>CM057225.1:4400100-4720246 GCA_029891385.1 Erythroxylum novogranatense | reverse complement strand
TTATTTAGAAGCTAGGACATCCAAGTAAAACACTATAAGAATCATTCTACTCTGGCTTCGATTACACTAAGATCCATGATATAACTACTGAGTTAGTTTACATGAGCATGCCAATATGGAAAACTCCATGAACTACACTTTATCCAACCTCTAAACTTAAGCGTTAAACCCCTTAAGCTATATGCTGATCCTTGGGGTGAGCTCCCATACCTAGAACCAATGAGGGCTAGATACTATATCAACTTCTAAATGATTTCACCAAATTCTCTTGGATCATCCATTTCTGTAAATCTCGAGCTTCTAGACACTTTGAGGTAAGTGGTTGGAAAAAGAATTGGAGTGAATGAGCTAAGAGGTGAAAATGTTCCATCAATGTTCATCCTATAGTTACTTTCGTGCCAGAGATGGGATCTTTAAACCAAACATACCTCACTTCAAAATAGTAGTGTCAGTGAAAATTTTGGTTCCTTGTGATTGAAGAAGCCTTATCAAACTTTGGTGGAAGGCGACCTACAAGGAATACTAAACTCTGAAAAAGCGAGGACATGGTCATTGGTACTAAATAAAATATGAAAACTATTGCATCAAGTGGATTTTAAAGTGAAGCGAACTCGGAGGAGCGTATCAAGATATAAGGCCGAGAACATGACAAGGGGTTTCTCAAATTGCATGAGTAAAATGCTTTGAAACCTTTGGTCTGTGGTAAAATTTAGCCTTTATAAAGTTTATCCTTAGTCTTACTAGGACAATGGATTGGAGCCCCAAACAAATGGTTAACAATGCCTTTTAAATGGTGAACTCGAGGAAGAAGTATTTATGGAACAACCGATGGTTTCCAGACAAATTACTTCAAATCATATTTGTCACCTACATGTAAGCCATCTGGCTCAAAACAAACACCATGTTCATGATTCCAAAACTCAGGAAGCCTTATTGGAATGGAAGTTTGTAAATTCAAAATAAATCGTATATTCTACCATCATTAAAGAAACAACATTGTCATCCTTCCCATATTTGGTGACATTTATTGAAGCGAACATTTCAAAATTAAAGTCTAGGTTTGCCTTAAAGACCTTGGTGAACTTTCCTATTTTACGAGGATTAAAGTTGATCGGACAAAGATTCTACACAAAATTTACATTCTAGACATCTTGAGGTGAGCACATGCAACTCTAAACCTTCCCAATCTAATGATGCAGGACCCACCAGTTTGTGAAATAAGGAGGAAAGCGATGCAAAAACCATTTGTAGAATGTCATTGCGGTCTCGGTATACCACAATTACCGTCCAAATATTACATACATGATAAACAAGCTAAGTTAGTTCATACACTCACCTTGAAAGACCATTGGCAAAAAGTAAAATGTATCATGTGATATTTAAAAGGAACATATGAACTAGGACTATATTTGCGAAAGGGTGAGTTATATGGTTTCTGAGATCTTTGAATGAAACTGCAGATCTAGATGATAAAAAATCTGAGGCTATCTAATCATGTTCAATAACAATCTAGTTGCTTAGATCTAGAAGCGACAAGGTGTATCATGATCCGTTGAAAGTGAATAGAACACTTTCTAAATGTGAAGAAATGATATGGTTGAATCACCATGAAGGAATTAAAAATTACAAAAAAAATGCAACCTATGGTGTGATAACAGAGTTCTATATCACTCTCCATAATCCATTCTTGCATAGTAAATCTAAACACATTGAAGTCGATGTTACGTTTCATCAACATGGTCAACGATGGAGAAATCAATATGGAATATATACCTTCATCGAACAATCGTGAGATATATTACTAAGGCTATCTCTTACCATTAATTCAATATCGATAAATATTTGAAACTTCAAAGGAAGTTTAATTTGAAGAGAATGTTAAAGAAATAGAAAATTGAAGACCAGATGAATCCAAGACAAGTGGTGGATGATAGTGATCAACATATCTCTTTGTCACATATATATACAATTGTCCATAGGCAGGACATAGTTTATTACAACATATGTTTATATCCTTCTTGGTGATTGAATACCAAAGCTACGGTTTATCATTTCCTCTTGCTTTTATCTCATTTTGATACTATTATACTCTATCATCATTCTCATTTGGAGGATAATAAATCATTTCTATATTAATTTTCAAACTTGAAGTCTTGTATTACTAATAATTGTTTAAGTGGCGTTGTTTTAAGATTAGTTAATCGATGCTCTCGCTCATATCAATAGGTTTACCTCGTGGCGTGGAAAAGTTGAACCTTTGTTAATTTGGCAAGTGTTAGTTATGTAACCCGGAAAGAAACTCTATGCATATAATCACGAAAGGGTTGTGGTTGCAAAAATTCTAGTTCATTCTGATTGCTTTAAATTGTATCTGTAGTTGCTTGATATAAAGCAATTGCATTTATGTAAAATCTTTTAGTACAAGCGAAAATAGAAAAGTTAAGCGTGAAATAAACAAATCAACACCCGATATTTGGTAGCGTGGTTTGATACACCTTGTTTATGTCCATGAGGCCCTCCTGACTTAATCACTTTAGAAACAATAATAATTTTACTCGAGACATTCTGAAAGGCTCACTCGACCCTTGACATTATCTCTCGTCCTTATAACTGTGAAAATAAATCTCTCTCTAATCTACGATCACCTCGTACTAACAACAAAGGATTTTCTTAACAATGTACGATAATAAAAGAAGATAATAAAACATCTCAGTGATTGAAACAATAAAGGACATAAACAAAGACCACGAGATGAAAAACAACTCCTAATAGTAAGGCTTTTTAAAAAGAGCGAAGTTGTCACGAAAGAAATTCATGACCCGATAATGCCATTGAGATATCCAGTATACGGTAGCGTAACAAACACCTAAAATCAACAAACATTTCATCGTTACATTATAAAAAAAGAGTTGCAACCACTAAAAACACTAGAGGTTTTCATGAAAATGTAATAATCGACAACCTAGAAAATTAAGCAATTGGAAAATAAAGTGCAATAAAATAGAATCAAACAAAATCAACCACCAAAATAGTTCGGATCATCGAAATTATAACGCAGAGTCATCATGTTGCAATCATTTTTCCCATTATTTAGCCCGGAAAATTCACGTAATAGGTAGAAAATTGTTGTCGATATATAAATATAACGAAAAATCAACTGCTTTAGGAAAACTACAAAATAAGCAATCAGTAGAAGTTGAAAATTGCAAAATCTACATCTTATCTTGGTCAAGATATGGTGATTTGATTTCATTTGGAATCCTATTATGTAGGGGTAAGTGCGTCATTTGACCTCCGGACCACTACACTTTTGCGGGATTTGATGGTGCGATGATGATTTCAATGGAATCTATCATGATTAAGATTTTTATCTTAAATAAGCCTCATCTTTAAAGAGTCCCGTAAAATAGATTACCCACCTAATAAATTTCCTCAAATAATTAAAGTTGACCAATTACAAATAATGCGAAATATCATAACATGTATCTTAACAATCTCCCACTTTTGACATTATTTGTCACATAGTGAAACTCCCTTAAGAAGATAATTGGATACATAACATGAAGTCCATATAACATATAGGAACTCCCCTTAATTGAACCTCGAGTTACGAATAACATTCAAGTTCACATAACAAGTTCATCGAGGTTCACATAAGCAATTCTAAATATCTGAATAAAAATAATCCAAAGTTAAGAAAAACAATCACAATCGCAATATTTCATCATCCATTCTCCCCTGAATTCGAAAAGATGTCAAAAAAGGCGCCTTTAATGCGATTAATCTCCACGAATAAGAAGGCATAAAATCAATAGTAAGAATCCTTAAAGCACAACAATATGAAAATTTACCACGATCAATACTAGCCATCATATCATTACTCATATCAAAGTCATTTGCATATGATCGATTAAATTCACAATCCCCAAAATGCATTCAACGAATCATAATCAAACAATCAATCTCCTCCTCTCACTAAACATATTAAAGCATTTTCCAAACTCATACAGCCCAGATATAGAGAAACTAGATTAATGAAAAATCAAATCTTCTATAGGTCTTCACCAAACATCAACTTTTTCTTAACATAACCCATAAATCAAAATCCAAAGTAGAATTGTCAAATCATTTAGAAGAGCCTCATTTTCACATCAAATCTTCTTTTGGTTGGTGCTGTGTTTTTTCTCTGCCAAACATTTTAGGGAATCACTGACCACTTGCTGTTTTGTGCTACATTTTTTCTTTGGTGGTGTTGCCGTTAATTGGGTGTGTCTTGCACTATGATTTTCTTTTCTAAGCTTTTAGTATTCTTTGGTAGGCGATTCTTGACTTTTGTAGTTGTATATTTTTCTATTACTCAATGATAATTAAAGGTATTCCTTGGGAGTTTTTGATAATTTATTTATGGTTTATGTTTATGTCTTCTTTTTTGTCTGCTACTCTTCATCCATTGCGTGGCTTTTGGTGAATTGATTGAATGCCCATTCTATGGCTGTCAATAATGGAATTGATGTGCAAAATTCAATAGCTAACTTCGACAATTTATTTGGTGAACAACTTTCAAATCGTGTTGAAAGGGCTGAATTTATCGACAGAGTTGTTCATTTTTATCTCAAATGTATTCTCTTTAATTCTTTGTTATTTTAGTCACTCGAGTCATTTCATTATTATCTTTTTTGGAAAGTTGTTGAGAGAAATCGCCATTAAGGTTAACACGAGTCGGTTGTGTTATTGGTGTAATTTGCTTTCCTGATAGTGAGGACAAGTGATAGTGTTGAGGGTTAAGTGAGTCGACTTAATAAGGCCTTGTATAAAACTATTGTCGTCGATGAATGTATTAACTTAGGTGAGGCCTCGTGAACATGGCAAGATGTGCGAAATTATGTTAATAAATTTCTTATATTAATTTGTTATTTTGTTTTTATTTTTCATTTTGTTAGAATGTTTATAATATTCTGCCATTCATAATTTATGAAACTACGTCCTTGAAAATTTTTCATTAATCTTATACATTTAACGTGTTAGATGTAATAACAATTCATAAAGGATAATACTTATATTTTATTAGATTACTAACCACTTTATATGATATATTCATATATATTAAATAAAATATTGATTTAAAATCTTTGAAAAGTTTAAAATATTTAAATTTCAGTAGAGTTAACCAATTATAATGTTAATCAATGAGATTGATGTTATAAATTTAAATTTTGAGTTATCTATAAGGAATGAGAATATCTAGTGAATACCTTAATAACTAAATGTATAATATTATAGATTTATGTAAGAAGGAATATATAGTATGAGATATTGTATGATATAATATTTATTTCTTTTATCCTATATAACTAGTATACTAACTAAGATTTCCAATTAAATCAATTAATAAGATTTCATATTAAATATAAATTAATAATACTTTGAGAGGCAAAATTGATGATTTTGAGATGTGATGCTGAGTGAAGCATGTATTATCAAATAAATTTATAACTAAATTAGATAATAAAAAGTTATGAGATATTCAAAAGTTTAAATATAATATTACAATCTATTGAACAAAATATTTATTTCAATGTATACTTATAGAAATGATTCTCAAGATAATAAATCTAATTAGAACTAGTGGTTTTATTTATACATTTGATGTATAGTTAAAGTCTTTGAGACATTGAAAGATTAACTATCATAAATGAATTCAAGCATTTGTGATAGAAAATGATTGTAAATTTATCATATTTACAAGAAGATTATGGGAGTATAGTTGTCTTTTTCATAGGAACATGCGAGACATATTACTAATAGAACACAAATTTATCTTTTCAATTGTTAAGTATATGAATAGTCAAGAGCCAACTATTGTTGGATATAAAAGAAAATAACTTAATAATAAGTATTACATCTATAGAGATGAATTCTGAAGCCTCGATTAAGAAAAGATGTGTTAGAGATTTTGAAGAAGAGATGTTACGTATAATAGAGACAGCAGATACACTATTAAGAATACATTATGGTACGCCTATATGACGCTACATGCTAAAAATATATGGAGAGACTTATCTATAAATTTTGTGTTAGCACACCTATCTTTACTTTCAAGAAGGGTAAATTGGTATCGATTGTGGTGACAGAGACTTTAAAAAGATGACTCAGCTTTATCACTTGGAAGAAGCCACTTGATGTAGTCGGTGTTGCCGGTGTTTTTAGAAAAGTGATTACTTCTGTGGAGTACCTAAGACCATTATTTCGATTCGTGATAGTAAGTTCCTCGATTACTTTTGGCATACCTTATGAAAGTTATTCAATTCTTCTTTAAATTTCAATAATCTACCCATCCTGGCTGATGGGCAAATGATACATCGATTAGGAGCAATGCAAAACTTATTCAATGGTATTTGGAGACAAGCCAAAACAATGGGACTTAACGCTTTACCTCAAGCGAGTTACATATAATAATGTCATCCATGATGCGACAGGTAAATCACCATTCTCTATTGTCTATGGCACCTCAACACATATTAGATTTGCTTAAACTACCTAAAGGTAGGGGACCAATATTTTGCTAAGCATATGGCGAACAAGTGGTAGCAACCATCAATAGGTAAAACAAAAATTGGAAGCGGTAAACTAATGGTACAAACAAGCACTTAATAAATATAGGCCAACTAAAGACATTTGATGTGGAAGATCAAGTCATGGTATTCCTACGTAAGGAGAGGTTTTTGTAGAACATAGAGTAAAGCGCAATTGAAAGTATGGACCATACATGATATTAAAGAAGATTAATGACATTACTTATATCAAGACCTTCTAGATAGTATAGGGATCTTCAATACTTTCAACATAGCAAATTTGTCTAAGTTCTATAATTCTGATGATCCATTATACCCAGAGTTTTGTGCACTCGATGACGGGTCCTTTTCAAGTGGAGAGACTGATACGGAGTTCTTTGTGGTGCTTTAATAGTTTTAATTGTTTTATTAATAAAGACTATTTTATTCTTAAGTTTTATCTTTTAAAGTTTAAATTATCTTTTTAGTTACTTTGCGGCAACTTTTGATTAATTTGAAAATATCGTTTCGTATTTTTATTGAATTTTTAATTCTTCAAAGAGTTTATACAATCTTTGAAAATCGAATCATATATGCTGCGTCATATTTTGAAGATCTTTTTAAAAGGAAGGCCGGTCTTATATAAAAACTTGTCGTCATTTGTTGGTGAAATCGATGTGACAATTGTTTGTTATTTTTCTTCAAAGTTACGTCACTTTGAAAGTAGAAATCCTAAGTGGACAATAATTTCAAATTTGACTAAAGCATGATGTGGACCTATTGTCGCATCAATACTTTTCAAGATAAGAATGTAGTACTTGAAAATACTCTTAATTATTAACCTTTGAGTAAGCAATGTGATTACTGTATTCTGTCATCATGAAAGTTTTCGTATCCAATCTAGGAATGGAGTAAACCTGATTTTAAACATTTAATGTTTTAAAAATTAAACTGAATATTAAATTGATTAAAAAATAATAAAATTTAAATATTCAAACCGACATATAATAAATAAAAGTAAAAATTATAAAAATAAGTAAAAATATAGTATAAAATAAAATATTTTTATTGAAATAAAAATATAATAAAAATGCTTATTAATAATACAACAAATCCAATAATTTAAAGTAATATTTAATCTAACATAAAATTTAAAATAATAATAATAATAATAGTAATTGTATTTCTATATTGGTATGGAAATATGTTTAAAAAACTCAATATAAAGATTCTAAATTCTTTTTAATGTCCTTTAAATATACTTCTTTATAATTTAAATATTATTTTAATACGTTCTTAAATTATTTTAATCAAAATTACTTATGTATATTAATTAATAGTTTAATTTATTAAACAAATTTATAATAACATAATAATTATCTTTTAACAATGATAATTAAAATTTTCAATTAAAGTATAAGGAGATAAATAAAGAAACTAAAATTTGAAAAATATAATTTATTAGTGAGATTAAATAAATTTAGTTTTTAAAGATAAAAATAGTAATTTATTTTTGAACAATAATAATTTAAAATAAAATTTTAATGAAATATAAAGAGATAAATAAATACTATAAAATTTTAAATAATTTATTAATTCATTTGTATAAAATGATTGGAAAAAATTTTCATTGAAAAGATTGTTTAAAATCTCAATTACATCAAAGTTAAAGCTGTGTGCAAAGAAAATTAGTGTTTGGGTCTCACATTTATGAAAATAAAATCACCTTGTGGGTCCCACAGGTTCATCTGCTAGATGGGTCCCACATAATTTGGGTTAATCAATGCTCACAATCATATCAATAAGTTGGTACAAATTCAAAGCACGGGCCTCGAGCGTCCCAAATCCTTGTGTGTGGAGAAACCTTTGAGCTTGAACTCGGAACCTGAAGTTGGGTTCTCGATGGATGTGAAGCATTGTGAATAATCGCTATGAGACCATATCCTTTAAAAAAGCGAGGAAGGTGAAAGTTAGTTTTCTGAAAAAAAATTTGTTAATTTTCTTAAAATTTGAATTAAAATTATTTTTGAGTTAGTTCAAATTTGAAATATTGTAAATAATATTGAAAAAATTAGGTTAATATGAAATTGAACTAAAATAAAATTTCTTCAAATTGTGTGCGATAAACAATTCTTCACTAATTTTAGTTGGGTGTTATATAAAATTTGAGAGAAGATTTTGAGTTACAAAATTGAACTTTAATAAAAATATAAAAATTAATGAGGATTTGTGAGATTTTGGATAATAGTTGTCTTATAATCTTATATTAAAAGGAGAGAGATATGAAATTATTTACAAACTTATAAAAGATTATTCATTAATTATTTTTAAATTAGAATATTTTGGTGGGGATTAGATTTAGGCTAACTTATCTTTCTTGCTTTTTTTGTTGCCATCGACTTCGTCCCTTCTTTTCTCTCTATTATTTTCTGTTTTTCTCATCTCTTTTATTGATTTTCTCTCTTTATTTTCTATTCTAATTTTTAATTTTTCTTTTAATTTTCTTTCTTAGTTTTATTCTCTCTTTTGTTTTTCTATTTTGTTTTCTCTACGTATTTTTCATTTCTATTTTATCTCATCTCTTCTGATAGAATCAGATTTAGTAGTTTATAAGTTAATAAGCAATAGCATCGTTTGTGGGTTGATAAGCAAAGAATGTCATTAAAATTATTATAAATATCTAATTACTTTGTGAATTATTAGTGAAAAGATGACGATATGAAGTTAGAAAGTACTTGAGATATCTATAAAAGAGGTGGTGAATTGTATCAAGTCATATTGAGATTTGAGTGGATTCAAATTCTAAGAATTTTGAGAATTGGATTCTAAATGAGTTTCGAGTTACTCGATTGAACTCTATTTCAAAGATATATGCCAAATTTGATCGTACTCTAAATTGAGCATAGGTCATTTAAAAACAACGAGGAACCATTAAATAGTAATTAATGATGAAAATTAGGAGAAAATGAAAATGTAGTAAATTACCGATGAAATTTTATATTTTGTTGATAATATTAAAGGGAAAATTTTCATTTTACGATGGAAAAAATATCTATCAGTAAATATAGGGGAAAATTATCTCGGCAAATTTTCCGACAGAATATAATGATGAAAAAAATTTACATCGATAAAGAAGATGGGAATGCTTGGCGAAATAAATAAATTTTGGGTTACCAATGGAATACATTTCCATTGATAAATTTTAGAGGTAAATGTCATCGTTTGTTTTAAACTCAGCGTTTTTAAACAGCGTCATTTTGTTTAACCTAAAACTACCTCATCACCCTACTCCTCCCATCACATTTGGCTGTTTTCTCTCCTTTGTCGTCGTGCAGTCTCGCCCTCCTCTTTGTGCCTGCACCAAGCCCCATCCGTCCTTGGTGTCCCGACATCTCATCTTTGTCGTATCTTGGAACGCCCTCCCTCGTTCTCTCGTGCCAATTGGTGCGCAGTGTCCATCTACATTTACCTTTTCTTATTATCAAAAGCTTAGTTTTAAGACCCTTTTTCACAATGATAAATGATGAATTACAAAACAATTCAAGGCTGATAATGTTTATGTCTTATGATGAATTTCAAGATGAAAGCTTTTTTATTAATTAAGAATAATATCTCTTTGGTCTTTGTTTCTCGTATATCTTGATTTCTTGTTTAACTTATATGCTTGTTGGTTTTATGCCCGATAAATAATGCAAAGACACAAACCATTACTGGTGATATAATGAAAATTTCTAACTTTCAACTAAGTACAAGTCTGCGGTTTTGGTTTTTGATATATCGTTTTCAATCATTTTCAAGTTTCTCATGTAAGTAGCTTATGCTTTATGCGAAATACATTATATTCACGATTAATAACATCAAATTCTTACTAATAATTTATTATATCTGAAACTTTAATATATTGACTAAATAGATTAAATCAATTTTAAAGACCATGGACGGTGGATGATACAAAAGTCAGACCTCAAATTGGTGGTGTTTTTACATTTTCAATCTTTGTTAATTATAGAGAACTTGAACATAAATTAAAAGATTCCATAAGAATAATACAATATATGATTACAAGTTATCGAGAGAAATATTTACTAATTGATATATAACTACTAATATATCATCATTAGTAGAAAATTAGGTATATTAATCAATTTTCATAACAAAGAGTTAAGGTGTCATTCTTATAAGAACCAAGTTGTGTATATCAATTAGGGTTGTTAGAATTTGTATTTTCTTTATTATTGAGTTCTTGAATGCAATTTATGTGATTTATGGCATGTTATAAGTTTTCAATTATGGAGGGTTACATATGCTAAATTGTTGTAAAATGGTGTGATTTTGTCATATAATTATGGTGCATGTGTTATGTTTAGGGTATTTTAGAGGTAGTATTCATACATTTTAAATTGAATGTAGGTTTCACATTACATTGGTGTTAATGTCTTATCGACTTTATGTTATTGTGATTGATGATTGCTTTAATTATTGTGTTTCAAAGATATGTGGCAAAATGAGTCATTTCGAGGTTTGGTATTGATGATTTTGATGATAATTATATATATTTCAAAATTCAAATATAGTTATTTCCTTCCATAGGTAGCGATATCATTTGAGGCATAATAAGCCCCAATGTTGAACCAATGGTGGTTGACAAATTAAATTCCTTTATGTTTTGATAATAATAAAATATATAGAATTAGTTAAGGAATTATTTAAGATAATTTGGATTCAAATACATCAAGAGACTACATCAATCTTGAATTGGCAAGACATAAATCAAGGTGAAATCAAGAAGAAATAATCTTCATCATGTTAGAGACATTAATAATGAAGATTGTAGAAGATTTGATAGGATATAACTTGTTGAAGGCAACATAAATTAAACTAGTACATCATAAATTAAACTTATACATCAAGATCTATCGGGTTGAGCGCGTCCACAGTCGACTAATAGACTATAAGTGGACTTATCGAAGGATCTGAAGTCGACTTACATTCGTAAATGGAAACACTTATAGAAAGCGGAGATAAAATTTTACCAAATTGTTGGTAGTGCTCGACTTACATACCACGACGAAGTCGACTTAGCGAGTGAAACTGATTACGGCGAAGTCAATTAGCCCAAATGGAAGGAGAAGATTAAGGAGCGGTCATATCAATTATAGCGGCTGAGAAAGTGTTCCAACATCTATTTTCTTCTAAGTATAAGAGTGGATGATCAAGGAGAAAGGCACCAAAGTTACATAAGCGAAAATACTCTTTGATTGCTCAAATTGCTCGTTATTGTTCTTATCTTGTTTACAATTGTATTGAGCACTTGTTCTCTCATCTATATCTCTTTTTTTTACAATTTGGTGACTAGTGAAAAGGTCACTTGTGAGGTAGGATTTGTCTGGGAAATGTAGCATCCCACTCTGCAAGACCCGAACCCGATATCGATGGTGATATCCGACCGTGCCTCAAGGTGGTATCTAGAAGCAATCAAAACAATTCAAATCTTGAGTATGACATTTTAAACATTTTGAAATCGTTCGTTCGGCGAATTGGTATCCGATTTGGGTCGCGTTAGTTGAAATCATTTTCAATCGTATCATAATACCAGTCATAAAAGGGCCGCGATAATATTGAACATTTTCAGAAATCATATTACAAATCGACAATAACGTTAGGATCCTTTGAAATAAAAAGCACTAATTTGAAAATCGAAATACTATTTTACAAACAAAAAAATAACTCTAAGGCGGGCGATATGCTGATCCAGGCATCGAACTCGATTATAAGCGTTAGGAATATTCCGGTATTAATACAGGGGTACTCTTGAAGTCTGGAAAAATATTTGCAATGTTGGGTGAGTTTGCGAACTCGGTGAAAAACCATCATCGATGGTTCACTCGACTCATGCATATCAATCAATTCACATTATATTACATGCATTATCATTTCCACAAAAATATAAGGCGTTTAGTCTTTCACACTTTCCACATTTGATCATTCATATATAATGCACGTATGACATTTCATTTATTATGTTGTTGTGACCGTGAGCTGAGCTCATTAACGGTGAGCGATGGCTCTGAAATTTCATTAGGCGAAGCCTGATACAGTGAGCCTTAATGTGGTATCCAAGACGCTGCGTGGGAGAGCCCTCGGGGTATGCAGCGCTTCGGGGGCCGCGATCTGAGGCATTGACTGTGCGTTGAGCTTTAAGCTCTAAATACATTAGCTGCTCGGTCACTTGTCTTTATCTGAACATGCCGTTATAAATGCATGAATGCATATGTCTCAATTCGTAGTAATTACCATTATTATCTACTTTTCTATTTATTACGAGTTGTATTGGCGCTTAAGCGGTGAGCAGTATTCGATAAATGCGTCTTAGGGGAGAGAGCCCTCGGGGAATACTTCGCTGCCGATATTGCCAGCTTTGGCGTGGTAGGCCCCCTCACGGTTTTGCTTACGCCCTGCGAGGGATGCAAGCATCCGCCTTTTGGGCGATGTGATAATTACGTCTTAGGAAGTATGAGAGCCCTCTGCGTATGCCTTTACTTTCCAGCTTTAGTAGGGATAGGAGAGCCTCACGGGTATGCTAATCACTTACGAGCTCGAGGCTCTTTTCGATGTCGATGGTGAGCTTATAGCTCTCGGTAGCGACTCCGTCCTGCTGTATTAATCAATCAATTATGGAAATTAAATCAATTTATCGAAACGATCGTATCCTCTTCCTTGGACCTTGATCCGGTATTGATCATAAATGTTTTCTGAATTTATTTCATTGAAGCATTCACAAATAGTACACACAAATAGCACTGATATCACATTCCATACTTGGGACACGTGGTCGAAATCAATCAAAAGCAAACACATATAACCCTCCATTAACTCCACATGGCATAAGTCGTAATATTAAACATATAGGTTCAGAAACTAACTAGGATACTCACTGCGCTTAGAAGCTACTGCTGAAGTCTCGGCACTATCAAGTGGAATGACGGTCCAACGACACCTCTATCACAGTCAAAACAATTTCCCATTACTAAATGCACAATCAGAATGTTCAATGATGCACAGATGAAAAGAAAGATATACGAGGCATGTTGAAGACCTTCGGCATAAAGTCCCAAATTCCACTTTCTTATGTCTCAAAATTCACTTTCACAATTGGTCA
This sequence comes from Erythroxylum novogranatense, assembly GCA_029891385.1. NCBI lineage: Eukaryota > Viridiplantae > Streptophyta > Magnoliopsida > Malpighiales > Erythroxylaceae > Erythroxylum > Erythroxylum novogranatense. The sequence continues at coordinate 4,706,536 of CM057225.1, read as the reverse complement.
AATGTGACTCGTTCCAATTCAATACCATATCATAGACACTAAATTATCTCCGAAAACCTCCAAGTATCGATTGTAAATTTAGAAATCTCACAATTATACTCAATTATCATAATACAATCCTTAGGTTGCGGTAAAACATATCTTCAATCCTCTTTCAATAATTAAAATCTTTCTAATTGGAATTCAAACTTCTATTCTTCAAATCAAATGTAGACCTCTTTCTCTAGCTCATAATGATATCAGAGAATCACCTCGATTGGAGGTCTACACCATTAGTTATGCCCCATAAACTAAAACTTCCATTCAATTAGAAATGGGCTACATGCGACCAAAGAATCTCTCTACGCCATGGAGCACAAAGAAGCTGCCTTCGCGTAACACCTTCATTAGGCTCGCCGGGACCTTGAGAAGGACTCATTGCAGCGTAAATTACATGCTGCATGGCGTCAACCAAGGCTACTTGTGGCGATAGCTATTTATTAAATCCTGACCCGAGACCCTCGGCGTTATGATCGTCGCGACGTCTGACTCGATCGTCTTCTCGATGAATTTTCTCCCATTTTCTCTAAAAAACCTCCCTAAATCACCCATAACTATCCCGATCTTTCACAAATAACCCATGTATGCATTTAACTACAATAAAATAACATTAAAACCATTTACTTACTAAATCAAGCTCAATTCTCCAAAGTACCGAAAATCCTTCAACCCTCCTCTTCTCTATCATCTTACTCTCTCTCTTAAAACTTCAACATGATCTTCATCTTCTCTTGGATTAGGATTGATCTTACAATAAGGAAGGAGCAAGCAAGCTAAAGATCAAACAAGGGTAGGGTATAGAAGATCGAAAATCACCGGAGGAAGAAGCAAGCTTGCCTTACTAGGATCGAGAAGGATTTCTTTTCTCTAAATTTAAAACCTAAGCCATTTTATAGGTTAAACAATATGCCTCTAACAATATAAACATGCCATTTGTCCATTCCTCGATCACTCACTAAGTTCTTTCTCTTTTCAAATTTATTTCGGTCCGATTAGTCTCCAATTTCAATGATCCTCATAAAACTTCTACAATCATATATCTAATCTTTCATGGCCATATGGGCGAGTTATTTGATCTATACAATCGATCGATCAATCACTCGGAAAATTTCGGTCGGACATTTGGTCCTAAATTTCCATAACATTTCTATAGGGCACTATCAGCTGACAATCACTCTTAAGACATTCCATTCAATTACATACCAATTATCTCCAATTTCACAAATCACATCACATCGTAATTAAATGTAGAATGGCATGCATGCATGGACATATATGTGCATGTGCCAAAAGACTCGATCATCTACAATTAGAGACCAAATGTATGTTCATGCGAAATATGAAATGCAAATTACTAGCTGTCTAATTTACCAATTTACCATTCCTCGGGGATGGGATATTCTGAGAAGCTGGTCGGTTGTAAGGTAGCTTGAGTCGAAATCAAGTGGTATTGTAAAAGTTCACACTAAATTACAAAGTGTGCAAATAAAGTGGTTTGCAAAATCCTAAGTGGGAGCTTAGGTAGAGGCGTGGAGTCTATAGCCGAACCTCTATAAAAGCGATGTTTGCTCTTCTTCTACTCTTTACATTTAAATTTGTTTAAGTTGTTTATGTGTGAATTAACTTCAGTTTTATTGTAGAATTTTACAAAAATTTTAAAGATCTATTCAACCCCCTTAGATAAGCTTCAATTGGTATCAGGGCAAGAAGTATCCGAGGGATGGCACATGACAATCTAGCGGAAGAAGGTAACACTAATAATCGCCTCCGTTGTTTAATGGTTCTAACTCTTCTTGGAAAATCCTATGAAGTATCATATTATAAGCGAGGAGTAGAATATTGGAAGATCATCATCTTTGGTCCACAAACTTTGTTGAAAGAAAATGGTGAGTTAAAAGCGAATGGAATACGATGACAATGAGTGGAAGCAAGCTACATCAATGCAAAAGCTATGAAGCGATATATTGCGCTCTCACGGTTGAGGAAAGAAATCGAGTAAACTCTGTACAGTAGCTTAAAAAAATGTGGGAAAGACTTAGCATCACTCGTGAAGTAACTAATCAAGTTCGGAAAACAAGATCAACATGCTTCTACATGACTATGAAATGTTTGTCATGAAGGAAGGTGAGTCTATTTCACTATGCTTGATCGTTTTGCGAAATAATAAATAGATTAGGCAACCTTGGAAAGCATATGACGAGATAGCGAGAAGGTGAAGAAGATTCTTCGCTCATTCTTACGACGAATGGGACTTGAAGTCACGGCTATAATGGAGTCAAGGATCTCGATCATTTGGAATTCAATGCATGGTGGGATCACTCATGAACTATGAGATCATTCTCAAATCAGAGGAGGTAGAGGTAAGTCACAAAGTCAATTGCTTTAAAAGCTAATGTTTCTTCTCTTGATGAAAGTGATGAAGAAATAGATGAAGAAGAGGAAGGCGAAGAAATAGCAATGTATGCGAAATTCGAGAAAGTTCAAGGACTACTCAAAAATGAGGAAAGAATTAAATGGTGGTAGAAATGGAGAAAGAAAAAGTTTGCCATGGAAAGAAGATTAAAGGGTTTGATGAAAAGAAGAGCAATGAAGAATATTGAAAATGTGGATAAAGGGACATCATGCTAGAGAATGCAAAGCTCATCTTCCACTTCAAATTTCGAAAAGTGACAAATATGAAAAAGGGAAAGAAAGCTAGCCTAGTAGTACTTGGGTGATGATGAGGAAGAATACCAAAGTAATGATGAAAACAATTTGGCACTTATGGCAAATAGCTCATCAGTGATGATGAAAATGAGGTAACTTTCATTGACCAAGATCTTGAGATTCCTTTAATGCTTTACAAACTGATTTTGAAGAAGCTATTGAGATCAACAAAAATTGAGAAAGAAAATAAGGGAGTTAGTTGCTAAAATAACGCTACATGAGACTATTGATGATTTAAATTGTCCTAAGGAAGATCATTCTGCATGCCTTGTTGAAAAGGAAAATCTTATTTGTGAGCTTGATAGACTTAGAAAGGAATTTTCTTATATGGTTGAAAAATTTGCGAATGGAAGCGAAAGTTTGAAAAATTGTTATCTTTGCATAAATATTCAATTTCTAAACATGGATTAGGATATGATCCCTTTAACAGATTGTTCTTTGATTTCAAAATTCACTAAGGATGGAAAAGTTGCTCGATGTGCTAGATACTTGAAAGATGGTCATATAGAACTTGTATGCAAAAGTATTAGGAGATGTGTTAAGTTAAGAAAATCTGGGTGTTAAAGGCACAACTCCTTGAATGTGGTTTATATGGCTAACCAAAATGGACCCAAAATAGCTTGGTACCTATAAGAAGAAAGGTTGCTTCTATTGAAGTACAAGCGAGGGATGAAAAACCATCAAGCACTTGGTACATTGATAGTGGATGTTCAAGGCACATGAGTGGAGACAAGAACCTATTTGGAAATTAAACCAAAGAATCAAGGTTATGTCACTTTTGGAGACAACACAAAGGTAAAGTCATTGGTATTGGTAAAGTGGGTAAGGAACCTTTGCTACCATTGACAATGTTTTAACTTGTTGATGGGTTGAAACATAACTTGTTAAGTGTTTCTCAACTATGTGATATGAATTTTAATGTAGTTTTTGAATCATCACATTGCATGGTTAAGAAGGATGGTCATGTTGCTTTCATTGGTTTGAGACATGGTAATACATACATTGTCGATTTACATGATGATAGTTCTTTTAATGAAAAGTGTTTGGTGACATTAGAAGAAAATGCATTTTTATGGCATAGAAAATTAGGACATGCTCCTTTGCTTGAATTTCTAAGCTTTCAAAAAATAACATTGTGAGAGGTTTGCTAAGATAAAATTTGTTAAGGATCACATGTGAATCTTGTTTAAGAGGCAAACATGTTAGAGAATCCTTGAACCCAAGAAAGAAATTTGCCTTCTAGAATTCTTGAACTTGTTCATATGGATTTGATTAGACCATCTAGACATGCGGTCTTAGTGGTAAATTGTATCCTTGTTATTGTGGATGATTTTTCTAGATTTACTTGGGTAAGATTTCTTGCTAATAAAAGTGATGCTTTTAAGAATTTACTAAGTGGTGTAGGTTGGTTCAAAATGAGAAGAATTTGACAATTGTTGCTATTAGAACCGATCATGGAGGTGAATTTGAGTGTGAACCATTTGAAAGTCTTTGTGACAAATATGGAATATAGCCAATTTCTCAACACAAGAATGTAACATCCCTCTCCTATAGGAAGGGCATTTGGTAATTGGGACGGGTTGAATATTTAATTATATCTCGGCATGCATATCTGACATAGCCTCTATAATTCTTGATTGGTTGCACATGCTCATAGTATACATGCATTCATGTCATTTTTGAGCTTAGGGTTGAAATTGAACTTCTGTATGAAATTAATGGGATAATCGAGTTTGAAAATTATTTGGATTGCACCATAAATTGTTTTACATTTTAGGGATTTTAAAATTTTCTGGATTTTAGGAGACAATTCTCGGACCGAAAAAAATCGCCAATTAGCGAATCAATTCGAGATTTTCGGTGTAAAAATCGCTACCTAATAGCACGATAATATGGGGTATATTATTTTGGGACTGAAAGTAGGGTCATTAGAGTTAAATGGAGTAACATTTTAGTTGGATTAAACAAATGATACTTTGACTTTTCTTATAATAATAAACCAATCAAATTTTGCCATTTAAAAGGCTACATTAAATGCTCCTCTTCACTCTCTCTCGGATATGTATGTGTTTAAAGGAAAGAAAAGATGAAATTGTAAGGCTTTTGTTACTCTCCACCGAACACACTTCTCCTCCATCAAAACCATCGATTTTGCACTCTTCTTTCTACTTTCTCCACAACTTCAAGCTATCTCTTATTCCATCAAAGCTTGAAGATGAGCTTTGTACATACTTGAGAAGGGAAGGTGGTTGGTACTTTGGTGGGTGTAGGAGTTAGAAGTTGGTTATTGAAGCTTTGAAGGAGGTTCTAAATTAGGTAAGTTTTCATTTAAGTTTTGATCTTTAAATGGTGTATTTACATGGAATTAAATGCCATGATAGTGAGGGGTGATTAATAAGAGGTTTAGGGCATGTATTAGGTTCATGTAGGCATTAAAGTAATGACTAATATGGTTGGAAGAAATGGGTTTAAGGCTAGGTGATGTTGAGTGGAAAGTAGTGATATGGTTAGATTTTGAATTGAATATGGATAATTATTTGAGTATTTGAATTGAGGAATTTAGTGCTGCCAATTTTCAGTATTAGCCCTAGTATATGTATGACTGTATTAATATTTAATTTGTATTTATTTGGATTTCTAGTGATGTGAAAAGGCATTGGAAATGTTAGAACTAAGGTTAACATTAAATCTGGAAAGTTAGAGTTGAAATTGATGTTACTGATTTATTCATAACTTATTGTGTAGAAATGTAAATGAGTTAAAGTTAGTGGCCACTGAAACTTTGGGATGTTGGCTTCAATTTAGTGTGAAATAGGTGTTGTTAAATTTCAATAATAGAAGGGTGAATTTTTGAATGGAAAGTTACTGTTCCATTGCCTGTAAACATAACACATAACCATGACATCTGAGTTTTGTTGATTTTTATGAATTAATTGAGATGGAATTAGGAAAATGGTCTCCATGGAAGTTGTAGCATATTGAATTATATTTCCATTGATACTGAGCTTGCTATTTTAGAATTGTATATTGGGAGATATGAATTGATTACTAATGACTGGTTTTGAGCATTTTGGATGAAACCTAGTTTAAGTGTGATTTTGTGAGTTTACTGATTGGAGCAATTTTAACATTTTATGTGGACTGAATTGGTGTGGTGAGCTTCTGAAAAGTTGTAGAGGAAGATTACCTTAAAATTGATATTTGGTTTGTAATTTTTAGAAGTCAGAATTGGGAGTTATGATTTTTAAAAATTGCCCCTACATTAGGTTATGAATGGTGATCATAACAGTAGTTTCCATAACAGTTTTGAAATTGACAGAGATCGAATTGGATGATTAGTGCTCATGAAAATTGAAGTTTGAGATGTTATCTTTTCAGGGATATAAAGTTCTGATTTTATTGACTTGTATCTGGAAGTTATGCTTCTTGTAAGTTCTTGCCCAAATTGAAGGATTTCAGGGACAGTAACATTAGATGAATTAATTGACTTGTTTAGCAATATAATTTGATTTTGGATTGTTCATGAAAGTTGTTGAGGACATTGTGAACTTATTGACCATATTTTTGTGGTAATTTATTTATGAAGAATCAGTGAGTTATGAAATTGCCAATGTCTCTGCCTGTGTTGATGGAAATTGAGTAGGCAGTAGGTTTGATGGAGTATTTGACACCCTTAGGGTTGAAATTGATTTTATGGTCTTCATGAAACTTGTAGAGGGTTTCATTATCTTTCCAACAAGGTATAGTTTGCATTTTGAAATGTGTAGAAAGAGTTATGGGTGTTTGAAGTTTGGTTGGAAATCGGAAAAAGGGAAATAAGGGTTATTTATAAAATATAAATTGTTGAGTTTTGGTTTCTTTCGTGAATAACTTTTCCGTCCGATGTCCGATTGACCTGATTCCAGAGGCATCGGATTCGTTGAATATTTAATTTCATTTTGTGAAAGCAGGGAATTTTTAGGCGGAATTTGGCGTAGCCCTATTGACGGACATGTGAACCCTTGTTTTATTTAATTGGGGACCTATAGAAGTCCGATTAGGCGCACGTCGTCGTCTATAGATTTCTAATTTTGATAGAATTTTATTATGGGAAAATATTGGATTAGGGCGGGATTGCCATGAACATACAACCAGAGGCATACTTTATCTTGAAGCGAGCCTGAAGCTCGATATCTTGAAGCAGAACCTTGAGCTCGGCGGGAATAATTCTCCCCGAGCCAGCGTCTATCTTGATCCTTGTTATCGCTCGGTCACAATACTGAAATGAACTGGAAAAAGTCACATATGCATTGCATACCGGATTGAATGTTTGGCAATATTATTAGCTGGGTGAATATTCTTGTTACTGTATTTGTAATTGTACGATAGCAAGTATCAATGTTGTGTTTTGTTTAATTACTGCGTATTATCTTGTTTCATGCTTATATGATGCATGAATTGGGAGAACCATCGATGATGGTTTCTCATTGAGTTCATAAACTCATCGAAATTGTAATTATTTTTGGGCGTAAGCATAGCAGATAACTCCTCGGGATGTAGTAAAAGGTATCTTGTGGATTGGCGATAGAAGCAATGGCTCAAAATTCGGTCATTTGGGCTTTCTTTTGGAGACTTATAGTTAGATCTGTTTCTTGTGTCGATCTGATATGATACTTAATGTCTGATGTTTGGATCATAATGTAAATTAAAAAATCTTGTGATTTGTAAATTCTTGAGTTTTAAGTGAATGAAGCGGAATCCAATTTGGTTTTAAAAAGTAGTCAATTTCTTATTCTTTGTCTTATGATTGTGATGTCATGAGGAGTGTAGCGGTTGTTGTCGATAGTGGTCTCTTGTCGTGGGATATTTATCGGAATGACTACAGGCGTTCGGTGGATACTATGGTAAGGCTTCTGAAAGAACCTGACAAAATGGTGTAATAGAAAGGAAGAATCGCTCTCTTGAAGAAATGAGTAGAACTATGTTAAATGATACGATCTTCCTAAATCATTTTAGTAGAAGCAATCAATAGCGTGTCTATGTCATCAATAGGGTGCATTTGTGAAGAGACAAAATAAGACACCATCTGAGCTTTGAAAGGTAAGAAACCCAATATTTCTTATTTTCATCCTTTTGGTTGTAAAGTTTTTATTCATAATAATGGAAAGAACAATTTAGGAAAATTTGAATCAAAATATGATGTTGGTGTGTTTATTGGTTATTCTCGGACTAGTAAGGATTTTAGAGTTTATAATAATAGGACTAAGTGTGTTGAAGAAAGTATTCATGTTAAATTTGATGATATGATTTTACAGGAAGGTTTGTTTTGATGATGATCAGAGAATTGCGGAAATAGAGTTGAAGAAATTGAATCCAAATTGAGGAATTGAAGTTAGATGAAGAAAATCATGTACCAAATATTAAAACATGGTAAAAGCAAAGAACCATCCTATGGAGCAAGTAATTGGTGATTTGAATGATGGTTTAAGAACCGGAGAAATGTCTACGAGAATATGAATAATTCAGCCTTCATCTCATTAGTAGAACCGAGAATATAAAGAAGCTCTTGAAGATGAGAATTGGATACTAGGCTAAGAAGAGCTTAATCAATTGAGAGGATTAATGTATGGGATCTGGTAGCTCCACCAAAGACAAGACTATTATTGGAGTAAAGTGGGTAAATAAGATAAAATATGATGAGAATGGTGAAGCGATTAAAATAAATCAAGGTTAGTAGCTCGAGTTTAATCGAAGAAGGACTTGATTATAATGAGACATATGCTCCTGTAGCTCGATTGGAAGCAATTAGACTATTATGTGCTTTGCGTTACATAAAGGATCAAATTAAATCAAATGGACGTCAAGAGTGCATTCCTCGATGGATATATTCAAGAGGAAGTTTATGTCGAACAACCACGTGATTGAAGATCATGAACATCCGGATTATCTCTCAAACTCGAAGGCACTCTATGGGTTAAAGCAAGCACTAGAGCACAGTATGAAAGGTTAAGTACTTTTCTAACTCAATATGGGTATGTTTGTGGTAAGATTGATAATACTTTGTTCATTAAACATGTTTATCAAGATATGCTTATTTATCAAATATATGTTGATGATGTTGTGTTTGGTGTCACTAATGAATCTTTGTGCGAAAAATTTAGTGATTTAATGCAAAGTGAATTTGAAATGAGCATGATGGGGAACTCGAGTTCTTTCTTGGATTGCAAATCAAGCACCTCAAAATGACATCTTCATTCACTAATCTAAGTATACCAAGGAGCTTAAAGAAGTTCAAAATGGAAGGATGCAAAGTAATGACACTGTAGCAGGCAAATGTGGTCTCGAATATGAACATGAAGTAGATGTTGATCAAAACTCTATAGAGGTATGATCGGCTCTCTCTTGTATTTAAGCTTTCTGAGACTGATATTATGTTTGCCACGTGTCTCGTGTGAAATTTCAATCTTGTCCTAAAATCTCTCATTTAAGTTCTTGCAAAGATTTTTAGATATTTGAGTAGAAGCTGTTAATCATGGTTTATGGTATCCGGTTGTGAATCATTTGACTTATATGCTTTTAGTGATCTTTGATCATGGTGGTGTGGGATCGATAGAAAAGCACTAATGGCTTGTGTCATTCCTTAGGATCATCTTTGATATCTTGGGCTAGTAAAAAGCAAGTTAGTGTAGCTATTTCTCTCTCTTGAATCTGAATATGTAGCGGTGGGGTCGTGTGCCCAAGTTCTTTGGATTAAACATCAATTGCTTGACTATGGTATTGTGGTTAAAAATATTCTTATTTATTGTGATAATACCGATTGCAATTTGTTTGAGTAAAATCAATTCTGCATAGTAGAACAAAGCATATAGAAATTAGATATCATTTCATCCGTGATCATTGTTTAAAGGCAACATTTTCTTGAAGCATGTATCATCTAGTGACCGATTAGTGATAACTTTACTAAACCTCTTAAGGAAGATGTATTTGTGAATATTAAATTGAAACTAGGCATGTGTGATTTAAATTCCTTTGGTTGAATTTGTTTTGGATACATTCATTAATATATCAAATAGTCAAAATATGAGGCAAATGTGCAATTACATCAAAGATTCCATCATCATGATTTACATTTGGGCTAAATATGACTAATTTGGAGTTTGACACATACTAGTGAAGCTACTTGGTGTCTAAGTCGACTAGCGGTAACATGGAATCGACTTGTGTGGGTCGATAAATGGAGCCTATGATATACTGACCACTATGGAAATAAAGAAATTTCAGGATAAGTCAACTTATAAAGATCGACAAGTCGACTTATGAAGGTCGACAAGTTGACTTATGGAGGTAAACAAGTCAACTTATGTTTACATGGATTCTTTAAAACCTTTTCTCCCTTTCATTCTCCGAAAACCTATTCTCTCTAACCTCTGAAATTTCTCTTCCCCAAATCGACTTATTCCTTCCAATCTCTTCAAATCTTCCTTACCCATCATCCATCGACCTCCATTAGCACAAAACCCATTCCTTATCTCTTGAATCAACCTCCTTTTGAAACCCTTTCTCATACCTACAAGCCCTAACTTTCGTTTTCTAAAAATCTCTAAAAATTCATGGCTCCATGCAAATCGAAAGGAAAGACAAAGAACCCACTCCACCACAGGTCCCGCGTCCCTTTATGGACCACGAGTTCGTGGGTCTTCTTGAGGAGATGCTACTAGAGAGGATGGCGTGGTTGAACCTCGGTTTGTCTCGAAAGGAAGCACAAAGTCTGTATTATAAGGTACTAAAAATGAAGTATTAATTCCTTGATGAGATTTGATTGGAGTGAACTAGACAACGGTGAATTTACAAATGTGTTTTGTAAATTACTAATCTTGGGCATGCGAGATTTTTGTGTTATCGGGATGAGATTTATGAAGAAGTGATTAGGGAGTTTTATGCAAATCTCGGTGTGATTAGTAGCAATATTGCAAATGGAGTTAATCGAAATCCAAAATTAACGGAAGGAAATTTTTACGTGTGAAGCAAATATGTATACCTTATTTAGATTACCTAGAGGAGGAGTCGAGCCTAGAGCCTCATTCATAGATTTTGATATTTTGAGAAATGAGGATGGTGATCACGATGAGAATAGAAGAAAATTTAAATATCTTGAAGAAAAAGGTCTGAATTGCTTAGTAGACTACGTTACGATCATACTCCTCCATTTGAAGCAATGGACTTGCCTTTAAATTATCGGTTGTTACATTATGCGATTAACAGGAGTTGTTTATCCGAAAAAGGCAAGTAACAATCAAATTACATCCTTGGATAAAGAAATACTTTGGCATATTGAAGAAGGAAGAAAGATTAATTATCCAAGTTTGATTATTCAAATGATGAGGAAAAAGGCCAGTCTGTTACATGGTCAGCTTAAAGGGAAACTAGTCCGGCATAAAGGAATGCCATACGCTGCCTTGATCACTTCTCTCTCTTAGTTACAAAGATGCGATTTGAGTACTTATACTCATTATCCATATCCTCAGAGATGGAGATTTACCCCCTACAATTTGAGAAGCATGAAGTTGGTAAAGCCGTTAAAAAATTTGGGTTTAATCCTATCATGTAGAAAGCTAGAGTCGACCACGAAGGGTGAGCAAATGCCTCCAAGGCAACGTTCCAAGCGGGCAGCTGATCGTCTGAGTAGCTCTCGGCCGAGTAATGTGAGAAGAAGTGAGGTTTCTCACGAGGAGCTTCTTGACATTGACGATCAATTGGATGACTTAAATGATCATGTTGATAATATTGAGTGTGTTTACGCAGTTGGCAAAGAAAGTTGATGCCTGACATCGTATGTTCAAGAAGATTTTTAATAAGTTAGGTTGTAGGCATGATGATTCTTCATCATGATGTGTATTGCTTCGCCTCGACCAACATTTCTTCTTATGTTTTTCAAGTGGGTGTGGTGTTTCTTATAACCCGATATTTGTATTAATTGTTGGATTGTTATGTTATGTAATGACTTTGCATATTATTTGTGTTTCTTTGTTTGATTGATTATGACGCCATTACAACTATTTTTCATATTGGTTTTGATTATGACAAAAGGGGAGTAATATTGAAATTGATAATTGGTATCCTTTAGTCCACAGTCATTTGATTGAGAGGGGTATATGATTTGAGATTATCTTGATTTCAACTTTTGTTTATCAATTAATCCTTACAAATTATTAAATTCATTGGTTTATTTATTAAGGGAGACAAACTAACCATCGAGACAAGGATTAAAACCTTGATCAAGTTTCTTATTTTCAATTTCTTTTCAATTTTTAAATATTTTTCATTATCAAAAAGGGAGATTGTTGGACCAATGGTGGTTGACAAATTAAATTCCTTTATGTTTTGATAATAATAAATATATAGAATTAATTAAGGAATTATTTCAGGTAATTTGGATTCAAATACATCAAGACTACATCAATCTTGAATTGGCAAGACATAAATCAAGGTGAAATCAAGAGGAAATAATCTTCATCATGTTAGAGACATTAATAATGAAGATTGTAGAAGATTTGATTGGATATAATCTTTCAAGGCAACATAAATCGACTAGTACATCATAAGTCGATTTATACATCAAAATCTGTCGGGTTGAGAGCGTCACAAGTCATTAATAAACTATAAATCGACTTATCGAAGATCTAATCGACTTACAACTGCATAAGTCGACTTATAGAAGAAATGAGATAAAATTTTACCCAATTGTTGGTGCAAGTGGAACTTACACACCACGATAAGTCGACTTATGATACAACAAAGCTGATTACGAAGAAGTCAATTAGCCTGAAATGGAAAGGAGAAGATTAAGGCGGTCATATCAATGGTGCACGACTAGAAAGTGTTCAACGTCTATTTTCTTCTAAGTATAGAGTGGATGATCAAAGGAGAAAGGCACCGAAGTTCTATAAGCGAAAATACTTTTTGATTGCACAAAAATTGCTCATTATTATTCTTATCTTGTTACACAATTGTATTGAGAACTTGTTCTCTCATCTATATATCTCATTTCTCTTACAATTTGAGTGACTAATGAAAAGGTCACTTGTGAGGTAGGATTTGTGCGGAAAACAAATGGGTTTAAAAGGTAGCTTGGGAAATCAAGTGGTATTGTAAAAGTTCACACTAAACTACAAAGTGTGCAAATAAAGTGGTTTGCAAAATCCTAAGTGGGAGCTTAGGTAGAGGGCGTAAGTCTTGCTTAGAACCTCTATAAAAACAATGTTTGCTCTTTTCCTACTCTTTACATTTAAATTTTTTAAGTTGTTTGTATGTGAATTAACTTATGATTTTGTTGTAGAATTTTACAAAGAATTTTATTCAACCCCCTTCTAGATCCCTTACACCTCTGAGTTTAGAAGTCACGTGAAAACTTTTGCTTTCTTGATTTACAGTGTAAACAATGCCACGTACCATATTATTAAATCAATTGTAGGTGATTAATTCAATCGATTAATACTTGGGGATGTTGTACAAAGTAAAGGTTAAATGTTCTGTAAACTTGGGGATATGAAAGATGCTAACTATGAAATCATTTTTTAAAATTAAAATTTTGCGAAGCAAGTAATGTTGATAGATCTTGGATGTATAGGCGATTAACACTTGATGGTTCATTAATCCTAAGTTTTTAAAAGAGTTGAAGTTTTTATTAATTATGAATGTTCTCAACCTACATAAATGGATGGTCGAAGATGTCCATGTAAAAAGTGCAAACATATTCATTTCCTTCTATTGATGAAGTGAATGGCCGTTTATTGAGAAAATGGTTTGTTCCAAATTATTTGAGTGAACACGACATGAGGAGCCATTATTTTGTAACACCTCGAGGGTAATGAAGTAAACTTCGTCAAAAATGTGGGCGAGTTTAGAAGGGATGGATTTAGAAAAAATAATGTAGGTGCAACGAAAATCCTTACATGCAATTGGTTTATGATGCAGTGGGGTTATACCTTTCAGGAAAATATAGAAAATATAGAAAATTTTGAAGAAAAACCAAACCCACATGCAATTTTTTTTGAATTACTACACTCGACTAACTAAAATTATGACCAAATTGTGAGACAATGACTCAATTGTCTTCAATTGCTCAAATATTGAACATAAAGTCTAAAGGTCATATTTTTGATCTTAGTTTTGATAAATTTCTTAGATGGTATAATGAATTATTGCCTCTGATCATACAATGGTTGATAGTTTTAAAATATGAAAAAAAATTTATTATTGGTCTTGGTTAGCCTATTAAAAATTGATTGTTGTAAATTGGGATGTATGTTGTATTAGGAAAATGATGTATAATTACAATCTGTAAATTTTATGGTCAATCTAGCTTGACTTAGAAAGCATTCTCTGAAACAAAAATTAGTACTTTAGAAGTAGATGTATTATTTCCCTCTAACTCGTGATTTCAAAAACTATATGCTTACGATGTTACTACATCTCATGAGATGGCATAATGAACACGAATAGAAAGATGGAATAATGAGCCATCCATCAATGCCTTGGCATGGAAACATTTCAAACACCCATTATGAGAGTTTATGGCTGAAAGTCAAAATGTTAGGTTGGGATTATCAGCGGATGGATTCCAACCTTTTGGTTAATCAAACCAACAATATTTATCATACACAATCATAACTACTCCTTATAATTTGCCTCCATAGATGTGTATGAAAAATGTATAGATGTTCTTGACAGTGATTATGCTAGGGCCTACAAATCCAAAGCATAAAATTGATGTATTCTTATAACCACTCGTATCTAAATTGCAACATCTTTAGGAAAATAGTATGGAGACATATAATGTGTCTCGAAAAATTTTATATTAAAAGCAACTTTAATGTAGACTATTAGTGATTTTTAGAATATTCTATGTTGTTTGGATGGAGCCTGAGTAGGAAAATTTTCTTGTCTTTATTGTGGTAATGATTTTGATGTTTTATTTTCCAAATAGAGACAAAACACATTGGTTTGACAAATCACGGAAATTTCTTTCTCGAGATCATCCATTTAGGCATGATAAACAAAAGTTCATCAAGAATAGGATGGTAGAAACACCTCCTTCCCCTCACAAAGCTAGTGAAGAGATATTGGAGAGATTGATGAATTAGAGTTCTTAAAGTTACATAAATTGAAGGCGATGAAGTTAATACAAGCATTAAGTAAAAATTTTAGTGAGAGAAAACCAAGTATCTTTTAGGATTTATCATATTGGAAAACTAATTTGATATGTCATAATCTAGATATGATGCATATTGAAAAAATATTTTGACAATATATTTAATACCATAATGAACATTGAAGGAAGGATAAAAGACAATGCAAAATCACGAGTTGATTTGAAATTTTTATAGAAGGAATGAGTTAAATAAAGATCTTTGCGAGTAAATATTGAAAGCATGTTACACTTTGGATATAAAACAAAAGAAAATTTTATGTGAATGGTTGAAAAGTCTAAAATTTCCGATAGTCATGTTTCAAACTTGACAAGGTGTGTGGATATGAGGAAGTAGATATTATTTGGAATGAAAAGTAATTGATTGTCCATATTTATACAAAGACTAATTCAATTACATCTTTAACGTAGCTACCGAATAAGGCTTGGGAAGTTATAATAAAATTAAGTTTATTTTTAAAAGCTTATCATCAACTAAAATAAAATTGGCTGAAAAAACTTGAAGAAATTCTAATAATTTTGTGCAAATCTGAATGAATTTTCCTTCAAGCTTCTTTGATTGTATGGAGCATCTACATGCATTAGCACACGAAACTAAACTTCTGTTTTAGTTCAATATTGATGGATGTATCATGTGAAAGGTAATTATAATAAATATTTAAATTGAAGTAATAACATGTTTTAATGTGAGAATTGTAATAGCTAATGTAGGTATTTGTATTACTTAAGAAAATGTTAAAATAAGGCTAGAGTTGAAGGTTCGATATGTAATACTTATTTAATGGAGGAAGTAAGTATATTTTGTTCATATTATTTTGAGCTCTATGTGCATATAAGAGAAAGAAAAGTTTCTACGTAATGACAATGGGGGAGGAGCAGTGATGCTGATGGTAACTTATCCATTTCACATATCACGGATGAACATATGGACTTTAACAAGAAGATTGTTAACGAGAGGAAGAAATAGAGACTACCCATGGTTACGTTTTATTGAATTGTCAAAGATTCAACCTTTAGTGCAACAAGTTGGCGTTGATTTTGAAATTGATTATTTGAGTTTTGAAAGTTAGTGTTTTAGATTATCGAAGAATGGTTACATGATCTAATGCCCCCAATCTGAGAATGATATCAATAAAGAAGTTGGAAGACACTTTCCTCGATGGTTCAAAAAATATGTAAGCTTTTGAAGGATCCAAATGCAGCAAAAATAAAAATTTGCAATCCTATATTCATCTATTACATCAACAAAATACTAATGATAAGAACAAGTAAAATAAATACCTAGAATATGAAGATTAAATGATATGGAGCATCGAAATTATGAAGTCTTTATGTACTCCACACCAAAAATGTCTAGTTTTAATACTTGATCGACTATGGATAACTTTTAAAGAACCCTTTGTAAAAATGGAGAAAACAATATTCTCTTCTTTTCTTTTGTTTATTTCCATGCTCAAAACACCAAAGTGAAAGAGTATATGTTTTCTATTTTTAACTCTTGTCTTAATAAGACATTAACGTCAAAACGATAGTATCGATTTTGGTGATGTTTTATCAACGATGGAATAAGCGAAAAGAAGAAACAAAATATATATAACTTCACCTTGTCTTCTTTTGTAAGTTATTAACATTTATTGTTTTTTAACTTGAAAAACATCTTACCATCACGTCATTTCATTTGGATAAATATATATCAAAGTATAAACCACCAAATGTAATGTTATCGGCGCCTCCTTTTCCATTTGATTTTTAAACAATAATTATTATTTATAAATTGAAATAAAATAAAACTATTTTATTTTATTATTATTTATAAACTGAAATAAAATAAAACTATTTTATATTATTCATTTATTTTTACAAGAGAATTTTCAATTTTAATTATATTTTTGTGATAACAAAAAAGCCATATAGATTATTTAATAAATTATCTCATAATAAATTAAATAATTATAAGCAGGAAATATTACACTCATAAGTGTGTGACCACGTAGATTTATCACTAAACGGTAGTAATTAATTCAATTAATTACTAATCAAGGTTGGCATCTATCAACACTCTAAATGACCGGATAGTGTGAAGTAGGAACTTTACAAAAGGCGGAATCGATTAAGGATAATGTATTATTATCTTCCATCGATCTGACTCTAAATTATCCTAAGGTATGATTTAAGCTGTCAAATCTATTAGATAACCAATTATGTTACATGTCAATCATTAATGATTTGTGAATGACTCAGAAACTCCTTTCCTCACTTATTTAATCACCCTGGCCAAGGTCTTGAAATAACCATTAAGATCAATGACAATATAAAGTTCAAACTCATTACTTAGAGTCGATAGATCCCTTCTTGACTCAGCACTAATTAGATAGGTACTTAATTATATCAAATGATCATTCAAATAACATTTTACGCATTATGTGTCCGAAATCAAAACATAATAAGTGACTATTGATTACTATGATCATCTACGGTCAAGGAAAATATACATTTAAATCCTTTTGAGAATATCCTTGATAGTTCATAGGTAATATTAACCATTAGGAATTTTCAGTCTAGTCAATTTAATGATTATATCTCCATATGCATCATCTATGTATGTAACTTAGTAAATGAGATCTACTAATATCCATTCAATAGATACTATTACATACATATTGATCTATTTGGATCATTAAAGTCCTTATTTGATGATCATATAATTGAGAACATTTTAGATTAAACCACAAAGACTTGACTCTCATTATCATAATCTCCTTTATGATGGTAAGTGTATAAATTTAATCAAGGACTTATTATATTATAATAAAACAATAAACATAATATGATAATAAAATCATTTACCATGTTATTAATAAAATTAATTATCATAAAATTAAAGGCGTTCAATCTATTACATAACGATTGGGTTATGGGCATAATTTCAACAATCTCCCTTAACCTAGACCCAATCAGTCATGAACTTCAATCATATCTTCCACTTGTGCTTATAAAACTCCTTTGATCCAAATGCCTTAGTGAAGGGATCTGCGACATTCTCCTTTCCTTGACTTTTTAAATTTAGCGTCCTTCATTTCAACAATTTCTCTAATCGGATGAAACTTTCTCGAACATGTTTGGATCTTTGGTGTAACCTTGGTTCCTTAAGCTTGTGCAATAGCACGATATTGTCATATCATAAAGGAACACCTCCTTTTATCGAAGGAATCACACCAAGTTCGATTAAGAACTTTTCATCAAACAACTTCTATAGTTGCATCACATGTAGTTATGTATTACCTTGATAATTGAATAAGCTATAATAGCTTGCTTGAAACTTTTCAACTCACTACTCCTCCATTCAAGGAAAATATAATATGATGTAGATTTGTTATCATCTTTTACGATGCAAAGCTAGCATCGATGTAACCTATTAGCTTTAATTCATAATCTCCTTATGTGAGGAATTGGTCCTCATTTCTTCTCAAATACTTAAGGATGGTTTTAACCATTTTCAATGTTCCTCACCTAGGTTACCTTGATACACTTTCGCTATTCCTACATCAGGTCTTGTACATGTCGATATACATGATAGCTCCTTCTGCGTTGGCATATGGGACCTATTCATATGCTCTCTTTCTTCTAGGGTTTAGGACAATCCTCCTACTAAGAAATTCTAGTGCCTATCGGTAGATACCATTTTTGGAATTTTCCATGTGAGATTTTTTAAGATAGTATCAATGTACATAGATTAGGAGAAACCTAGTAACTTCCTTGATATATCTCTATAGATCTTGATTCCAGAATGTAAGCTACTTCTCCCAAATCCTTCATAGAGAACTATTCAGATAGCCAAATCTTTGTCTTTTCATGATTGGTACATCATTTCCTTTTGCAATATGCATCTACATATAATACTAGGAAAATAACTATGATCCCACTAACTTTCTTGTACACATGGCTCTTCTTCATATATAACAAAATCGAACTTTCGATTGCTATATTGAGCGAATATTCCAACCGTGAAGCTTGCTTGATCCATAAATGCATCTTTGTACCTTACATATTTTATTAGGAGCGGATGACAATATGAAGCCTTCAAGTTGAGTCATATAGACATCTTCCTTGAGCTCTCCATTAAGAAATGTTGATTTCATCCATTTGCCATATCTTACAATCATAATATGCAACTTATAGCAAGTAGAATTTGAATAGATTTGAGCATTGCCACAGAGAAAAAGCTTCATCATAATCAGTACTTCCTTTTGATTACATCCCTTAGCAACAAGATAGGTCCTTCTACTCCAATTTTTTCTTACCCATTTCCATCTTATAGGATATATATCCTTTGAGGGATCAATTAAATTCGATACTTTGTTGATTCTTATAGATTCTAAATTAGATTCAATGGCCTTAAACCACTTCTTATGATCTGGACTTGCCATAGCCTCTTTGTAAGTCTTAGGGTCATCATCAATATGTGGGATATCATTAATATGATTATCCTCGTCACCTTACACCATTAAGTTTAATTTATCTGGTGCCTGACGATCCTATGGATCTTCTAAAGGCTCGTATTCAATAGGTTCTTCCTCTACTTAATCTTGTTGTTGCACCAATTCTTGGGCGGATTCATTAATTAGTCCATTTTCTCAGCAGTTGATTTTGGTACCTTATGCATTAATTTCAAGACATCAAGTAAAACTTGCTCGACATGCATTTGATGCTTTTGAGCTTGTGTTGATTCATTAGAATCTTGAATTTTATCAAGATCTATTTTACACCATGACTTCCTCCATTAAGGAACTCCCTTTCTAAAGGTTGCATTTTGGCCTCGAATACTTTGTCTTGGAAGGGTGATAGAAATAGTATCCATAGTTTCCATGAGATAGTTGACAAATCTACACTTATCGGACCTCGCTTTAAGCATATCTCACAACAATCTCGACATAAATTTGGACAATCCCAAACTTTCAAATGTTTTAGGTTGAGGCTTACGTCCTTTCCACATCTCATATGGATTTTTAATGACTATTTCTTGTGAACTTTGTTTAATAAAAGGTAGCGACTTTTAAAACATATCCTATAGGAAGATAGGAAGATCGATGAACCCCATCATGGATCTCCTTTGTATCTAATAAGGTTCAATTCTCCTTTCTAAAACACCATTGTGTTGTGGTGTTCCTTGAGAAGTCCCTTGAGACAAGATTCTATCTTGCCTTAGATAATCAACAAAATCATCATTAAGATACTCCTTTGCCACATTCGGATCTTAGTGCCTTTATATTCTTCCCGGTTTGTTTTCAACTTCACTACGGAATCTTTTGAATATTTGAAATGATTCAGACTTGTCTTTCATAAGATACACAAATCCATATCTTGACTTATCATCAGTGAAGGTAATAAAATAAAAATATCCACCTTTAGCTTGAACTTTCATAGGCCCACATACAGTAGTATGTATGAGTCCTAAAAGTTCACTAGCTCTCTCTCCAATTCCAGTAAAAGGAGATTTGGTCATTTTACCTTTGATACATGATTCAAGTTTCATATGATTCATAATCATATTAACCAAGGCATCCTTTCTTGTGCAACTTGTTTACTCTTTTCTCACTAATATGACCAAGTCTATAATGCCAAAGGTAAGTTTGATTTGCATGATTATCTCTCTTCCTTTTTTGACTGGAAACATTCATAATTGGATAAACAATTATTTCAGGTAAGATGTAAAGACCATATTGTAAATAACCACTTACATATAATTCATCACCATGAAATATATTACGTTGGTTATTCTTAAAGATTGTATGAAATCCACGTTTGTCTAATGACGAAATGGAAATAATGTTCAAAACAAACTTAGGAACATAATAACAATATTTTAATAATAAAGTCTTTTATAGGCATAATAAGAAAATACTTCTTACGGTTAAAGGCGTGCGACACTTGCGCCATTCCTAACAGCTTAACTTCTCCCTTCTTCAATCTCCTACTAATCCTTAGACCACGCAATATATTGTAGATGTTAAAGCTACTATCAGTATCTAAAACCCATTTAGTATAATCAATAGTAGTTAAAGAAATCATGAAAACATTTTTCATAAATGTCCACCTTGTTTCTTGCCTCTCAAAGTCACCAAATACTCTAGGCAGTTCCTCTTCCAGTGTCCCTTTTTTGTACATAAGAAACATTTAACATCCTTTTGGTCAACTCTCTTATCCTTACCCTTGGATTTGTTCCAAACACCCTTAGGTGCAAGATGATTTTTCTTGAGTTTCTTCTTGCCCTTCCACTTATGTTTAGAAGAGTTACGGACCAGGTTCACAGACCCTAACAATTTCACCTTTTCAAACGATGTTACTTGATTTTCATAATCGATCAACAAGTTGATCATTTCATGAAGATCACAGTCCATCTTGTTCATGTTAAATCAACAATGAATGTAAAAAAAATATCAGTGAGATTGTAAGATCAAATCTTGTGACAACTCTTTTCTAGTGAACACCACAACTTCTTAAGTTGTTACATAAGATCAATCATCTTAAGAACATGGAGTCCCTGGAGATTTGAACTTGATTAAGACTTGAATAAGGAGTTAGATAATTGGTATCTAGTAGTTCTACTTTGTGACCCATAAATCTTCTTAAGATTTTCAATTATCTATGGAGGATTCATATCTTCATCTTTGCCTTTGGAGTTGAAAACTCATTGATGCTAGAATCTTTTTGGCATTAGTGCTTTGTTCATTGTACTTAAAATATGCATCCAATGCATTAGCATCATCAATTCTCTCGGGAGGCACCTCCTTCGAGGGTTTATGGATCACATCGATAAGTTTTTCATGCATGAGAACAATTCTCAGATTGCGGTACCAATCATCAAAATTGTTACCTGCTAACTTGTTAGTTTCAAGAATGCTTTGCAGTGATATAGTAGACATTTTGAAAAATCTAATAAAAAGAAAACATCAAAATAAGAACACGATCATATATCATTAAGAAATGGACTTTTATCTAGATGATATAAAATCTTTAAAATATGAATGAACCCTTGGTTGTCAAGTCGTTACTCATCCATAATTAAAGAGTGATAAATTTTTATTTTATCATATAAAATTTATAGTAAGCTCAATACTATATAGTTCCCTAGTTGTTAGGCGTTTCTATTAGTATAAATTAATTTATCCACCTAAGTGAAAGAGAATTAATTAATCTTATACTCCTTAGGTAATCTACGTAAAAATATAAAATTAAGTAATTTTTCCTCACACATGCATTGTATGTAATACAAAATATTATTTATTCTGAACTACAAGTTACCTAGTTATCGGGTCATTCATTGTAAACAAAATAAATATTATATCTTCTTAGGTAGAATTTTTTGATAAAATATCATATATTATATCAAAATAAACTCAATAATTTTAAAGGTCAAGATTTCATGTTATTAAAACAATTTTAATAACATTAGTGATCATCTTTTAAAAAATAAAAAATTTTGTATTATTCGACAAAATTTATACAAAAGTTATTAATCAAAGCTTTTAAAAACCTTTTCCATATTCCACTGAACTCTCTTCTCTTACACGTATACAACATGTAATAAATTCATTAAATGAGTTTGTTGTTTTTATGTGACACCAGTTTCATAGGAGCTTTTAACCATCACTGGTTCTTCTTTTTCTAAACGTACAATATCTACATAACTTTTATGAACAACATTTGTCCGATCTTTAGGTAATGAGTTTGCCTACACTATTGATTCTTCATTTTCATTATTTCAACATAAAATGAGGAAAGGTTATAGAACATTAATTGAAGTGTTTTGGTTTTGATTTCAATTTTGGTGAAACACATTTTAAAATACAACTAACGTGGAACATGTTGCGGATGATTTCTAAGAGTGGGCTACGCACTAGAAGTCCAAACGAAAGAGTTTGCATATTTGATTGGCTTCAAAAAGTCAACCATTTTTCTTAGTCAAACTTTATTATTTTAGTTATTTGTGTTTTAAGGTTTGGGACCTATTTAAACTCTTTTACGCATTATTTTGGAGAAGCGTTGCTTTGAATAAACTTCATATTTGGGGATTCTCTCAATTGAATTTCAGGTTTGGATCAAAATTGTGTTTACACTTTACTTGCTCGTTAGTTGGTATCGGTGGTTGATTCGATGGCAGAAGAGGCGGCGGTTACGGTGGCGATGATAGTAGAACTTAGGTGATAGGGGGTGCCAATCTAAGGTTTCAAGCATTGGAGAATCATATTAAAGATATTAATGAGCGAATTGACCAAAGTTTTCGAAAACTTACTGATCAGATTGCAAACTGGCAATTGCGGGTAATAGGAATAGGAATGGCGGTGCAGAAGAACGACCTATCAACAAACCTGTTCTTAAAAAAATTCATATTTAGATGATGATATGGTAGGCCAAGGACGGCGTGGACATGGGAACCATGATCGTAACAACCTTGACTACAAATTGAAGGTGGATATCTCTTATTTCTATGGCAGTATGAATATTGAAGATTTCTCAAATTGGTTTGCAGAGGTAGAAAGATTCTTTGACTACATGGACATCCCAGAGGAAAAGAAGGTTAAGATGGTTACTTGCAGAATGAAAAGTGGGGCATCCACTTGGTGGGAGAGAGTTCAAGGCGAAAAATTCGTGTTGAAAAAGAAAAATCACTAGCTAGGAGAAGATGAAGAAGTTGCTAAGGGCAAAATACCTTCCTCCTGACTATGAACAGCTCCTGTTCCAACAGTACCAGAGGTGCCATCAAGGCAACAGGACCATGAATTAGTACCTTTGTCAAGTTTATGGCGTTGGTTGAACATAACAACTTTGAGGAGATTGAGGATTAACAAGTCAAGAGATTTTTAGGTGGATTGAAGCCAACGATTGAAAAAAGATTGGTGTCTGGTTTTAAGATCTTTAAGCTGAAGCAAAAATATAGCTTTGAGGTGCGAGATGATGCTACAGGAGAAGAGTAGATCTAAGGATTCCTCTCGCAAAAGCTATAATGAGTACTCCAGAATCTCTTTTAAAAAGAATAAAAGTGTGCAGAAGGATGATGTGCAAAAGGAGTAGAAGGCCACAGGTAAGTAGAAGGATGATGGGAAGAAAGAATAGGCGCGAGGCAAAAATCCATATATTAAACCAATCCGAGGTAAATGCTTTAAGTGTAATTAGAAAGGGTATAAATCCATTGGTGTCCTCATGAGAAAAACCATTAATATGGTTGATCGAGAGGAGGATGAAATAGTCTAATAACCCGATGGTAAAGATGATGAGTATGAAACAGAGGGCGATGATATTGCAAGAAATTATGTCGTGAGAAAATTGATCTTTGACTTAAGCGGAAGAACACTCACAATGGCATAAGTTGTTTCAAAGTAGATGCATTATTAATGATACGTTGTTTAATATTATCATTGATAGTGGCAATTTGTGAAAATATAGTGGCGAGGATGCTATTGAGAATTTGGGACTCGAGTTGAGCAACACCCACATCCATACAAAATTGGATGGATTCGGCCTGGTGAAGAAATTGAAGTGACAAAGCGTTGTAAGATTCCTTTCTCTATCGGCAAATATTTTGACGAAGTTTACTGCAATATTGTCGATATGGATGCTTGTCACATGCTTCTCAGTAGACCTTGGCAATTTGATGTTAATGCCCAACATGCTGGCAAAGATAACATCTACAAGGTGAAAAAAGGTGGGGTTAAATCTACCTTGCTACCAACGAAAGAGAATGGTCGTGCAAAGCTTCAAAGTGGAGGGCAAACCCTTTTCTGATTTCCACTATTGTGAAGGAGTTTGAAGCTGAGTTGAGGGAGAAAAAAGAAGTGTATGCTGTAGTTGTCAAACATGTGCTATTGGCTAGTGAAGAAGAGAAGAATGCAGTATAAATTCCTAAAGTTGTGAAGTCGTTGCTAATAGAATTTGGTGATTTGATGCCAGAGGAATTACCGACTGGGTTGCCACCTTTACGAGATATTCAACGTCAAATTGATCTGATTCTTGGTGCTAGTCTGCCTAATTTGTCTCACTACAAAATGAGCCCTAAAGAGAGTGAAATTATGAAGGAGAAGGTAGAGGATTTGTTGCGGAAGGGTACATCCAAGAAAGCCTAAGCCTATGTGCAGTTCCTGTTTTATTAACTCCAAAGAAAGATGGCAGTTGGAGGATGTGTGTAGATAGCAGGGCAATTAACAAGATTAAAGTTGGGTATAAGTTCCCTATCCCAAGGCTGGATGAAATGCTGGAAAGACTTTATGGGGCTAAAGTGTTTTCCAAGCTTGATTTGCAGAATGGCTTTCACCTTATTTGAATTAAATTTGGGTGATGGTGGAAAATAACATTTAAAACGAAGAAAGGACTATATGAGTGGATTGTTATGTCATTCGGATTATCAAATGCACCAAGCACTTTCATGCGACTTATGAACCAGGTACTCAAAAAATTTATTGACAGATTTGTTGTTGTATATTATGATGACATATTGATCTATAGTGGTTCAAAAAATGAGTACTTGCAGCATTTGCATGAAGTGTTAGGGGCTTTGAGAGAAAATAAGCTCTATGTGAATATGAAGAAGTGCATCTTTATGACAAGCTAGTTTTTGTTCTTGGGCTTTATGGTTGGCGATGATGGGGTTAAAGTTGATGAAGAGAAGGTTCGGGAAATTAAAGAATGGCCTACATCGAAGACTATCGAGAGAAGTAGAAGTTTCCATGGTGCAGCTACATGTTATAGGCGTTTGATTCAAAATTTCTGTTGGACCACGCATTTTGGAATCCAACTCTTGCGAAATAATGAAACTTGAGCTCCATCGGTTCATTCTCATTTTATAAAATCCCAATAATTTTTTTCACAATTTGTTCAATGGCGTGCCCACATAAAATTAGTCACCATGCTCATGGACCCGTTCCCGAGCCCGACATTGGAGACCAAACCTTGAGCTTATTTTCTTGAAGAGTCATTTGTTGTCATTCCACAATGGTGCTGAGCGCACACTAAACAATCACCAAAATCATAAGTTAACTTCTTCAAATAAATTGTAGCTTTAAGTCTCTAATTTGTTTTGAAGCAAGAATCACCTCATTCGGAGCTATATAGCTCAAGATATACTTAAAATTCCAAAGTGTGTATATATCTCAATCATGCCCTCTAAACTGACTTCTCACTTTATTACAACCAAACTTTATCAAATAAAATTAAAAAGCTACCAAATTTCATGGAGAGATAAATTCATGTCTTAGGAATCTATCGCCTCAAGGATCACTTCATTTAGAGGTCGGATGAGGGAGTTATGACCGAAAGAACCTAATATGTTCATAACCTCAATCATGCAGTAACATGTCTTAGCGCGATTGTCATAACTTTCACCAAAAAAGTCAGATTAGTTTAGTTCTTGGCCATTTGAAAGTATACTTCTAGATCTACAACTTCCATGCAGACTATAAGGTCAGATTCTGCTTATAAAATGGTCAAAAATCACGATTTCCTTAAGTTGTCCCGTGACACTGTCGGGTTAAAATGCCCCTTCTCACCCGAGAAAGTCCGTTAAACAGATATCCATGTCCGTTTAACGGACATGGGCAATGAATGGGGTCCTTTTGACCCATAAATGTCCATTAAACGGTTTTCAAAACCCCTCCAAACCTCTCCAATGCTTCCTGCCTCCAAATTAATATCATATACCCTTATAATCTTCACAAATTCACTTCTTCTAATGCCTAAACACTTCATAACATATTCCAAACCACAAATTCATTTCATAAACTTCTCAAATCTCAACTCATTTGGTGCATCAAAACCACCATTTCCTATCATTTACCATAGCTGTTATCATGCACAATTCCTATGCAACATCACAACTTGTAACAATCATATCTTTTCACTCCGATATCCTAAATTTGCATACTTTATAGTGTTGGAAAGCTAAGTGGATCATCTATATCTTTCATTAAGACATCTTGGTCAAAATCATCAAAGATTAATACAGAATTCCTTCTAAACTCAAAGCGATAATTTACCCTCATGAAAACTTGAAATTTAACCCATCATCACTTCCTTAATGCATATCATTCATAACAATTTAATTACCAATTGAAATTCAACCAACCTCGATCTCAATTCAACGCAGCGCCATGGTGCATCGTGAATGCGTTGCGCGTGCATGCATGCATATGCCATGGCGTACACCCCTAAATGCTGCGCCGTGGCGTGCCTTAACATGTCCGCAATGAGCACACTTTTTGCACGCCATGACGTACATCCGGCTGCGTCGCTCATGAGCGCGTCGCGGACGTCTTGGTGCAGGAACTCCTCTCAACCTGATTTCCCATCTTTTCTCATCCTTAATCTTCCCATCTTGCAAATGCAACACTTCTAAACCTTGATTCAAGTCCTAAACTTCGGTTCTAACTCATTCAAACCTTAAAAACAGTCACAAACTCATCAATCCAAAGATTTCACTTAGGTTTTTTCGAAAACCCTACATAATCAGTTCTAACCTAATACTAAACGATTCTAGGGTTTCATCCAACGAAAACAAGATAAAACGAACTTAAACTTACCAGGAGTTGCTTCGAATCTGTTCGAAAACCTCAAGGATCGAAAACCCCTATTTCTCTTCTCTTCTTCCTCTCCCACGATAACACTCTTCCTCTCTTCTTCTTTTCTTTTCTTTCTCTCTTCTCCTTCTAATTTCTTCTCTTAAGTCTCATGAGAAGGGACAAAGACCATAATACCCCTCTTAGCCAAGCCTTAACTTATCTAGCTTAAGTGACCTTCCCAAAATGCCCTCATAAACTTTTATCCTTTAATTCTTTTTTAAACCACATTAAACTCAATTAAACCTCAATTTCCCCTAAAACTTCCAATTAAATCCAATCAAACCATAAATCACACAATTAACACAATTCATGCTTAATGACATCATAAAAAAAATTCGGGGTCTAACATTTCTCCCCCTCTTAAAAAAAATTTCGTCCTCGAAATTATTACCTGAATCATCGAAAAGATACGGATACTTCTCCTTCATGACTTCTAAAGGCTCCCATGTAGCCTCCTCTACCGAATGGTTCCTCCATAGGACTTTGACTAACTGAACTGTCTTGTTCCTGAGGACTTTGTCTTTTGTATCCAAAATCTTTACTGGAAGCTCCTCATAGCTCAAATCATCCCACAACTGAACCTCACTAGTCTTAATGATATGAGAAGGATCCGATCTATACCTCCTCAACATGGAAACATGAAACACATCATGAATCTGAGACAATTCCGGAGGTAACGCCAACCTATAGGCTAGTGGTCCAATCCTCTCAAGGATCTCATAAGGACCCACATACCTCGGACTCAACTTGCCCTTCTTGCCAAATCTCATTACTCCTTTCCAAGGAGATGTCTTCAGGAACACTTTCTCACCAACTTCAAACTCCATCTCCTTTCGATGCGCATCAATGTAGCTCTTCATCCTATCTGTCTTGCGCTTTAAGTCGCTGCTAACCAGATTGACTTTATCAACTGTAGTCTGAATCAATTCTGGTCCTACCAGTTTCCTCTCTCCTTCTTCATCCCAACAGATCGGAGTTCGACATCTCCTCCCATACAAAGCCTCATATGGAGCCATCTGAATACTCAAAGGTACTAATTGTTATAAGCAAATTCGACCAATGGCAAATGCTCATTCCAAGCTCCTCCAAAATCCATCACACAAGCCCTAAGCATTCCCTCAAGAGTCCGAATGATCCTCTCAGATTGACCATTTATCTGAGGGTGAAAAGTCGCACTAAAATTCAGCTTAGTACCCAAAACTTCTGCAAACTTCCCAAAATCTCGAAAGTAAACCGAGGATCCCTATCAGACACAATCGAATCCGGGATCCCATGCAATCTCACTATCTCATCAATGTACTTCTTTGCGAATACATGCAAAGAATCAGTCTGCTTAATCGCCAAAAAGTGAGCTGACTTCGTCAACCGATCCACAATAACCTAAATGGCATCGTGCTTCCTACTGGTCTTAGGCAAACCCATCAGAAAATCCATAGTCACCCTCTGCCACTTCCATTCTGGAATAGGCAATGGCCTCAACTTGCCTGAAGGTGCCTGGTGTTCAGCTTTGACTTGCTGACACACTAAACACTTATCGACATACTCTACTACATCCCTCTTCATGTCTTTCCACCAAAATGCTCTCAAATCCTCAGACATCCCGGTGCTACAGGTGCATGGCATAAGGCGATTGTGTGCCTCATCCATAATCTCATCCTTTACCTCCCGTGATATCTGGATACAAAGCCCGTCCCCCATCGCCATAAGTCCATCATCCCTCACTATTACCTCGTAAATCTTACCACTCAATTTCATCCACGGTTCCGCTTAACTCGCATCTTGAACTCGCAACTCTCTAACTTTCTCCCGAGTATCGATCTCACTCGGTTAGCTAGAAGACAATCCGACCTCCCGCTTCAAGCTTATCTTAAGCTTGGCCATCTCTTCCAATAAAGGAAGATAAACCGACCGAACATGAGCAATCGAAGACTTCTCCTCAAAGCATTCGCCACTACATTGGCCTTACCCGGATGATACTCAATCAACAAATCATAATCCTTAAGCAACTCGATCCACAGTCGCTGTCTCAAATTCAATTCCTTCTGGATCAACAAGTACTTGAGACTCTTATGATCGGTAAAGATCCTCGTCTGATCTCCATACAGATAATGCCTTCAAATCTTCAAGGTAAAAATCACTGCTGCCAACTCCAAATCATGCGTCGGATAGTTCAACTCATAAGGCTTCAACTGCCTCGAAGCATAAGCAATCACCCTATCTCCCTGCATCAATACGCAACCAAGACCCTTCCTCGAAGCATCACTATACACGGTATAACCCTCATCACCCGATGGCAAAATCAGAATCGGAGCACTCGTCAATCTGTGCTTGAGCTCCTCAAAGCTCTTTTGACACTCAAATGACAAAAATCGGTTAAGGTTTCAGATTTCAATTGGATTAGGCACTAAAAATTATAACAGTGGATTGATTTAGGAAATACTTCACTTAAGCAAGTCGAACCCAATGTTCATGGATGTTCCCTTTTCTTTTAAATCCGAGTCACCACTTGGTCCATAGATAATTCATAATAAAAGGCGTTAAATACAAGAAGCCTAAAATTAAGTTCGTTAATTCTAGGTATCCTCACACAAGTTCCTAAGGTTGATCTACACTTTAGTCTCAAGTATGTCGCTGATTAATTTTTCGTCAAATTAAATCCCATTGGTTGTGGCATTTAATGATCCAAGATCTTAATCTAGGTGATCAGGCTAAATTAGGACTAAATATGTATTTAATCAAGCAAAAATCAACACCACAAAATTATCCTAATCCAATTTCAATCTTAACCTTAACCTAAAAGAAAAATTTACTCACATATATTTATCAATGAAACATAAATCATGGTCATAATATATGTTTGCATCAATTAATCCACACAATTAAAATAAATATGGAATAAAAAAATAAAACAAACTCCCTTTTCTCGCAGCCTGAATTTTTTCGCTTTTGCTTCATCGTCGCTACCACCGCTTGCGTTAGAGTGAAATAATCAAGGTGTGGACCCATTGATTTGTTGTTCACACCATGCCTACTTCTTCTATTATGTGTCCGTCCACCTATCCTTTATTTTGTTACTTGTTTCTAAACTCAAGAAGAACGTGTCTTCCTCTCCTCGATGCGACGCTTGTGGTAGAGGTCAAGTAATAATTAACAAGGTGCCTCCTCTTCAACAAATTGGCTTCTCCTAAGCCACTAACTTGCAACGTGTTTCATGCCACCACTTCAAGTCCACCAAATACTTATTTTATTGTTTTTTAACCACAAACTATCTTCAACGTTGTATGTCCAATGGAGGTTTAACACTACCGCTTCAATAACTTCATCAACGTGTTCATGCCATTGCTGCAAGCCACCACCGCTTGCTTCTCACAAGTTCAACGTCTTCGCTTGTCGCTTTCTCCACCGTTGTTCCTCGAGTCTTTAACGTGGGTGAGTGAAGCCTTGAAGTGTGTAACATTGTGATGATAATCAATGGGTGTGTCTCTTCTCCTCCCACAAGCGTGCTCCTCCCATTCAATTCAAGTGTTTGTATGAGTGTCACACATAGCTTACTCAACACTTATGTCCCTCATCTTACTCCCCATTCTTCTTAGAGGGCTTCTTTATTTCTCTCTTCTCCACCATCAAGAATGCTTCTCACCCCCAAAACTTCCTACTGCATTGACGTGTTTTCGTCAAGGAGTAAAGTTCTCCTCCTTGTCCACTACCCACACTTCCCTTACGCAAGACTCCTCCTCTCACATGTAACTTCAGCTCTTTTATGCTTCCTTCAACGTTGTCGCTCCTTGTTTCAACCCTTCACTGCTCCAACGTGGTCACGCCTTGCTCCACCGCTTCACGCTATTTTCTTGTTTCAAGCTTCAACTTGTGTCTTCTCCTTCACCATCTTACATCCAAAGAATTGTTGAGAATTTTCCAGCAAAATCGTTTTGTCCCAGCCTTCCACACTAACGTTTTTTTTACTCTATCCTCCACCACCTCTTCTTTTTATTTTCAGACTCCAAATTCACTCATCCTTTCTCCTATTCAGCTCACGTTCTCTTCATGATTTTTTCCAGCTCCCATGTGTGAGTTTTTGAGTGTATTCCCCCCTCTTGCCTCACCTTCTCATGTTTTTTAAGGCTCCAATAGCAGACCTACCACACCTCCACCTCTCCAGCTCTCTTATATTTATCGTTTTTTTCCCTTTGCTTCAACAAATGGCCTCAAGCCTTCAAGTCTCAGAACGTTATTCCTCTCCACCAGCTTGTTTTGTGTCTCCATGCTACTTGTTTCATGCTGAAGTCTCCAGCTGGTGTGGTGTAAGCATGGGTCTCCTTCTTCTTTTGGTGAATTGCGTTGAGCTCTCCTGCTGCTTGTCTTCATGTGTGGTGGCCCCCTTTTTTTTTTTTCCTCCAACAGCCACTAAAGTTGTCACTCCCCAGCTCATTTAGCTCCACGCACAACTCACATTTCTTCACCAGCTTCTCATGTTGAAGTTTCCAGAAGACTTTGTCATGTTGCTTCCTTCCATTCAAATTAACGCAGGTGTGAGTGGTTGTAATGTCTCGAGAGTCGGTCCCACGGAGTGATGGAAATGGTCAATATGTGTTCCACTGGTGATAGAGTTGAGCTCTCACGTTAATCCTCCTAGTTGTCCTCCTTATTCATGCCTCGCTATTAAATATCTCCACCGCTAGCTTTCAAGTGATTTAAGGAGAGTCTTTGTAACTTTTCACGCACGCTTCTTTTTATTTTTTCACTTCAAGACAGCTGTCTTTTCTTACTTTAGGCTTTTAAATGTCCCAAATTTAGTATGTGCCTAGAATTAAAACACAAAACTCTTAATTAGTGCAATTTAAACATTAAATGGAAAAGAGTTTAGCTTAATTATGCATCAAAATTAATACAAAATGTCCATTAACAATGGTCTTAGGCAAACCCATCGAAAATCCATAGTCACCCTCCGCCACTTCCATTCCGGATTAGGCAATGGCCTCAACTTGCTTCAAGGTACTCGTGTTCAACTTTGACTGTTGACACACTAAACACTTCATCGACATACTCTGCTACATCCTCTTCATGCCTTTCCACCAAAAATGCTCTCTCAAATCCTCAGACATCCCGGTGCTACTTGGGTGCATGACATAAGGCGATTGTATGCCTCATCCATAATCTCATCCTTACCTCCCGCACATCCGGGATACAAAGCTCGTCCCCCATCGTCATAAGTCCATCATCCTCACTATTACAGAAATCTTACCACTCAATTTCATCCTCGAGTCGCTTAACTCGTGATCTTGAACTCGCAACTCTAACTTTCTCCCCGAGTATCGGTCTCACTCTAAGTTAGCTAAGACAATCCGACTCCTCCCGCTTCAAGCTTATCTTAAGCTTGGCCATCTCTTCCAATAAAGGAAGATAAACTGACCAACATGAGCAATCGAAGACTTCCCGCTCAAAGCATCCGCCACTACATTAGCCTTACCCGATGATACCAATCAAGAATTCATAATCCTAAGCAACTCGATCCACCGTCATTGCCTCAAATTCAATTCCTTCGCTCAACAAGTACTTGAGACTCTTATGATCGGTAAAGATCCTTGTCTGAACTCCATACAGATAATGCCTCCAAATCTTCAAGGAAAAAATCACTGCTGCAAACTCTAAATCATGCGTCTAATAGTTCAACTCATAAGGCTTCAACCGCCTCAAGCATAAGCAATCACCCCATCTCCTCGATCAATACGCAACCAAGACCCTTCCTCAAGCATCACTATACACCAGTATAAACCTCATCACCCGATGGCAAAATCAGAATCGAGCACTCACAATTTGTGCTCGAGCTCCTCAAAGCTCTTCCGACACTCATCACCCAGATAAACTTCGATTCTTCCTCAACAACTTAGTCATCGGAGCGGATATCATGGAGAATCCTCCACAAACCTCCCCGTAGTAACCTCGCCAAACTCGTAAAACTCCTCACCGCTACATTCTTGGTG
The DNA here is from genome assembly GCA_029891385.1 of Erythroxylum novogranatense. Lineage (NCBI taxonomy): Eukaryota > Viridiplantae > Streptophyta > Magnoliopsida > Malpighiales > Erythroxylaceae > Erythroxylum > Erythroxylum novogranatense. Next base: position 4,673,015 of record CM057225.1, on the reverse strand, counting down.
CTTCCCAATTAACCACCGCTTCTATTTTTTTTCGATCCACATGCACCTTGCTCGAGATTACATGTCCAAGAAATGAAACTTCTCACCAAAATTCGATTATCGAATTTGGCATACCACTGCTTTCTCCTCAAAGTCTCCAAAGCAATCCTCAAATGCTCACATACGCTTCATCACTCTTGAATAGACCAATATATCATCGATAAAGACAATGATAAACCGTCCAAGAAAGGTTTAAAGACCCGATTCATCAAATCTATAAAGGCCGTAGGGCATTCACAATCCGAAAGGCATAACTAAAACTCAAATGCCCATAATCGAGTCCCAAAGCATACTTAGGCACATCTCGACTCCTTAATCCTCACCGATGATAACCCGATCTCAAGTCTATCTTGAGAAGACTTTCGCTTTGCAATTGATCAAACAGATCATCAATGCAAGGAAGCGGACACTGCTCTTCATAAAGGACTCGATTCACTTCCTAGAGTCCATACACATCCTCAACGATCCATCCTTCTTCTTCATAAAGAACCAGAGCTCCCAAGGTGAAGAGCTCGCCTTATATACTCTTTTTCCAACAACCTCCAATCGCTCCTTAAGCTCCTTCAATTCCACCGAACTATCCGTAGGCTGAATTGAAATTGGCGCCAGACTGAAAAGAGCTCAATGGAAACTCAATTTCTAATCAAGGTAGTCCCGAAATTCCTCGAAAAAGATCCTAGAATTCTGACCATCGGAATATCCTCAAGCTTCCTCTATCTCGCTATTGTTTCTACCACATAGGCCAAAATGCCTCACATCCCTTCCTCATCATCTTCTCTCACAAAGTTGAAACAATTCTGGGCGAACTCGCTTTCTATCCCCAAAGAAACACCACTCTTTCGCCATCCATCCAATTCAAATTCCACCGCCTTCTGCTTATAATCCAAATGGCATCAGACTTCTAAGGTATCCATACCCAAAATGACATCCAATCTCCCATCTTCAAGGGCATTAAATCCACCACCGTAAGTTCTCCACCCATATATAGCTCACACTCTATACACTTGATCGATAATAATATAATGGCCGATCGAGTACTCACCATCAACTGAGTATCCAAAGGGCTCACATTTCTATCACACATGTGTCTACTCGAGGAAACAAACGAACGAGTAGATCCCTGATCAATCAAAGCAAGCACATCATCATAAAATAACTTAACTGCATCACCACAACATCCGAGCTCGCTCTACATCCTCCCGAAGTCATCGCAAACACCTTGCCGGTGCTGCCCCTGGCCTCCCTCGAAGACTCACCTTCGCTGCATCAGAACCGCCTACTGTCAAGTCTTATGTCCCATACTGCTCTCCTAGAGGCTTGATCTGACTTCTCTTGTCAGGAGGCCGAGGGCACTCTTCTAGCAATGTGCCCCTTCTCCCCACAGCTAAAGCAAGCCCTCACAACCTGTAGCACTCTCCTCTATGGGGTCTCCCTGCAGGCTCACACTTCGAATGAATGGCCTATCCCTATCTCCCCTTCTACCGCCGCCCACCGCTGAGGTCAGGAGAAACAGAGAAGTCCTCACCGGTCGAGATCGGCTTCAGCACCATCGCTCCTCTCCTCGATCAACAGAAGTTCTCGCACTCCTATCGTGCATAGGAGTACTAGTACTACATCCCTCTCGAATCGCTTCTCTTCCTTTTCTTCTTGTTCACAAGACTTCGATGTTCTCAATATTCTCAACCCTCAAAGTCGCCTCAACCAACCGCTGAAAATCAAAGAAATTATGACTATCACTTTCTCTTATGGCCAAATGCGCCTCGACTAAATCGACGACATCTAGCAGCCTCACTCAAAGATCAAATCAAGCATACCGCTAACCGAGTGAACTGACGCCATATTCATCGACCGTGATCTCCTCCTGGTAAGACCGAGGAACTCCTCTACTCACCAATATACACCTCGCATGATATTTTTCCCGAAAGCAGAAGGAAGTCCTACCATGCCAACCCCATCGGGTCTCATTTGACTCTCGCACGCTTCCCACCAATGCAGAGCATCTCCTAAAGCAAGCTTCAAGAAAGATACACAACCCTCTCATCATCCTCACACTCCATTTGATCCAACACTCTCTCTGCTTTTCTCACCAGTCTCATTTTCCTCAGATCAAGGGTCCCAGAGGTCCACTGCTCCATACTTCCTCAATTTGTCGAACCGTCCACTAATATATTTTTAACACCTAATTAGATTGGAAAATCATTCAAATTCAAATTAAGAACTAAGCTCAGAGTTTGTTTGTTTCCCTATAATTGAGCCGAGGACTCTATCAATTTATTCCACTCGACCCAAGCTTAAATTTATTTTTAATGTTATCAGAGCGCCTCACTATAGGTACACACCGACGCCTGTGGGTCGACTGACGATATCCCATAGCAAAGAAATGCTACCGCTTGCAACTATCACTAAATACTCGCATGGCATCAATATAATTAAACCACAATAAGCAAATCACTAAAATTTAAAACCCCAATTTCATTGCATAATATCAATCCAAAATATAGACAAGTCTATCATCCCTAAAGTCTCAATACAATAGCCCAAAAGGAAACCGATAAAACGCCTATACTAGGTCATCTCAAAAGTCGCCCAAATGACCGATTCTGTGCCATCGCTTCACTTGTCCAAGAACTCGCACAACAGAAAACGCTTATCTCGAGCTAGAAACCTACTAACGCCTCTAAAAATATTAGCAATGTTAGGTGAGTTTATGAACTCTGGAAAAACCATCATCGATGGTTCACCCAACTCATGCATATATACATAATATATCGTATAGTACACTTTAACGCAATTTAGAACACTATACACAATTTACATATTTATACGATAACATAACTCAAACTTATCACTTCATAATTTTCATACATCACACGATTCTCAATTTCACTACGCAATGATGCATAATGTATGCAATTTCATTTTATGTCATTGTTGGATTGAGCTGCTAACACTTTCCCGATTCGCACTTTTCACAATGATCACAATTTCGCTAAAGTAGGAGAGCCCTCCGGTATGCACTACCGCCCACTCACTTTAGTGGATAGGAGAGCCCTCCGGTACGCACTATTTCCTTTCGTCGAGACTCTTCATTAATATTCGAGCTTAAAGCTCGCACAATGAATGCTTTAGTCACAACTGCTTAATTACCTCTTATAATCATGCCTAGCATGCACTAACACTCAGACAAATACTAGTACATATGTTATCACTTCACTTACTTGTCACGATCGTAACACTTACTCGTAATACTATACACCGATTCATAATCACAAGTATTCACATTAACAACACATTCAAGACAATCACTCACAATCGTAACACTTACTCATATTTGCAGCACATTAATCTCACATTTATATCACTCACATCGACAATTGATTCACACATTCACAAAGACAGATTATCACACAAAGATCGAGGAACCAACTAGGTTACTCACCAGAACTTCCGAAGCCACGCCTGAAGTACCAAAGAATATCCGTGGATCGACGATCCAACGACGCTCTATAACAATACAAACGCATTCTCATCACTATATGCTCAATCAATAAGATTCACTAATGCACATGTCTCACATTTAAAATTATATGATACATGATCATGATTTCCCAATGCTTTTAGTCCCGCTCGCTATCTCTCGATTCACAACCAAAATTCACTACTCACTAGGTCAATAACATCCATAAATTTCACAAATATCTCATTCAAATTCTAATTATACTCCAATTGTCATAACATAACTCTTAGGTCACTTAAGGAACCAAAATCAGCTCTTTTTCTATGATTGAGAACTCGCTAATTTAATTTCAACTCTTATAATTTACCTTACTCAAAGACCTCTTTTCTAGATCATAACAACTCCAGAGTTACCCCAATCGAGGTCTACACTAAAAGATATACTCTAAAACCAATTCAATTTCTAAAATTTATGTCCTCGCCATTTAACTCCATGTTCTGGCCATGGCAACAAGACAAAGGACGCCATGATTTAGGAACGTCACCATGAACAACTCTTTCATACGCCACAAGCATTCTAGCAATCACTGTCACATGTCTTCAATTGTTTCATCATGCTAACACGCTTTTCGCCAGGCAAGGGTTCTATTACAGACAACGCGACGCATGCACTCAATCATCTTCTCCGATCGTCATTTCCGCCATTAATACTCTTAAAACCTCCATAAAACACATTCAACTACCCCAACTAACACATTAAATACCATAAATGCCATAAATAACCATAAATACAACATTAAAACACAATAAACTTACCAAATCACTAATTGCACTCAGAACCCTAAAATCTCAAAACTTCTCAAGCTCTCTCACTCACGATAAACTCCTCAATCCAAGCCAACCAACACAACTCCAAGCTTCTAACAACTCTCCAACCACAAAGAAAAGGAAGTAAGCAAACTCTCCAAGGAAAGCAAGATCAACGATACCCACGAGAAGAAGAAGAAGTTTCGTGTCCCAGAGAAAATGTCTTCCTCTTTCAAACATAAGGTCTATATATATATATAGTTGATTTAAACCTATAGATCACAAATCCTCAAATTCATTCAATCTCGCCTCTAAATTTCAATGGCTCTCACAATAATTTTAAACTCACAAATCTAAATTTTCCAAGCCATTTACCACTCACTTTCAAACCGAATCACAATCATCGCCTCTAAGTCATTTTCCTATCCAACACATAACTCTAAAATTCCAAAATTTCCATAATTCCTCAAAATATAAAACACTCGATCGTGATACTAAATTTTCAATTTCCAATTTCTAAAATTCAATTCTCACCTAATTCCACTATTATACTCAAATTATCCCTAATTTCACTTTAAAATCAAATATAACTCAATTATCTCAAAATTTACAATTCAACTCATAATCACAATTTAAATGTCGGAACAATCATGAATGCATGTCACTATGCATATGCACGTGCAAAATGATCTATCTCAAAGGCCACAAAACACTCGATCACTAAATATGCAATCAAGACACTACCCGTACCAATATGCTCATCACATCGGTAACGGATGTTACAATTCTCCCTCCTAAACAAAAATTTCGTCCGAATTTCATACCGACCGGCCGAATGATGAGGGTATCGCCCTCACGTGCTCCTCGCCTCCCAAATTGCTTCCTTCGATGAGTGGTTCTTCCATAGACTTTCACCAATGGAATCACCATGCCCTCAATTGCTTGACCCGAGATCCGATAATACGACCGCTCCTCAACATAACTCAAATCACTAGCTATCTCAATCTTCGAGCCGAATCACATGAGTCGGTCCGAGCGTATCTCCAGAGCATACCACATGAAAACATCACGAACCGACATCTCACTTGGCAACGCTTAATCTATAGGCCAACGGTCCAATCCTCTCAAGAATCTCTACACGGACCGACATACCGAGGACTCACTTGCCCTTACGGCCAAATCTCAAAGACTCTTTCCAAGGTGACACTTGAGGAATACTTTATCGCCCACATCGCACTCCATCTCACGCCGACGCCGATCCACATAACTCTTCCGCTCATCCCGAGTCGCCTTGATGCGATTTCAATCAGCCTCACTTTATCCATCAGATCCGGATCACGGGGCCCTCAAGCATCCTCACACCCTCTTCATCCCAAAGAAGAGGTGATCTACACGGTCTCCCATACAAGGCCTCATACGGTGCCATCCTAATATCGCTCTAGATCATTATTGTACGCAAACTCGATCGTAGTCAAGCATCGTCCCAAGACCTCTCAACTCTAATACACAAGCTCTCAAAGATATCCTCAATCAGCCTTGATCGCCCTCTCACTCGCCCATCTGTTCGAGGATGAAATGTTGTACTAAAGTTCAACCTCGAACCTAAAGTCGATCAGAGGCTCCTCCGTAACCTCAAGTAAATGGGATCCCTATCTCGACACTATCGATATTAGACCTCACGCAACAAGACAATCTTCGCCACATACTGGCTAACTTGTTGGGACCCGATCCGGAACCAGATCCCAACCGAAAGCGTAAACGGAGACGAAGAATGAGGGAACGAGACGATCGAAAAGGAAATTTCAGATCGAATTTCGAATCTAAACAAATAATGAAGCCAATAGCAAAACGAACTCAAATCACAAAGCAAGCGGAAGCAAAGCAAATGTGAATCTAATACGTAATCAAAACGAAGCAAATGAAAGCGAAGCAATAACTAATCGAACTAAATGAATGATTTCGCTTAAATGACATACGTATACCAAGCAAAACGGTTTAAATCGACATTTAACAAATGTCCGATATTCGTGTATAAATTATCTAAAGGAAGCATCGTGTTGGAAATCTAGACTAAGACATATCCAAATCCGTATAATTTTTTTTCTTTTCTCATATTCATTTATTACACCTTTAGGCAATCTCATTCAAATCAAACAAACAATTTCCACTCTTGAAATTCATTCTCATGCAAATCTCAAAACTTGCTCATATTCTTATATATCCGCATAAGTCCCAAAATACATTTTTATCTCAATTTTATCGAAATTTTGGCAAGATAATCTACCGCTTTTATCCTAACTCAAACCTCGCAAAGTGTTCAAAACAACACTTCTAAGAGCCCAATCAATCAAACAATCATCAAAATCAACCGACCTCCGTCCGGGATCTCAAAGCAGTAAACAAACGCAATCTTAATTCTAAAACATTTTCATAACTAAAATACAATATACCGATCTCATAACTCAATCTCATTTCCAAATTCATACACAATTCCATATATTAATACACTTTAATGGCTTGCATTAATGGAATTGTGCCATTTACAATACCCAAAATATTCCAAATCTCAAAATTTACGTAATAATACAAACGATGCAAAACGGACCAAACGTTTTCACATTCTTTTCATCCGATCTCCGCTTCAAAACCGGAGACGGGATGAAAGGGGGTGAGCTCAAAGCTCGTGGATAATATATTTATAAATTGAAACATAAGCTTAAAATTATCTTTTCAAAATTTTCAAACATTTCCATTCGGAAATTTTATCCAAAACCCATTTTCAAAATTTTCCAAAACATTCATAAACAGCTTCCAAATTTCATGATTGAAAATTCACTTTCATTTCTCAAATTCTCAAATTTTTTACCAACCATGCATGCTTTTAAACATGAATGCATCACATAGCACATAAACAAAATCAAAACCACATAACATAACAGTAATAGTTTGATGTTGACCCCACACCCCACCCGTATATGTTTGAAGGTTATATCACAAGGCAGTGTTTCATGGGTTATACCGCTGCATCCAACACAAATCACAATAGCACATTAAACGGTTTGGTTTGGTCCATAACAGATCGATCGCATTTCCAAGATAGCGGTCATGTGCAAACCGTGAAGGAGTCCGTGATCGAAACTTCATGCCACTAACTGCAAATGGAGAAGGTTATAACTAATGTAGACAAAGTAATCGACTCACAAAAGGACCTCGACCAAACCCACATAACACATAAGCGAACAAAATTTCAGATTGCCCAAAGGCACTTTTCAAAATCTTAATTTTCTTTAAAATTTTCATATCATATCATCATAATGTGTCATAAATGACACAAACATATTTCCACATGAATTCATATAACAAATCTAATGCAATTCACTTAAATCACATATTCATCAAATTCATCACAATATATGCATTAATTCTTTAAATCATTTAAATCATAAATCACATAATTTGAAAACCATGAATTTCATAATTTTGCATTTTCTAAAACTCATTTTAACCCTTTGAAATCATAATATCAAACATTTACAACCTTTTTCAACCCCTTTATCAACAATAATTTATCAAAATCAAATTTTGCTTTCTTTAATTTTCAAAATCACATTCTTAGCTTACAATTCAATAAATAAATATACTACCCAATTCTAATTGATGCCAAAACTTGATCCACACTTCAATTGCAGCATTCCTTCTATCTTTCTTCCAATTTAACATCACCTAAGCCATAATCATCCAAATTCAACATCATAAATTACTTAATTCTTCCAATTGGGATCAATCTATCTAAATCATGAATTCCAAAATCCTCAAATCTTAAAATTGGCCTAAACCAATTTACACAAATTCAATATCATAATCCATAAATTCTTTAAAATTAACTTCACATATCATCAATCCATAGTATTTTCCATGACTCTACACTAACAATTTCCAAAAACCCCAAATTATAAAATTTGGGCATAATCCCAATTAAATTTTCATCCAAAATTAAATCAATTTCAACATGTATTCTCTAAAATTGATCATGGAATTAGTAAACCCACATCATTTCTAATGATTCTAAACCAAAAACTTATCAAAAACTCAAAATCAAAAAAAAAAATTCCTTACCTCTTTCTCCTTCAAACTTCGGATTTCTTGGTTCCCAAAGCAAGCTTTCTTCATTTCCAACCTTTTTCTCTCTTGGATCAACATGAAAATCCTTAAGAATCAAGTAGAAAAATCAAACTTACCTTTCTCTCTCTTTTCTCCCATAACCGAAACTCCTTCTCCATTTTTCTACATCTTTCTTCTTCTTCTTATTTCTCTTCTCTTTTTATTTCACTCTTTCCAATTTTCCAGACTCTTCCACGATACTCATCTGATTTTTAAAGGCCATGTCATTTAAAATGTGATAAAAAGACCAAAATGCCCCTAACATGTTACTTTATGTCATACCTACTTGCGGGTTGATTTGCACTATCGATTTGAAGAAATTTCTTAAAACTTCCTTCTCGAGAAATGTTCCTCTCAAACACACGAATCCAACGCCACTAACCGCGCTCAATTCGGATCACTACACCAAAAGTTATGAGCAAAACAGTTCAGGTATATCCATATTCTAACACATTTTCCATGCATGATTATTTCCTTCCAGAAATTAACATTCTTAATCCCAGAATTGAAACTCGATATCTTCATAACAATTGTAGCCTTATGTCTCTAGTTTAATTCAAAATAAGAATCACCTCATTTCGATTCCCAGATCAAAAGTTATGCTCAAAATACTCTCGATGTTCCAAATCCAAAACCGCATTACTAATTTGAACTTCCATTCATAATTTGAGGGTCTTAGAAGCAAAATTGACATTTCATTTCTTCATATGATTTGTAGCCCCTTATCTTAACTTTATTTCTCCTCAAGAATCACTTCAATAGGATCTCTACAGATCCCGAATTTCTCAAAATACTGAACTACGTTCGGAAAATTTTCCGACTCACTTTGATTAAATTAATCACCCTTAATTTAATCTCAAAAATTCACAAATTTCTCATAAAATGAAATTCATTGTCTTAGGAATTCAACGCTCACTAATCGAGTCAATCGGATGTCGGACGAAAAGTTATAAGCAAAAGAGTGAAATATGTTCAGAAAATCGTTTTCTTAAACAAGTAGGAAAGTCGCGATCGTGCGTGTGCACGACCGCGATATCCGCATGGACCAGCTGAGTCGCGATCGTGCGCGTGCACGATCGTGACAATGCGGTGCACCCTCAGAGTCCCGATCGTGCGTATGCACGACCGCGACTTTTGGGTGAACCTGCACCTTTTTTTATTATTCTTAAAACTTCCAAAATTCATATCTTTTGATTTCTAACTCCAAATTTAACAAACTTAGTCTCTATGGAAAGCTTGAAGGAAGCTCTACAACTTCCATGAAGAACTCCACAAACCAATTCCATCTCTAAAATGATTAATTTTCTAATCAAATATTTAACCCAAATAATAAATACTTAAACAAAGTCCTCAACTTTGAAAATTTCTATCTTTCAACTCCAAACTCCAATCATGTCATATTTTATATCGATGCGAAGATCAGAAAGTCACCTAAAACTTTTATGCAGGACACAAAAATCAAATTGACCTCTATGGAAGTCAATTTTTCCATCAAAAGTTCTGCCTTCTAATAATCATGCAAAACCATAACATAAAGTTGTAAAATCATAACTTATTATTCCGAGATCGAAAAATTGCATACTTTATATCAAAATTAAGATCAAATCAGATCCTTCAACTTTCATGAAGAACTTCAAGGCTAAATTAACCTCTAATTAGGTCAATTTCTCAGTCAAAGTTTCAGCCATAATAAAAGTCAACCCGAACACACCTAAACTTTGACTGATCATAACTTTCACTCCCGATATCGAAAAATTACAAACTTTATGACCACAAAAAGCTCTTAACATAATCTACAAGTTTCCTGAAGACCATTTTATCCAATTTTGCCTAAATCGAAAGTCAATTTTCAAAGGCCAAAAAGTCAACTATTTCACAATTTTTCATATTTTCACTCTTTCTCTTTTTAGTCATGATTTTCAACTTAATTTCAATCAACTCATTCACTTAATTTCATAAACCATACAAATCCACTCAAAACCCCAAAGATATCAAAATCAGATCATTTCTTTTCTTCTCAATATTCTTTAAATTTTAAGACATCTCCTATACAAGACATACACAAAGCACTCCTTAAATTTCATTTTCAAAATTCAAATTTTCACTCAAAGATCGGGGTCCAACACAACTGGTCGAGAGTATTATTCTCTCGCACTGGCAAGAAGTGAGCCGATTTGGTCAACCGTCCACTATGACCCAGATCGATCACGTCGCCGACGCCCCACGAACCCTATAATAAAATCCATAAGGATTCGCCCCATTTCCACTCCGAATGGGTAACGAATGCAATCTCCTAACTGGAGCTCGTGCTCAACCTTAACTCGCCGCACGCCAAACACCAAGAAACGAACTCGCCACTTGTCTCTTCATACCGCCACCGTAAATGCAACCTAAGTGGTATTATACATCTTGTAACGCCAGATGCATGGAATAAGTAAATACACGCGCCTCTAGGATCGCCGCCTAGATCATCAACATCCGCACACACAACCTCCGACCCATCCAAAGAGTCCCATCTCTCAACTCAAAATCAACCCCGACCACTCTAACTCTATCCATCAATCTCACTATCACGGGTCCCGATCTCGACTCTCCCGATCCGATCACGCAACATCGCCCCAATTTCAGAGTGGCAATCAAAGCTACATCCCGAGCTAAATCCATCCGCACATCAAGCGCCTCAATCGAATCAGTTAGGCAACCTCTCAATCAATCTGAGTCGACCGACATGAGATCTCCTACTCAACGATCACCACCACATTGGCCTTCCTCGATGATACTCAATCGCAACCATAGTCCTTCAACAACCAATCCATCTCCTCCGTCTTCGATTCAACTCTCACGACTCAATAGATACCTCAAACTTTATGATCGTGAAGATCCGAACGCCTCCCCATACAAATAATGTTCCAGATCTTCAAAGCAAACACCACCGCAGCCAACCCAAATCACGACCGGATAATTCCTCCTCACGAGACCTCAACTGCCTCGAGGCATACGCTATAACTCTCCCATGCTGCATTAGAACATTGCCTAATCCTCGCCAAGCATCACTAAATACCTCGAAACCTCCTGACTCGACAACAAAGATAACACTGTGCCAGAGTCAATCGATGCCTAAGCTCCTCAAAGCTCGCCGACACTCATCACCCATCTAAGCCACATTCTTCCTCAAAAGTTTTGTCAAAGGGCCGAGATCATCGAAACCCTCGATAAATCTCCGTAATATTCGCTAAACCGAGGAAACTCTCAACTCGACACGCCTCGAACCTCCTAACTCAAGATCGCCTCAATCTTGTGAGGATCTATCCGATACCCTCACCGCATACAATATGGCCTAGAAAATGACTCGCCCACCAAAATTCACATTTCGTGAATTTGGCATACAACCGCCTCTCTCACGATCTCGCAACATAATCCTCGATGTCTGATGCCCTCGCTCTACCTCGAATACACTAAAATATCGCCAATGAACACAATCACAAACCGATCCGTAGTAATGAAATACCTTATTCATCAAGGCCATGAAGGTCGCCGGCATTGGTCAACCCGAACGACATCACTAAGAACTCGAAATGCCCATACCGCCCCCGAAAGCACTTTATGCACATCGGCCTCGTAATCCTCAATCGATAATACCCCGATCGCAGATCCAATTTAGTAAACACCGAGCTCCTCAGAATCGGGTCAAATAGATCATCGATCCTAGGCAAGGTACTTATTCTGACAAGAATCTGACTGAGTCATTATAATCGATGCACGCCTCAAAGTCCCATCCTTCTTCTTCACTTAACAACACCGGAGCTCCCCGCAATAAACACCGGTCTAATAAACTTTATCCAACAACTCCCAATCGAGCCTTAAGCTCCCTCGGCCACCTAAGTGTCATCCTATATGGAGGTATAGATATAGAGCGGTACCTGAACGAGGTCAATCCTAAACTCCGCCTCCGATCCGTGGCAAACCCAGAACTCATCGGGAACACATCCAAAATTTCCTAATCACGTGAATATCCCGCAACCTTCGCTTCAACTCGGTGTCCACCACACGAGCCAAATACGCCCACGCCCACCACGCATCAATCTCAAAACACCTAAAGGAAATCATCCTACCGCATCGCCGACTAACACCTCTAAAAATAACTTCTAGTCGACCAGAGAATCTAACACGACCTCCTCGTATAATAATCCATCATGCCCTATGCGCAGAAACCACCCATCCCTAGAATCGATCAATCTCTCTCAGGGCAAACTATCGTGTCCGCACTCAACTCGCCTCGATCAATCACTATCGGCACCCTCTCAGACCTCACCCAAGGCAAGAGTACTACCCAAAGGCGCACTCACCGCAACCCACACCGCAGCCTCTCCCTCTCACAATGCGCCTACATGCCACATACGGTGTAATAAAGAATGAGTGGATCCAGATCCATCAATGCATAAACCTCAAAGCCGTAAATCAAGGCATACTCGCAACAACATCTCAAGACTCCTCGAGCCTCCCGCCGAGTCATAAAGATAGACTCTAGCTCGATCGTCGTCATCACTCGCCCCTTAGACTCACTACAGATCTCACGGCCTCGCCCTCGACCTCGCCTCCAACCAGATCCACCTCCACGGCTCACAGACCGAGGTGACATTGCCGATCTACCGGCCGCAGCAGACCGGGCCTCCAAAGGAAAGGACACTTTGAGTCGATGGTCCATGGAACCACATTTGAGACACGCCCCAGAACCTCCAAAGACTCCCCACGTAGCCTCACTGTAGAGTATACACCGATACGCCTGTAGTCATACCAATACATACCCCACGATGCGTTGCACTACTGCATAATCGCTTCTAATAAAACCTCATGGCATCAACATAATCAAAGCAGAAGATTGCAATCGCTAATTTTAAGACCAAAGAGTACTTCTCAATGCATTCATAAATCTTAAGTACAAAATCCGATCATAATTTACATAACCCATAAGACCAAAATAAAAAAGAATGGCTCCTATCTAGGTCATCCCCAAAATACCCCAAGTGGTCCCCAATGACCGACCTGGCCATGCTCCTCACGCAAGACACACACAAAGCAGAAAATCTCAAAATTTGAGCCAGAGTCACACTACCCGTCCCGAAAAATAGTCGCAATTTGGGTGAGTTTATGAACTCAATGAGTAACCATCATCGATGGTTTACCCATTCATACATTACGCAAAATTTCATGCATGTGGCAACACATGTCATAAATCGATTTCATACAATCAAAATCACACATTTACAGCTAGGTCATATCACATTCATAGTATAATCACGCATCGTATGCACAATGATTTCCAATTCATTATTAGCATTGTGATCAAGGCCGAGTTATCCCATTTCGGCACATTACACGTAAATCGCGTAAGGGGTAGAGAGCCCTGGTATACACTACAGCCCACGCCAAGCACTAGTGGATAGGAGAGCCCTCCGGTATACACTAACCTTTTCACTTATCACATTTAATGAGCTTATAGCCCAATGATCGTAACGTGCTCCAACCACAACCGCCAGCCATCGATTCCTATTCATGCCTAAAGATGCATTCACAATTTCACTAATACATATCTCATGCGAATCACATAATCAAAAGCACGATAGTTCACATACATAGCACATAACACATAAGAGATTGAGAAACCAACTAGGTTACTTCACCGTAACTTCCGAAGCATCGCCTCGAAGTTCCAAGAATGTCCGAGAACTACGATCCAACGACGCTCTAAAATAAAGAAAATATAACCCATTACTAAAGGCTCAATTAACAAAGTAAAGAATGCATATGTCTCAAGAAATGACGATTATGCATGTTCACGATTTTCCTGCTAAACCCAATCTTCAACTCTAAGCCCAATTTCTTTATTCAATTGATCGACATGAATTAATCCAATCCTAATATTCACCAATTTCTCAATTCATACTCTATCACCAATTCCTATTCATTCGGTCGAAACCTCTAAAGAAATTTCCAATTAAAACCCAATTGTCCCATTGACACTTAGGTCACACTACGACTATGACCGACCTTAGTCACTATAATTCAACACCCTTTAATTCAATTCTAACTCCCATAAACTTCTCAAACACACCTCTTCAACACCGTATGAGGTCAACAAGGAATAAGAACCAAGTGACATCGCCCTGATCGCACTCGGCGCCAACTCATGCCCGCAGTCGACTGGCGCGAGCCCTAGCTCATTGGTCGAACCGCCGTCATTGACGAGTTACGCAGATCGCCGTCCACGTTTCATCTCAGATGGCCGAGCTACACACGCCGCCGCCGCCACCAGATGACCGATCGATACGCAATTCGTCAGGTTTGTCGCCAGATGATCGATCGACACGTTAGCTGTCGGTCGGTCGTCAGATAACCGATCGACACGTTAGCTGGTTCGGTCGGTCGTCAGATGACCGATCGATCCATAGTTTGGTCGGTCGTCGTCAGATGACCGATCGATCCGCAGCCTGGTTTGTCTTGTCGTCAGATGACCGATCGATACGTTTATGGCTGGCTCGGTCGTCAGATGACCGATCGATCCGTTAATTATTTGGTCGGTCGTCAGATGACCGATTGATCCAAGATACCGAGCTACACTAAGCCGCCAGAGTTCCAATCTAAATCCAAACTACACATACAAAGCCTCCTTCTTCCCCAACACATCTTTTAAACACACCACCAAAGATTCCCATCTTTCCGACTCTATAACTCTCCAATTCCAATCTTCCTTTCAACAACTCTCAAACAATTCAATACACCTAAATCAAACAATTTCATCATCGGAAACCTTAACATATACAATCATCAAAACTTCCACAAATCCACTCTTCGATCCTTTACACGCCCACGACAACACCAAAACAAAACCCATCCGTAAACACTCCCAATACCCAATCCAACATAATAAATGCCATAAAACAAGAGAAACCAATAATAATAACATTAAATTCATTAAAACTTACCAATCAAAGCTCAAACCACAAATCTCTCAAGATCGCCGAAAACCCTAGAAATCCTTCAAATCCTCCAATCTACCAATATCAAACCTTCCAACCTTTAACAACCATTATAACATGTTAGACTAACCTCAATGAAGAGAACCCATTAAAGAAAATCAAGAAATCCTCACCAACGGGAGGAACTCAAGAACGCCGTAGAGGGAAGAGGAGAACTCGCCAATGCCTTCTTCGATTTTTCCCCAAAATTGCTAAACCCTAACTATTTATGTAACTGGTCTCTATATCACCTGCATTCCAATCTCTAAATTTCAATGGCTCAACATAATTATTTTCCATTGCCCTAAGACTATTCTTCCAAAGATTATACACCATTTAATCTATCACTCTAAAATTTCCTATCCGCATTATCTCTCTAATTTCGTAAATTTCCTATAAGCCACTATAAATTACCAACACTCATAAACTACTCTAAATCATTCACTGAACCCAATAACTCAATTCTCAATTAAACACGATTCATTCATTCAATTTGGCTCACAATCCAATCGGCTTAGTCACAATTGAAATGCCGAAAATCATGAATGCATGTACTAAAATAAATGCATATGCAAGAAATCAATTCTCTATAATTAGAGGCCAATAATATATTCAATCAAGGAATGCAAAGGCGCCTATCACCTAACCCATAATTACTAAAATACCCTCGTCAGTAAACGGATGTTACAATTCTCCTTCCTAACAAAATTTCGTCCCAAATTTTCTTACCGATTGATCGAACAAGTGAGGATACCGCCTCCTCATGTGCTCTTCGCCTCCCAAGTCGCCTCCTTATGAGAATGGTTCTTTCAAAGGACTTTCACCAATGGAATAACTCGACCTCAACTGCTTGATTCATGATCCAATAACTGCACCGCCCTCAATATAATTCAGATCATCGCTATCTCTATCTCCGAGCCTAATCACATGAGTCGGATCCGATCAGTATTCCAAGCATGCTCACATGGAACACATCATTAAGTCGCGACATCTCACTCTAAGGCCAACCTATAAGCCAACGGTCCAATCCGGCCAAGAATCTTATATGGACCGATATACCGAGGACTCAACTTGCCCTTACGGCCAATCGAGAACTCTCCACGGAGACACTGAGGAACACTCTATCACCCACAAGATACTCCATCTCTCGCCGATGCCGATCCAGATAACTCTTTCGCTTATCCCGAGTCAGCTTGATGCGATTCAATCAACTGCATCTTATCAACCATATCCCGGATCTCGGGACCCTAACATCCTCACACCTTCTTCATCCCAAAGAAAGAGGGGATCTGCACGGACGCCCATATAATGCCTCGAAGGTGCCATACCGATGCTACTCGTATTGATTATTATAAGCAAACTCTACCAGAGGCAACATCGATCCCAAGACCTCCAACTCCAACACACAGCTCTCAACATATCCTCAACACCTCAATAGTCCTCTCACTCGCCCATCCGTTCGAGGATGAAACGCAGGTCAAGTTCAACTGTCCCCATAGTCGATCGCAGACTCTCCGTAATCTCTGGCAAACCTCGATCCCTATCCGACACTATCGAAACGGAACCCCACGCAATAACTATCTCGGCTATATACTTCGGGCCAACCGATCAAGGGTATTACTCTCCTCATGGCAAGAAGTGAGCCGATGAATAATCGTCCACTATGACCCAGATAGCATCACTACTTCAAGGCCCCGGCAACCCCATGATAAAATCCATCGTAATACGCCCCATTTCCACTCCGAATGGGCAACGAATGCGCCTCCCAATCGGGGCCCGTGCTCACTTAACTTGCCGGGCACGCCAAACACCGAGAAACATACTCCGCCACATGTCTTCATACCCTACCACCGTAAATGCAACTTAAGAGTACGATACATCTTGTGACCCCGGATGCATGGCATAAGCGCCAAAAGAGCCTCCTCTAAACCTCACGCCCAGATCCTCCACATCGAACACACAATCGCCGCCCATCCATAAAATATCATCCTCACCAAACTCAGATCGCCATCCCGATCCGATCACAATCAATCACCAAAGTCGATCCCGATCCCGCACTTCGATCCGATCATGCATATCGCCTCACCTCGAGTCGCAATCAAAGCTCCATCCCGACTAAATCTATCTCGCACATTAAGTGCTCTCAATCGAACTAAGCATGGCAACCTCGAAACCTAACTGGGCTGCACTATCATGCGATCTCCTACTCAATGCATCACCACCACATTGGCCTTCCTGTGGTGGTACTGATAAGGCAACAGAATCCTTAAGCAACCCAACCATCTCCTTTGCTTCGATTCAGCTCTCACGACTCAACAAGTACCTCGCTTTTTATGGTCGTGAAGATCCCGAACGCCTCCCATACAGATAATGTCTCCAGATCTTCAGAGCAAACACTACAAATGCTAACTCCAAGTCATGCACGGATAATTACCTCATGGGCTCAACGCCCTCGATGCATAGGCTATGACTCTCCTGGTCAGATCAAGACACGTTTAAAACCCACCAACAAGCATCACTATAAACCTTGAACCTCCCGATCCAGATGGCAAAGCTAACACCGCGCCAGAGTCAACCGATGTATCAACTCGATAAACTCACCGACACTCATCCGCCCATCCAAGGCCACACTCTTCCTCGAAGTCTTCACAAAGCGGGCGGAGATCACAGAAAACCTCGACAAACCTCCCGTAATATCCTCGCTAATCCAGAAAACTCCTCAACTGCATATCGCCTCTAATCTCCCAACTCCTCATCGCTTCAATCTTGTGAGGATCTACCGATACCCTCACCGATACTATGTGGCCTAAAACACCACTCGCTCAGCCAAAATTCACACTTAGTGAATTTGGCATACAAATGCTTATCCTCATAATTTGCAAGACAACTCTCGATGCTCGCATGCTCCTGCCTAGACCTCTAATATACCAAATGTCGCCAATGAACACTATCACAAACCCATCCAGTATGGCTGAAAATCCTATTCATCAAGGCCATGAAGGCTGCCGGCATTAGTCAACCCGAACGCATCACTAAAACTCATAATGCCCATATCTCGCTTCTCAACGCACTCTTAGGCACATCGGCCTCGCGATCCTCAATCGATAATAACCGATCTCAAGTCCAACTTGGTAAATATTTGAGCTCCCTACAATCGATCAAAGAGATCATCGATCCTAGGCAAAGGTACTTATTCTTAACAAGAACTCCGATCGAGCTGCCTATAATCGATGCAAAGTCTCATGTCCCCGCCCTTCTTCTTCACAAATAATACCGAGTTCCCCATGGCATACACACTCGCCCGATAAATCCCTTTATCCAACAGCCTCCTGAATCGAGCCTTAAGCTCCCTCGCCCACTGGTGCCATCCTATACGGAGGTATCGATATAGAGCTGCACCGAACGAGGTCAATTCGAACTCGCCTCCGATCCGGCGGCAAACCCGTAACCCTGAAACACATCCGAAACTCCCCGATCACAGGACATCCCGCAGACTCGCCGCACTCTCAATCCACCACGGAGCCAAATAGCCTCACAACCACCTCTCATCAACCTCGAGCACTGTAAACGAATCATCCCGGCTGGCATCGCCGACTAACACCTCGAAAAATAGCCCTCTACCGACCAGAGACTCTAACACAACCTCCTGGTATAACAATCCATAATCGCTTCTATGGGCAAAGGAGCCACCCATCCCCAAAATCACCTCAATCTCTCAAGGCAACATAATCAAATCAGACTCAATACTCATCGAAGTCACCCAACCGGCATCCTCTCGCAATTCGCTTAAAGCAAAGGGTACTACCTAAAGGTGTACTCACCGCAATCCATATCAAGCATCTCTACTCACATGCAATCTACATGCCACATGAGGTGCAATGAATGAATGCGGACCTCGATCTATCAATGCATACACCTCAATATCGTAGCGTATAAACTCAGAACTACATCCTGAGAGTCCGGGCCTCCGCCGGGTCATGGCAGACTCCGGCTCGCGATCAGGCCGACTATCCCGACTCTCCGATCCCATAAAGAATCTCTTGCTCCTCTCCGAGCTCGTCCTTCAATCTGTGTCCACTACCTCGGCTCATTACAACAGCTACTACCACTCTCCCACTCAAGCGCATTAAGCTCCCACAATCTCGGACAATGTCGAATCTGATGCTCCATCGAGCCACATCTCAAACAAGCTCCAATGAACCTCCAACACTCCCCACTATGCCTCCTCTCACAAAACTCACACAGAGGAGGAAGCTGGTCGGAGCCTCGACCACCGCCATCGCCACCCGACCGCCCAAATCGCCACTCAACCAACCAGACTACCTGGGACCTCCCAAAATCTGAGTCGCCTCGACGCTCGCTAAAGCTCCTCCCCGAGCTACCTCGCTATCACCGGATTCTTACTCCGAGATCCCCGACCAACCTCAACTCGCCTCGCTCTCAAAAGTCGCTTAATCCCGACCGCCACGACCTCACCCAGAAGGTGCCCATGTCGATCGGGCTAACCTGCACGAATATCCAGATTCACCTCCTCAAATCTCCCAAGACCGATCCGCCTCAAGAAATCGTAACAGACGACACCGATAACTCATTAAATCGACCTCATAATGCCACCGCTTATAGACCCCCGCCTCAAATCCAAAAACTCCTGATCTTCATTTCCATATAAACCTCGGGCGATAATTGTCTCAAAAGCTCTCAAAAGTCCGCCTAAGTCAAAACATGTGGTCCGTGGAACTCCCAAGCATGCCTTCCACCACCGATACTGACCCTAGAGCAAAGAAACAAAGATAGTCAAACCTCTCCTCTCAGATCGCAATCCATCCGTCCAACACCCGCCGGCCCTTCCAACCAACCTCACTCTCAGGCGAAATTGCGGTGCCAGAGAATGACAATTTCTCGCCACGCTTAGCGATCATACCTCCGCCCTGCCTCATGGGAACCACAGAGGTCGCTACTCAAACCTAGGCATGTAAGACTCTCTACTAGCTCCCATCGATCCTCGTCACCGAGGATCAATTCGATCACCAAAGATGGATGACCTACAATAAAATCACAATTCGATCAATTTCTTTCTTTTCTCACACAATTCAAGCCTAAAATATACTATGCCCAAAGATGCCAAACCATGCTCGATACCACCAATGTAGCGCCTCACTCAGTAGAGTATACACCGATACGCCCGTAGGTCATACCAATACATACCCTACGATGCGGTTGCACTACCGCATAATCGCTTCTAATAAAACCTCATGGCATCAACATAATCAAAGCAAAGAAGATTGCAATCGCTAATTTTAAGACCAAAGAGTACTTCTCAATGCATTCATAAATCTTAAGTACAAAATCCGATCATAATTTACAACCGCATAAGACCAAAATAAACAAAGAATGGCTCCTATCTAGGTCATCCCCAAAATACCCTAAGTGGTCCCCAAATGACCGACTCAGGGCCATGCTCCTCACGCCACACACACACAAGCAGAAAATCTCAAAATCCGGAGCTAGAGTCACACTCACCGCGTCTCCAAAAATAGTCGCAATTTGGGTGAGTTTATAAACTCAATGAGTAACCATCATCGATGGTTTACCCATTCATACATTACGCAAAATTCATATGCATGTGGCAAACACATGTCATAAATCGATTTCATACAATCAAAATCACACATTTACAGCTAGGTCATATCACATTCATAGTATAATCACGCACTGATGCACAATGATTTTCAATTCATTATTAGCATTGTGATCAAGGCCGAGTTATCCCATTTCAGGCACATTACACGTAAATCGCGTTTGGGGTAGGAGAGCCCTCTCGGGTATACACTATGCCCCACGCCAACACTAGTGGATAGGAGAGCCCTCTGGCATACACTAATCCCTTTTCACTTATCACATTTAATGAGCTTATAGCTCCAAATGATCGTAATGTGCCCACCACAACGCCTGCCATCGATTCCTATTCATGCCTAGATGCATTCACAATTCTCACTAATACATATCTCATGCTAATCACATAATCAAAAGCACGTATAGTTCACATACATAGCACATAACACATAAGAGATTGAGAAACCAACTAGGTTACTCACCGTAACTTCCGAAGCTACGCTCGAAGTTCCAAGAATGTCCGTAGAATCGACGATCCAACGACGCCTAAAACAAAGAAATATGTAACTCCATTACTAAATGCTCAATTAATAAAGACAAGAATGCATATGTCTCGCTGAAATGACGCATTATGCATGTTCACGATTTTCAGGTGCTAAACCCAATCTTGAACTCTTAAGCCCAATTCGCCTCTTTATTCAATCGATCGACAAGAATTAATCCAATCCTAATATTCAGTCAATTTCTCAATTCATACTCTATCACCAATTCCTATTCATTCGGCCGAAACCTCTAAAGCAATTTCCAATTAAAACTCCAATTGTCCCAATTGACACTTAGGTCACACTACGCACTATTACCGACCTTAGTCACTATAATTCAATACCCTTTAATTCAATTCTAACTCCCATAAACTTCTCAAACACACCTCTTCGAACACTGTATGAGGTCAACAAGGAACAAGAACCAAGTGACATCGCGTCCTCGATTGCACTGGCGCCAACCTCACGCCCCAGTCGACTGGCGCGAGCCCTAGCCATTGGTCGAACCGCCGCCGCCGACGAGCCACGCAGATCGCTCGTCCACGTTTCACCCGCATGGCTGTTACACATCGCCGTCGCCGGTCGCCAGATGACCGATCGATACGCAGCTCGTCGGTCGGTCGCTCAGATGATCGATCGATACGCAGTTTCGTCGGTCGGTCGTCAGATAACCGATCGATACATTAAATGGTCGGTTTGCCGCCAGATGACCGATCGATCCCGAATGGTCGGTCGATGTCGCCAGATGACCGATCGATCCGTTAGCTGGTCGGTCGGTCGTCAGATGACCGATCGATCCGCAGCTGGTCGATTGGTCGTCAGATGATCGATCGATACGTTAGCTGGTTTCGCTCGGTCGTCAGATGATCGATCGATCCGCTACTGGCTCGCATTGGTCGTCAGATGACCGATTGATCCGCGATACCGAAGCTACACTAAGTCGCGTAGTCTCCAATCTAAATCCAAACTACACATACACTCTCCTTCTTCCCCAACACATCTTTTAAACACACCATCCAAAGATTCCCATCTTCCGACTCTATAACTCTCCAATTCCAATCTTTCCTCTTTCAACAACTCTCAAACAATTCAATACACCTAAATCAAACAATTTCATCATCTAAACCTTAACATATACAATCATCAAAACTTCCACAAATCCACTCTTCGATCCTTTACACAACCACCATACAACACCAAAACAAAACCCATCCAGAAACACTCCCAATACCCAATCCAACATAATAAATGCCATAAAAACAGTAGAAACCATTAATAATAACATTAAATTCATTAAAACTTACCAATCAAAGCTCAAATCCACAAATCTCTCAAGATCACCGAAAACCCTAGAAATCCTTTAAATCCTCCGATCTACCAATATCAAACCTTCCAACCTTTAACAACCATTATAACATGTTAGACTAACCTCAATGAAGAGAACCCATTAAAGAAAATCAAGAAATCCTCACCAATGGGAGGAACTCAAGAACGTCGTAGAGGGGAAGAGGAGAACTCGCCAATGCCTTCTTCGATTTTTCCCCAAAATTGCTAAACTCTAACTATTTATGACACTGGTCTCTATATCACCCGCATTCCAATCTCTAAATTTCAATGGCTCAACATAATTATTTTCCATTGCCCTAAGACCATTCTTCCAAAGACTATATAGTCATTTAATCTATCACTCTAAAATTTCGATATCCGCATTATCTCTAATTTCTAAATTTCCTATAAGCCACTATAAATTACCAGTCACTCATAAACTACTCTAAATCATTCACTGAACCCAATAACTCAATTCCTCAATTAAACACGATTAAAATCGATCCAAATGGCTCACAATCCAATCAGCCTAGTCACAATTGAAATGCTTGAAAATCATGAATGCATGTACTAAAAATAAATGCATATGCAAGAAATCAATTTCTATAATTAGAGGCCAATAACATATTCAATCGTGAATGCAAGGCGAGTCTATCACCTAACCCATAATTACTAAAATACCCTCTTTCAGAAACGGATGTTACACCCCACTTGTGTCTCCTCTCACAATACTCACATAGCGGGATCATCGACCAACCTCTAGCCCCGCTTATTACCACCACTGGATCGAGCAATCCGCCTTCGCCTAAATCTGGACTGCTCACCTCCTCCAGACGATACGAAGGTCCCGCTCGACGCCATCTTGAACCTCTACTAGCACTACCTCGACTATCACCGGGCCTCTTGCCCAGGTCCCGATCCACCTCAGTCGACTTCGCCCAACAACCGCCAATCTCACAATGCGCCTCAACTCAATAAATGTACCCATATCCGATCGGGCCAATCTGCACGGATCTCCATATTGAGTCCGCCTCAAACCTTCGACACTGCCGACTAAGCAATCAGCAGACGATAGGTCGACGGCATTTCATTGAACTCGACCTCATAGTCCGCCATCGACATCAACCCCTATCTCATTTCAAGAAACTCCCCGATCTTCATCTCTAAATACACTCGGCATGAAATTATCCTCAATGCCCTCGTAAAATCATCCCAAGTCAACATGCAGGCCTGGAAGAACCGCAGAGCGATCTTCCACCACCGAAAAGTCGAACCCTGAAGCAAAGATACTACATAGTCAAAGCGCTTCTCAGAGTCGCAGTCCATCTGATCGAGGACTCTCTCTATCCTCTCTAACCATCCCTTAGCCTCTGCAGGTTAGTGCTGCCATGAAGTCAACCGCCCTGCTTACACAGCCTATCATACCTCCTCTCCCGCCTCACGGAACTCGGGAGGCAACTCATCGAATGAGGCACAGGGACTCTACTAGCTCCCACGGATCCTATGTCACCGGTTGATCCACTTGCTTTCCAAGAACGGATGACCTACAATCAACAAGAATCGATCAATTTCGCTTTTCATCAAATTCAAGCCTAAAATACACTATGCTCAAAAGATGCCAAACCATGCTCGATACCACCTAATGTAGCGCCCCTCACTATAGGTACACATCGACGCCCGTGGGTCGCACTCGACGATATCCCACAAAGAAGTGAAGTGCTACCGCTTCAACTATCACTAAATACTGCATGGCATCAATATAATTAAACCACAATAAGCAAATCACTAAAATTTAAAACCCCATTTCATTGCATAATATCAATCCAAAATATAGACAAGTCTATCACCCCTAAAGTCTCAATACAATAGCCCAAAAGGAAACCGATAAAACGTCTATACTAGGTCATCCTCAAAAGTAGCCCAAATGACCGACACACTGTGCCATCGCTCACTTGTCCAAGAACTCGCACAAAGAAGAAAACGTCTATCTCGGAGCTAGAAACCTACTAATGCCGCCTGAAAATATTAGCAATGTTTGGTGAGTTTATAACTCGGTGAGAAACCATCATCGATGGTTCACCCAACTCATGCATATACACATAATATATCGCATAGTACACTTTAACGCAATTTAGAACACTGTACACAATTTACATATTTATACGATAACATAACTCAAACTTATCACTTCACAATTGTCATACATCACACGCATTCTCAATTTCACTACGCAGTCAGATGCATAATGTATGCAATTTCTCATTTTATGTCATTGTTGTGACTGAGCGTTAACACTTTCCCGATTTGGGCACTTTTCACAATGATCACAATTTTGGCAAGTAGGAGAGCCCTCTGGGTATGCACTACTACCCACTCACTTTAGGGATAGGAGAGCCCTCTGGGTATGTACTATTTCCCTTTTTGGCCTTAGGCCTCTTCACGGATATTCGAGCTTAAAGCTCTACACACTGAATGCTTCAATCACAACTGTTTAATTACCTCTTATAATCATGCCTAGCATGCACTAACACTTGCATAGTCACTAGCACATATGTTATCACTTCACTTACTTGTCACGATCAGAACACTTACTCGTAATACTATACACTGATTCATAATCACAAGTATTCACATTAACAACACATTCAGTACAATCACTCACAATCAGAACACTTACTCATATTTGCAGCACATTTATCTCACATTTATATCACTCACATTGACAATTGATTCACACATTCACAGCACAGATTATCACACAAAAATCGATGAACCAACTAGGTTACTCACCAGTAATCTTCCGAGCACGCTCGAAGTACCAAAGAATATCCGTGGGATGACGATCCAACGACACCTCTATAACAATACAAACGCATTCTCATCACTATATGCTCAATCAATAAGATTCACTAATGCACATGTCTCACATTTAAAATTATATGATGCATGATCGTGATTTCCCAGCGCTTTAGTCCCATTCCGCTATCTCTCGATTCACAACTAAAATTCACTACTCACTAGGTCAATAACATCCATAAATTTCACAAATCTCTCATTCAAATTCTAATTATACTCCAATTGTCATAACATAACTCTTAGGTCACTTAAGGAACCAGAATCAGCTCTTTTTCTATGATTGAGAACTCGCTAATTTAATGTCGAACTCTTATAATTTACCTCACCAAAGACCTCTTTCTAGATCATAACAACTCAGAGTTAACCCAATTGAGGTCTACACTAAAAGATATACTCTAAAACCAATTCAATTTCTCTAAAATTTCATTCCCTGCACAAGACAAAGGGACGCCACGCGATAATGGGAGCGTTTGCCACGGCGAATAACTCTTCAGGCCTCGCCGCAGCTCTAATAATCACTGTCATGGCGTTTAAATTGCTTGCTCATCATGAGCGCCTCTTGCGCCATGCATTAACACGCCTTTTCGCCGCAAGTGGCGGGGCCCATTACAGACGTCATGACGTGCACCCAATCATCTTCTCCGATTGTCATTTCCGCCATTAATACTCTTAAAACCTCCATAAAACACATTCAACTACCCCAACTAACACATTAAATACCATAAATGCCATAAATAACCATAAATACAACATTAAAACACAATAAACTTACTAAATCACTAATCTCACGGTAACCCTAGAATCTCCGAAAACTTCTCAAGCTCTCTCACTCACGATAAACTCCTCAATCCAAGCCAACCAACACAACTCCAAGCTTCTAACAACTCTCCAACCATAAAGAAAAAGGAAGCAAACAAACTCTCCAAGGAAAGCAAGATCAACGATACCCACGAGAAGAAGAAGAAGTTTCGTGTCCTAGGAGAAAAATGTCTTCCTCTTTCAAACATAAGGTCTATATATATATATAGCTGATTTAAACCTATAGATCACAGTCCTCAAATTCATTCAATCTCGCCTCTAAATTTCAATGGCTCCTCACAATAATTCTTAAACTCACAAATCTAAATTTTCCAAGCCATTTACCACTCACTTTCAAACCGAATCACAATCATCGCCTCTAAGTCATTTTCTGGTCCAACACATAACTCTAAAATTCCAGAAAAATTCCATAATTCCTCAAAATATAAAACACTCGATCAGATACTAAATTTTCAATTTCCAATTCTCTAAAATTCAATTCTCACTCTAATTCCACTATTCTACTCAAATTATCCCTAATTTCACTTTAAAATCAAATCTAACTCAATTATCTCAAAATTCACAATTCAACTCATAATCACAATTTAAATGCTAGAACAATCATGAATGCATGTCACTATGCATATGCATGTGCAAAATGATCTATCTCAAAGGCCACAAAACACTCGATCACTAAATATGCAATCACGACACTACCCGTACCAATATGCTCATCACATCGGTAACGGGATGTTACAGTTACGCACCAAGAATTCAACCAAGTTTGGGGCCGATCCATTAAGAATGAAATATTCTCAGAAATCTCGATTAATACGACATGTTGTTTTTTCCATTCATTCCTTTCAGGATCAGCCGTGGTCGTACAAACTATACCGATGGTATGGACGAATCCCTTTCTTCATAAAAATGCGTAAAAGATGTTAGTCGCACTTAAAAGCTGAGTACTCTACCGTTGAGTTAGCAACCCAAATAACAAATAAAAAACTTACAGACGTGGTGATCAGTTGGACATTTGATTAATGATTAATTAACGCCTTCTTTTTTTTTTGACCTCCTCTCTTCTTTAATCCACAGGAGGTCAAATTGAAATTGCTGTTCCACTTTTTCTGTATAATTTTTCGACTTAACAAAATATGAACAGAATCACACTCTGTAGGATTTGAACCTACGACATTGGGTTTTGGAGACCCACATTCTACCGAACTGAACTAAGAGCGCCTTCTTATTTTACCCGAGGGGTTTGAATTAGCCCCGATCATATTTCACCAGAGATGAAAGAAAAGATAGGGAATCTTTCTTCAAATGTGGCTCTAGTCTATGGTCAGATGAATGAACCATCGGGAGCTCGAATGAGAGTTGGTTTGACTGCCCTAACTATGGCAGAATATTTCTGAGATGTTAATGAACAAGACGTATTGCTATTTATCGACAATAATGTGTCAGGAGAAATTGGTACAAGAAGCCATGGACACACTTCTTGATAATGGAATCCGTGGACAACCAATGAGGGATGGTCATTATAAGGTTTACAAGTCGTTTTCAGATGTAATTGAAGGCAAGGAGGGAAGATTTCGAGAGACTATGCTCGGCAAATGGGTTGATTATTCGGGGCGGTCGGTCATTGTCGTAGGTCCCGCACTTTCATTACATCGATGTGGATTGCCTCGCCAAATAGCAATAGAGCTTTTCTAGACATTTGTAATTCGTGGTCTAATTAGGTCCCGCTGCAGGCCAAGCCGTAGAAGGCATCGCGAGACAACCCGAGGCGGAAGGAAAAATACGAGGTACTTTATTGCTTAGTCTGGCTTTTATGGAAGCTTTAACAATTTATGGACTAGTTGTAGCATTAGCACTTTTATTTGCGAATCCTTTTGTTTAATTCTGCTTTTTTGTTTCGAATTATATCAAGATTTCACTCCTACAATGTTTTTATTGTATCTTTTTTTTATTAGGACAATAACCCACGGGAAGGACTGATTTGAGGATGGGGAATTAGTATACCGACTCGCTTTCTTCCTTCCCCCTTTTTGCTTAGTTCACTCGAAACTTTTTTAAGAAAGTGTTGCAACAAAAACAAAAAACATATTTCACAATTCACACAAGACCTGGTACCGAATTCTAGTACATCCATTAGTTCGTAAGGGATTCAATGCAGACTTTGATGGGGATCAAATGGCTATTCATGTACCTTTATCATTGGAGGCTCAAGCGGAGGCTCGTTTACTTATGTTTTCTCATATGAATCTCTTGTCTCCAGCTATTGGAGATCCCATTTCCGTACCAAGTCAAGATATGCTTATTGGGCTCTATATATTAACAAGTGGGAATCGTTGAGGTATTTGTGCAACTAGGTATAATCCAGGTAATCGTAGAAATCATCAAAATGAAAGAATTGACGATAATAACGATAAGTATACAAAAGAACCCTTTTTTGTAGGGAAAAAAAGTTTCATTTTCTAATTGGTCGATATAATTTTATAATTGTTCGTATAGATATATCGCCTTCTTTGGTTCATTAGTCTTTGTGAAGCAATTTCAGCTAGGTTAGTTATGCTATAAAAAAGAGAACTCTTGGATTTTTATCTCCGCTAAGAAAATGTTCATTCTTCATTTCATTTCAAAATACTTTTTTATTCTTCACATCCCGGATTCATACGGATCATTAGAAAAAATCCAAAGATGAAGAGAGAAACAAAAATATCACTCTTGTGTAAACAAAGAGTTTTAAAGTAAGCATTACACAATCTCCAAAATCTTTTTGGTTTGGAAAAAAATTTGATTGATTTATTTATTCCTTTTCTGCATGCAGAAGAAGAAGATTTACATTTAGAAAAAAATCAACACAAGGTTACTTTACCCCTTTTTACTGTTCATGATAGATTGGCGAAACTAAGGAAAAATAAAAAACAAATAGTATTGAAATATATTTTTATTGACCAATCAGAATTGACTCCTAAGATCTATAATTGCCTAAAAGGTCCAATATACATACATTGTTAGACCTTTTGAATACCAGTCAAGAAGACCTTATGAAAATTGAACATTTTCGCATAGAAGATATAAAACATTTATTAGGCGTTCTAGAAACAGAAAAGCATTTTGCAATTGATTTACCAAAGAATTCATTCTAAATCCATTGGATTTATATTGATTTTCGTCTTGTATTAAGAGCTAAATTGGCTAAAGGAATGGGTCATAATTATTATGGAGAACCCGTATGGCCAAATGATCTTTTATATATTTTTCCAGTAGTAATTATAGGTACTATTGCATGTAATGTAGGATTAGCAGTTCTAGAACCATCAATGATTGGTGAACCCGCAGATCCATTTGCAACTCCTTTGGAAATATTGTCTGAATGGTATTTCTTTCTCGTATTTCAAATACTTCGTACAGTACCCAATAAGTTATTGGGTGTTCTTTTAATGGTTTCAGTACTTGCGGGATTTATTAACACCGCTTGGCTGGTCAAACATGGGATAGTTCATAGATCTTTGGGCTTTGATTACCAAGGAATAGAGACTTTACAAGTAAAGCTCGAGGATTGGCATTCCATTGCCGTCATTTTATATGTATATGGTTACAATTATCTGCGTTCCTAATGTGCCTATGATGTAGCAAGGCGGGCTCTTAGCTAGTGTATATCATCTTACGAGAATAGAGTATGATATAGATCAACGGAAGAAGTATGTATAAAAGTATTTGTTCCAAGGAAGAATGCTAGAATTCCATCATTTTCGGGTTTGAAAAGTCGGATTTTCAAGAAAGGGAATCTTATGATATGTTAGGAATCTCTTATGAGAATCATCTGCGGATAAAACGTATCTTAATGTGGAAAGTTGGATAGGTGGCCCTTGCGTAAGGATTATATTGCCCCAATTTTATGAAATACAAGATGCTCATTGAATAATAAAAAACGAATCTTCAATACTACAACTCCCAATATTCAATATTCAAGGAATATTTGTGCATTCTCTTATAGATCAACAAAGTTGTTAGTTGTTGAAGTCTCATTCATATTATTTTAGTATGAATTTTAGTATGGATAAGCTTTTACTATCATACAAAGTATGATAAAATTCAAGATTAGGTATGTCCGTTTTAATTGATCTCGCTTGATCCCTTGTTATTGCTCGGAGGCAAAGTCGGTAATAGGTAGGGATGACATGATTTGAACCCGTGATATTTTGTACCCAAAACAAACGCGCTACCAAGTGCGCTTACATCCCTTTCAATTGATTTACAATGTCATCAGAGAATTCCTCTCTTGTTTTCCACATACTTATTTCATTTTCTATTGATATCGCAATTATCTTGCCATTTCTTTTTTATCTCATATCCATATAAATAATAAGAATAATTTTATAATTATATATTAACTAAAAATAATTATATATTAACTAAAAAGAAACTTATATATCAAATCATTATCGTTTCAATTTGAATTAGGATTTCGTACAAAACAAATATGAGTGGCGTTAACTACATATATATCTAATCATATATGTATTCAAGTATGTAATACAATAACAGATTACAATAAACATTATTTATTACAATAAGGAAATCAAATTACAATAAGGAAATAAAGAAGGAGGATTCAAATGCTAGATCTAAAACATATCTATCCGTGGCGCCAGAATAAGTACTCTATGGTTGGTCTTTAGCGGGTCTATTGATAGAGATCAATCGCTTTTTCCCGGATGTCGACATTCCTTTTTTCATTTTAGTTATTAATACTGAGGGTGAAGAAAATTAAAGATACAATTCAATATCTGTGATTATTATTCCCCCCTCCTCTTTCTTGGCTGGAGATCAGTCCTCTTCTCTCTGGTTGGAGATTCAGGTGCAACAGATCCTTGTAGAACTCCTCGTGTCCTTCTACGAGGTGGCATCGTACTCCTTCTGTTGGGGTCGGGTCCCGGATCTCCATTCCCAAGGTGGCCCCTCGGGCTGTGCCAGCAACGGGCGCCCTATAACTTCAGACCCGATCCCAACATCCATACAAAAACATAATTCACCCACTGAGCTTCGCAGCTCACCCCATTACTCTCCCCTCCTCAAGTGCAGAACGAGACGATCGTTGATCTTGCAAGGCATCAGAAACTTCAAGCTAGTTAGGAGCTTTGTCTTACGTTAGTATTTTGGTTAGCCCGCCAGCATATCATCATTGAACATACTCATGTATTTTGGATTTAAAAATCAATCAAATAATTCATCCTACTATGCATTCTAAGCCGAGGACACTAAACCTAGGGCTCTGATACCAAACATGTTGGGCTTGGGTCCCGATGCCCCATTCCCAAGGTGGCCCCTCGGGCTGTGCCAACGACGAGCTCCCCAAAACTTCAGACCCGATCCCAACATCCATACCTAATTTGATTCACACATGCATTTCCGCACACATTATAACATACACACAGTTATTCTAGCTATGAATTAAACACCCCATAAATCAAGAGCTTCATGCCATTACAATCCAAAGGAAATTCAAACAAGCATTCTCAAAATAGCATAATACAGAATAAAGTTAAATCCAAAATACATGAAAATGCTCCATGATGATATGCTCGGAGGGCCAACCGAAATACTAACATAATACAAAGCTCCTAACTAGCTTGAAGTTTCCGATGCCTTGCAAGATCAACGATCGTCTCGTTCTGCACTTGAGGAGGGGGAGATAATGGGGTGAGCTGCGAAGCTCAGTGACATATACATTTATAGCCATTGGCAACGAGCCACACATTCAAGCATATATATATATAAGTATAGCAAGTCAACACTTAGCAATTGATTCACATTCATATAGCCATCAAAAGAATAGGTCATGCAATTCCTGCTTCACAACATAGCAATTATTATGCATCATTTCTAACAAATCAATTATGCAATGCACAACAAATGGCTCGAGAGTTCCGTAAAACGATCCAGATAAACCGAAGTTTATACCGTAAACTATCCGAGTCCGAATCCTCAAGGATCTCGTGGCCTCAAGCGGGCAGCCGGGAGAAGGCTATACGTTGACGTGCACGTGACTATCCATCCGCTACTCTCTCACCCAAACAAAACACATAACCATTCATTTTTTTATTAAAGCTTTCATACTTTTCATTCTTTTCATTCTTGTAAAATGCCATAAGGCCTATCAAGGCCATACATAATCATGATCGCAATGCATGTTTAATATTTCTTATAATTCAACACAAACAGTGTCACACACATGCAAGCAAGCATACACATATTGCATATACACACAACAACCATAAACATATTACCCATCTAATATCGCTCGAGAATCCAACTCACTGTTGTTCTTCCTCTTGCGATTGGATCAGGTCGGCTTGGTTTCCTATAACAAACCAAGTTCCCATTCAAACAATATTCAAACAAAATATTCAAAAGCTTAAAACAAAGCAAAAGTAAAAGCACTAATAGTCTACATCCGACTTCCAACCCAATATCCCAAACCTAAGAGGCAAATTCCGAACATCCTTTATTCATAAAACTTGTAGCCCTCATTCTCTAGATCACAACAAATCTGAAACCACCTCAATTGGATATCCGTAGCAAAAGATATGCCCAACATACCAAAAGTCCTCTTTGTTGGAAACAGGGGAGCTTCGCCGCGGAGAAAGCTACGTTCGCCGCGGTGAAGGCTCGTGTGCGCCGCGGCGTGCACGCATACATGTGCGCGGCGCACACCCCCCTAAATGCACGCCGTGATGTACACAACATGTGCGCCACGACGTGCACACTTTTGCACATCGCGACGTGCACATCTGGTGCACGTGCTCTTAAGCACGTCGCGACATACGGGTCTGGGAACTCCTCCTGAACCTGATTTTCCAACTTTTTCTCATCCTTAATCTTCCCATCTTGCAAATGCAACACTTCTAAACCTTGATTCAAGTCCTAAACTTCAGTTCTAAGTCATTCAAACCTTAAAAACAGTCACAATTCAACGCCTTCTTTGCGTGTTGTAGCTCCCAATTCAACGCCTTCTTTTTCATTCCTTCATGCGCCTGGGACCCTCTTAACTGCTTTCTCTTGATTTTATCCTCCTGCTGTCCTCCTCTCTAGCTGTTATTCTCTTGTGCCGCAACTCTTGATTTAATTGCTCAATTCCTCTCGTTTGGGATGCTTGCTTATTCTTCGATTGACTTTTGCATGTAATTCTCCACTGAGCCGCCTCTCTTATAATTTGATTTTTTTGGCGGCGTGGTGGGTCTTTTTAGCTGCTATTCATGCCCCTACTTCCTCTACAAAACCCAGTTGGTGCTTTTTTTTCTTGTGTAGGTCTGCGCATGATTTTTGTTGGCTGCGTGAATATCTGTTGTAACTAGATGAGTATGTCCTGATTTGACAATTTAATTGCTCCTTTTTCTGCTTGCGTTTTGCCTTGGACAGTTTTGGTCTTTTTCAATTAAAATCAAGTGCATTTTCTACAAATTAAACATGAAGAATTATAAATGCGAATTTAGACGAACCAAGCAATTTAGCAAGAAAAATATATATATAACCCAATAATTAATCCATAAATTAAGGACAAATGTCATTAATTATAATGATAAAAATGCATCCAACAAATGCCCTCAAACTCAAACTTTTGCTTGTCCCTAAGCAAAATTAAGAAGAATTGTTCAAAATAGATTAAGGAACACTCAACAATTGGAATTTTCAGAATTGCAGTAACCAATTAGAATTTACCTTTAGCCACTTATCAAACCATACCCACCTTCATAATGCAAGGATACCAATGCTCTCTCAAAACACACACTCTGGATCAAGTCTAATTAAAAACCAACCAACTCACAAGAGTAAAGAAAAGCCAAATAAACTCAAAGGCAATTTACAACCTACGAGACTCTAAAGGTATTATCAAATTAACAAATCCCATAGGCAAAATTCTCTATCCCATCTCCACTAATTTTAGCACTCATTTTCAAAGGATCAAAAGGTCTTATTTGGGTTGTAATGGGGTCGTCAGGGTTTAAATTCGGTTAGACCAAGGAAAAGGATCATAAAAGCTCAAATGAAATGGAAATAATTTTTCAAGAAATAGGACAATGTAAGGTTTTTTTAAGAGCAAGTAAACCCATGGAAACAAGGAATTTTTTATATTTATAAAATGACAAAACTCAAACATGATAACGATAATAATTACAAGACTTAACTCAATTTCAATGAATTCCCAATTTTCAAATAATTGACTTTTCCCCAAACTCAGTTTCTTATATACTAGGGGTGATAACTTGCAAAATAATCACTTGCTTGCTTTTTTTTTCAACCCCCACATAACCTACTCCTAAATAATCATTTCCACGTGAAAGGTAGGGAATGCTTGGCTTATGGCTTGGTTAAATAAGGGTGCCAAAGAAATAGGGATATTACTTAGGCTCAACTTGGCTCCAAAGGGAATATAGGGTTATTTTAAGCCTAAAATGGGAATGTGGTTAATAATTCAAAGAAAATGCCTTAATCACTTCCTTATTAAATTTGTACTAACATTTGGCCTCAATAAGCCTAGAGAACTTGTTCTAGAATCAAGTAGATCTCACTAGGTTCCAACTTGCATAAAAATTTAATGGATAATCAAAACTCAAATAAAATAGATGGAAAGACTCAAATCAAAGAATATGAGTATGATTAAACAACTGGAAATCGAGCACTAATCCGAAACATTCTATCCACAAACCTTCTAAAGGTAAATCCAATTAGGTTCCAAACAATTCTTAATTTCTCAAAAGTAAGGCCAAAATCAAAACCTTTAAAGATCAAAATTTCTTAAAGAGGTTTAACTATGCAAGAAAATGACAATTTTTTTGAACAATTGATGATATATATATATTTTTTTTTGAAAATTTTGAAAATTTGATGCTCACCCCCCCCCCCCCAACTTAGATAGACATTGTCCTCAATGTCAAGGTATGCAGCACAATTTGAAGTGGGTAAGTAAACATGTAAATGCATAGTAAAGGACAAAAAGAATGTCGGCAATAATGCATGGGAATTAATAAATGCTGCAGATTATATGCAAACACAAACAACCGCAAAATTTAACAATATGCGAAATCATGAGTAAGAGGCACAAAGATCTTCCCTGTAATGAGCGTGGACCATTTTTTGTCAGAAATGTAATTTCTCCCATCAAAATTCACTCGTAATGTCCAATTTCCTGCAATGAAAATAAAGAGAACGTGAATTTTGGGTAAATAAAATAAATGAAAACAACAAAGGTGTGAAACTTGGGTTGCCTCCCAAGAAGCGCTTTTCTTTAACGTCTTTGGCTAGACGTTTTTGCTTCTTCAAGCCTCAATGAGCTGAATAGTTGCCGTCCTCCTATCGACTTCGTCTCCAAGATATAGCTTTAAGCGTTGTCCATTCACCTTAAATGAATGTGTAGAATTAAGAGGTGAAATTTTAATGGCTCCGTGGGGGAAAACTTCCAATACTTGAAACGGCCCAGACCATCGAGACTTCAATTTTCTCGGAAAGAGATTGAGTCTAGAGTTGTAGAGCAACACGAGTTGGCCCGGTTCGAAGTTTTTCTCCCTTAAATGTCGGTCGTGTCATTTCTTCATCTTTTCCTTGTAAATTCATGCATTCTCATATGCATTAAGAAGAAATTCTTCAATTTTCTATAGTTAAAGAAGACGTTGTTCACCGGCTAGAGTTGGGTCGAGATTCAATTGCTTTGTGGCCCAAAATGCTTTATGTTCCAGCTCTACCGGGAGATGGCAAGCCTTTCCGAATACTAATTGATAAGGCGAACACCCTATCGAAGTTTTGTATGCCGTTCGGAAAGCCCATAAGCTATCATCTAGCTTATTTGACCATGTCTTTGGTGAAGCATCAACGGTTTTCTCGAGAATTTGCTTCAATTGCCTATTTGAAACCTTGACTTGGCCATTTGCTTGTGGATGATAAGCGAGTGCCACCTTGTGTCGGACTCCGTACTTGGCAACGAGATTGGCAAATTGTTTGTTGCAAAAATGTGTCCCTCGATCACTGATGATGGCTCTAGAAGTTCTGAACCTTGTAAAAATATTTTTCTTGAGAAATCTCGTAACAACACCTGCATCATTAGTTGGAGAAGCAATTTCTTCTACCCACTTTGAAACATAGTCAACTGCCACAAGTATATAAATATTTCTATTTGAAGTTGGAAAAGGACCCATAAAATCAATTCCCCATACATCAAATAATTCAACTTCAAGAACATTAGTCAAAGGTAACTCATTTTTCTTAGTGATCTTGCCGACTCGTTGGCATGCATCACAACTTCTTACATAGTTATGATCATCTGCAAAAAGTGTTGTCCAAAAGAATCCGGATTGGAGGATTTTGGCTGCTATCCGCTCACTGTTGAAGTGACCACCGTATGGAGAAGAATGACAATGATAAATAATGTTTTGTTGTTCCTCGAAAGGAACGCATCTTCTCAATACGTTATCCTTACCCAACTAGTAGAGATATGGTTCGTCCCAAAAATATACTCTAACATCGTGCATGAATTTTTTCTTTTGTTGATATGTAAAATCAGGAGGTAATTGTTTACATACCAAATAATTAATGAAATCAACATTCCAAGGGATTTGTTTGTCATTCACCATGAAAAGTCTTTCATCAGGAAAAGACTCGTTGATTTGCATGGCTTTTAGTGAAGAGCTTTCCGTGTTCTCCATTCTTGATAAGTGATCGGCCAGTTCCCTTCCTATCTACTATCTCTAGGTCAAACTCTTGGAGGAGTAAGACCCATCGAATAAGTCTCGGTTTAGCATCCTTCTTTTCAATCAAGTATTTGATTGCTGAATGACCTGTAAAAACTTTCAATTTCAGGCCAACAAGGTAAGATCGAAATTTCTCAAATGCATAAACAACAGCTAATAACTCTTTTTCAGTTGTGGTATAATTCAATTGAGCATCATTAAGAGTTTTACTAGCATAGTAGATAGAGTGAAAACCTTATTGTACCGTTGTCCTAAAACGGCACCCACCAAGATAATCGCCAGATCGCATATAAGCTCGAAAAGGCGGCTCCAATCGATGCAACAATAATTGGTGAAGACACCTACTTCCTTTAGTACCTGAAAAGAAAGTATGCAATTTTCATCAAACTTAAATGTGACATCCTTTTCAAGAAAATTGCACAAGGGTTTTGAGATTTTAGAAAAATCTTTTATGAAACGCCTATAAAATCCAAGATATCGAGGAAGCTTGGATTCCTTGACCGAGGTGGGTGGTGGTAGCTTCTCAATTGTCTCAATTTTTGCTCAGTCTACCTCCAGCCCTTTACTAGAAACCTTGTGTCCAAGAACAATACCTTCTTGTACCATGAAATGACATTTCTCCCAATTGAGCACAAGATTGGTCTCTTTACATCTTTCTAGAACTTTGGTTAAATTTTCTAAACACATATCGAATGAATCTTCATGGACTGAAAAATCATCCATAAACACTTCTAACTCGTTCTTAACCATGTCTGAAAAGATGGCCATCATACATCTTTGAAATGTGGCTGGTGCGTTACATAGTCCAAATGGCATTCGTCGAAAAGCGAAAGTGTCATAAAGGCATGTAAATGTGGTTTTCTCTTGATCTTCCACCGCAATTGGGACTTGGTTATAACATGCATAGCAATCCAAAAAGCAATAATATACCTTACCAGCCAACCAATCAAGCATTTGATCAATGAAGGGTAGTGGAAAGTTATCTTTTTTTGTTGTTTTGTTTAACTTTCGGTAGTCCATGAAAATCCTCAATCCGATAACGGTTCTCGTTGGGATGACTTCGTTCTTCTCATTTGTCACCACCGTCAATCCTCCCTTTTTGGGTACACATTGCACCGGACTTACCCAAGAACTATCCGATATAGGGTAAATAATACCAGCATCAAGCCACTTCACGATTTCCTTCTTCACCACTTCCTTCATGTTTGGGTTCAATCGCCTTTGTGGTTGTACACTAGGCTTGAACTCTTCTTCTAGTATGATCTTGTGTTGACAGAAAAGTGGGTTTATTCCTTTGATATCAGCTATTGTAACATCTCATCACCGATGGGAAGGGTATTTTAGTAAATTGGGACGGGTTAGGAGTATTGGATTATAACTCGGCATGAACATACATCGTATAGCCTCTATAACTGATGATTGTTTTGCACATGCACGTGGTAAACATGCATTCATGACATTTCCGGCATAAGTGTCTAATTGTGATCTTTTGTGAAATTTATATGAAAGTTGTTTTTGGAAAATTATTTGGAGTGCGCCATTGAGTGTTTTATATTTTTAGGGATTTATGGAAATTTTTCTGAAATTTTTCAGAGTTCTTGCCCGGACCGAAAAATTCCAACTGACTGACTGAGTGAGCCTTTTTGTACTGAAAAGGATTGCCTAATGGCATGAGATTAGTGGATAAATAATGTTAGGAAATTATTTTAGTGCCATGATTAGAGCTTAATTGGGATTAGTGCTTTATTAATTAGGATTAGTTGATAAATTGTATTTTATTCCATTTAAAGCCAAGTGTCCCTTTTTAATTAATTGGTTTTGTCTTCTTTCATCATCATCCACGACTTTTCCTCCTTGTTATACTTAAAAATACATTTTGGAAAGCTTTGGAAAGCTATTCTTCCTTCTCATCCGAAACTTGCCATCTCCTTCAATTGTGTTTTCCTTCTTTGACTCTTTCCTTTTTCTCCCATATAAGTTCCACTTGTTCTTTTGCTTGCTCCCTCTTCCTTCTCATGTAAAGCTAGCTCACACCTTGGGTTGATGATGAACTTTGTTATGCTTATGAAAACCGTGGGTGAGGTTTGAAAAAAAGAAGTTGGTGAGAACTTGAAGATTTGAGGAAGGTATAGCTTGAACTTGTTTAAGATGAGTATTGATGTTTGTTTTTATGCTTTTGGTAGTTAGAAACATTCATGGAGATCCTTTAAACATTTATTTGATCATGAAAGTGGTAGGTTTGAATGGGTTAAATGCATGCTTGTGTGAGGAAAATGGATAGAGTAGGTAAAGAATGTGAAAGTAAGGTTGTTAATGATGTTTGTGATGTGTAAGGAATGGAAATAAAGTATGGGAATTGTGTATATGTGTGCTACCAACTTTTGTGTAAGTATACAAATAATTGTTGTGTTGAGTTTGTGGCTGAATTGGAGGTGTAAATGAATGTATATTAATGTAGGTAAAGTGATAGAATGGAAGAGGATGAGGTCTAGATGAAATCTGGAAAATTTGGTGTTTAACCTATTGAAATTTTTTGATCATAACTAATTGTGTAGGTGAGTAAATGAGGTGCGATTTGTGCCCAATTAAACTTTGGGATGTTGGCTACAACTTTGTGTGAAATAGGTGTTGTTAAATTGTAATGCTAGAAGGGCAAAATTTTGCATGGAAAGTTACTGTTTTATTGTCTGTGAACAGTACCCGCAGTTATGATCTGATTACTTTGTTAATTTTTCTAAATTAATTGATATGGAATTGGTAACAATGGTCTTCATAAAATTTGAAGCATATTAAGTTAGCTTTCCATTCCCACTTATTTTGCTATTTTTCGATCTGTATATTGGGAGTTATGCATTGTGGAATGTTGACTGATTTTCTGTCATTTGTGGAAACCTAGCCTAATTGTCGATTTTGCGAGCTTTCTGATTGGAAGCAATTTTAGAAATTTTTGTGACTTGAATTAGTTTTAGGGATCCACTGAAGAGTTTTAGATGACACATTGATATTGAAAATGGTATATGGCATGTAATTTTTTGAAGTTCATATTTGGGAGTTATGATTTTACAAAAACTGAACCTGCATTAGGTTGTGAATTGCTGATCATGGCAGAAACTTGCATAACAGTTTTAAAACTTTTAGAGATCGAATTGGATTTTGAGTTCTGCATGAAAATTGAAGTTTGAGATCTTATCTTTTCAGGGATATAAGGTAGTGATTTTTGTGACATTTTTGCTAAGAGATATGCTGTTTGGAAAATTACTGTCCAGATTGGTTGATTTCAGAGGGCTGATGCTTTGGTGAATTGTTTGACCTAGTTAGCAAGTGAATTTGATTTTGGATTGTTCATGAAAGTTGCAGATAACATTGTGAACTTACTGAGCATATTTATTGTGTTATTTTTGACTGAGGAAATGAGTAGTTACTGAATTTGCAATGTACTGCCCTGTTTTGATAGGTTTTGAGTGGGCAGTAGGTTTGATTGGATTTTTGACACCCTTAGGGGTGAAATTGATTTTTATGGTCTTCATGAGAATGGTAGAGCTTTTCATGATCTTTCCAACAAGCTATGGTTTGTATTTTTTCGATTTGTGTGCAAAGATTTATGGGTGTTGAAAATTCGGATTGAAAATAGGGAAAAAAAGGGGAGGAAGTGAGGTAGAACCTCGCCAAATCATGAGGGCGACGCCTCGCCTCAAGAACGGTTTAGTGAGTCGACCTCATGAGGCGTAGGCAGGCGATATATATATATTTTATT
This sequence comes from Erythroxylum novogranatense, assembly GCA_029891385.1. Classification (NCBI taxonomy): domain Eukaryota; kingdom Viridiplantae; phylum Streptophyta; class Magnoliopsida; order Malpighiales; family Erythroxylaceae; genus Erythroxylum; species Erythroxylum novogranatense. Next base: position 4,631,896 of record CM057225.1, on the reverse strand, counting down.
ATTTTTATTATTTGGCATTAAGTGACCTAATTGTTTCTTTTGTCAATTTCTTTTCCGTCCGACGTCCGATTGAATTGATTCTTGAGGCATCGGTTTGTAACATATTGAATTTCATTTTGTGAGAAATTGGGAATTTTAGACGGAAATTGACGTGGATCCGGTAATTATTCTGTGACCACTGTTTTATTTATTTTGGACCGATTGAGGTCCAAATTGAAATCTTGTCGATGGTTATAGCTTTCTAATTTTTAGATGGAATTTTTATTATGGGAAAATTTAGGATTAGGGCCGAAAATTCCATGAACATGCATTATACATGTTTTAATCATCTCATGTGCATTGTTTTATATTTCTAACTATTCAGTTGGTAATGTATACTTATTTTAATTGTTATAGAAACACAGTTGGAACGTCACCCCACGGACGTTGCAGAGACTTCCCGGCATTAGCTCGGAAGTTATTAGGTGAGTAACCTAGATGGTTCCTCGATTAGTAAGTGTTTATAATTCTGCACTTATAATTCTGTGGAGAATAATGGTGGGATGACTGTGTTTGATTATGTCTAGATTGCAGACCGGAGGTCTGATGGATTGGGAGAATCTGACATAGAAGTGCTATATGTGATTTTCATGTAATTACTTAGGAGTGACTTGTGTGAATATGTTGAATTGGGATCAGTCATGATGTTGATTTTGATTTATTTGGACATATGCATTTCATGCATAATTGTATGATCAGTAATTGGCAGTTGTGACCAGAGTAGCCAATGAGAGCTTAAAGCTCAACGTGATTGGGCCTTGAGCCCACAGTGATTCAGAGCCTAAGGCTCACCGTTTAATGCGCCCTTAATGGGACAGTTTTAGGCGCTCGGTCACAACAACGTAATAAATTGGAAAAGCGTCACATACGCATTTCATGAGCATTTGAATTGGTTCCTTTGACTGATCTAGTAATCATGTGGTACTTTTGAATGTGTTTTGGTGAAATAACTGTGTGTATCTGTGATATACTGTGTATATGCATGAATTGGGTGAATCATCGATGATGGTTCCTCACTGAGTTCGCAAACTCACCCAAAATTGCAAATTATTTTTCAGGACCGAAAGAGTAGACTTATAGCTCCAGAGGGACTTTTCCTGCCGTGTAGATTGAGTTAGCAAGAGAAGTCATGGCAAATAGGTCGGTCAGCTGGCACTTTTTGAGGGATGACCTAGCTAGCTTTAATTTTTGATTTTCTTTTGGAGTAATGTACAGAACATACCAGTTGTGTAAATTTACTGCTTTGAGGTTATGAAATGAGAAATTATGGTTTCAAACAATTAGTGGATTTCATATTAATGCTTTATGATTTTTGATGCCATGTGGAGTGTTAGTGATTGTTCGTAGCGCACCCTTATCGTAGGGTGTGTAACATCCCACCCCCTCCTGGAAGGGTAAAATAGTAAAATTTACATAGGATGGGATTGATAAGGAATAATCATTCTTTGTTCATGTATAATAGGATTGATACATGATTAATCAGGTACATGGAATTACGATAAATGCATTCATGACATTCGGTAATTGGGCCTAACGGTATTTTATTGTGATTAACGTGGTTATGGGCTTTGAAAAATTATTCGAAAGTCTTATTATTAGCGTTTTCGATTTTAAGGATTTTAGGAATTTTTTCGAATTTTCAAGAAAGTTCTTGACCGCAAAATCAGAATCGCCTACACTTATTTTGGGGTAGAAAAGGTGATTTTCGTGATTGAAAAATTATTTGGAGTGCACTGTTACATGTTTTATAATTTTGGGGAATTTCATTAATTCTCAGAAAAATGATTCGGGGAAAATTGGGAAATTCTCTGATGGGATAAATCGCAAGTGGCGAACCGGTTGATTTTCTACTATTATTTGGAACTATTATTTGGTGGGACCCATAAAGGACCCTTGAAAGTTGTAGGAACCAAATTGGGTGGAGAATTATTGTGAATTGGATCAATTTTTATTAAAGACCTTCTTTGACTTTTCTTTGGAAAATTGGATCCAATCAAATTTTGCCATCTTTTCCTTTACATTTATGGCTTTATTGGTTTGCTCACTCCCTTTCCCCCGGTGGTTGCCTTGTGAGAGAATGAAAAAGGTGAAAATTTTGGCTTATGTTGAAGCTCCACGAAAATTCACTTGTCTTGAACATCTCCATCGAATTTTGCATCTTCTCCATCAACTTTCCTCCAAATTCAAGAGCTCCTCTTTATGCAACCAAGCTCCTTCCTTTCTAAGAGGACCTTACACTTGCATGTGTAAGAATAGAGTGGAGAAGGTGTTGAGTGAGAGTGGTAACTAAAGAATTGAAGAGAGTTTGGTTTGAAGATGGAAAAGCTTGAATTGGTAAGTGTTTACTTATGCTTTGATTATGTAGTTTATGAATCATGGTAGTTAGGAGCATCTAAAGGGGATTGTGGTATTGTTATTAAGCTTATTGATGCTTTACCTTAATGAAAATTTTAGTATAAATTAATGGGTATAAATGTAAGGCATGTTAGGATAATGAATGGTAATGGTTAAGTTTGGTTTTAGCTTGATTTTGAATTCATATTGATGATTAATTGTGCATGGAAAGGGAAGAGGTTAGTGCTGCCAATTTTTGGTAAGAATGCCTAGTGAATGTAGATATGATATAGGGACTGATTTTGTGTCCAATTGAGATGCTTATGGATGTAGGAAGGTTATAGGAATGAAAGGAAGTGAATAGAGAAGTAAAGCTGGAAAATTTGATATTTGACCTATTGCACTGTTTTGACCATAACTCATAGTGTAGTTATGAAAATGAGGCAATGTTTGTGGCCACTGAAACTTTGATTTGTTGACTTCAATTTAGTGTGAAATAGGTGTTGTTAAATTTCAATGATAGAAGGGTGAATTTTTGAATGGAAAGTTACTGTTCCATTGTCTGTGAACAGTAACCGAAACCACAACTTATGAACTTTGCTGATTTTTCTGAATTTATTGAGATGGAATTAGGGAGAATGGTCTTCATGGAAGTTGTAGCATATTGAATTATATTTCCATTGCTACTGATCTTGCTATTTTTCGAGTTGTATATTAGGAGATATGACCTGATAACTATTGGCTGGTTTTATGCTTTGTGATGAAACCTAGTTGGATGGGCACATTTAGTGCACATTCGGGTTTGGAGGAATTTTAGTAATTTTTGTGAATTGAGTTGGAGTTTGAAATGTACTGAAGAGTTCTGGATGACTTATTGATCTTGAGAATGATATATGGCTTATAATTTTTGGAAGTCAGATTTGGGAGTTATGATTTTACAAAAACTGAATCTGTTTTAGGAAGTTAGGTGCTGATCATGGCAGAAACTTCCATAACAGTTTTGAAATTGTTAGAGATCTAATTGGATGTTAAGTGCTTCATGAAAATTGAAGTTTGAGATGTTATCTTTTCAGGGATATAAAGTTCTGATTTTACTGACTTATATACTGGAAGTTATGCTTCTTGTAAGATTACTGCACAAAGTGAAGGATTTCAGGGACAGTAACATTAGATGAATTAATTGACTTGGTTTAGAAATAGAATTTGATTTTGGATTGTTCATGAAAGTTGTAGAGGACATTGTGAACTTGTTGACCATATTTTTGTGGTAATTTATTACTAAGGAATCAGTGAGTTATGAAATTGTAAATGTACTGCTCTGTGTTGATGGAAATTGTGAAGGCAGAAGGTTTGATGGATTATTTGACACCCTTAGGGTTGGAATTGATTTTTATGGTCTTCTTGAGAATTGTAGAGCTTTTCATAAGCTTTCCAATGAGGTATAGTGGGTATTTTTCTGATTTGTGTGCTAAAAGTTAGAGTAGTTGGAAAAGTAGGATTGAAATCTGAAAAAAAAAAAAAAAGGAAAAAGGCAGAGGTGATTCGCCGCCTCGCGAGGGCGACATATCGCCTCGCGAGGGCGAGATAATCGGGCTGGTCGCGAGGGCGACGCCTCGCCCTCGCGACGAAACGAGGTGATTCAGCCTCGCGAGGGCGACGTTGCGCCTCGCGAGGGCGAGATTTAAAGAGGCTGGTCGCGAGGCGACGCCGCGCCTCATGACGCAGATGAGGTGAAATCGCCTCGAGGGCGGCCTCGCCTCGCGAGGCAGGTTTCCGATATATATATATATATATATATATATTTATTTTATTTTGATTATTATTTTGATATTAAATGGTACAAGTGTTCTTAGTCAATTTCTTTCCGTCCGACGTCCGATTGACTGATTCCAGAGGCATCGGATTCGTTGAATATTTAATTTCATATTATGAGAAAGCGGAATTTTAGACGGAATTTGACGTAGCCCTATCGACGGAACATGTAAACCTTGTTTTATTTAATTGAGGACCTATAGAGGTCCGAATTGCGCCGCCGTCGCTTATGGATTTCTAATTTTCATAGAATTTTATTATGGGAAAATATTGAATTAGGACCGGAATTCATGAACATGCATATCTCATCATCATGAGCACGATTTCATATTTAGTGACTCGTAATTTTTCTCGATTCATATAGAGGCCCAATTGAGCGCCGATTGACCGACGTCACGGAGACTTCCCGGCATTAGCTCGGAAGTAATAGGTGAGTAACCTAGTTGGTTTCTCAAATTTCTGATTGCTTACATGCTCAACGTGAATTACGTGCAAAAGTGAATTGAATGATCACTGTATGAATCTCGGCATGTATTGTATGATTTCTTGAATGACACCTTGAACACCGCTATATCGGGCTTTATAGCCATATTATGGATCGATCGATACACTTGGGCTTTATAGCCATATTGTGGATTTACCGATACAATCTTGCATAGTTACTAAATCGCACTTGCATGCATAATTGCATGATCGATAATGGACGTGCCCAGTTGCTATTTTACCGAGCAAGAGCTTCGAGCTCATATCAGATCGACTTGGCCACGACCCCCGGGGAGAAATCCACGACGCGTCCCCATCAACACCGATCGAGCACTTGGGCTGTCTTCAATAATCGGAAAGAGTCACATATGCATTGCATTCGCATAAATGACCGTTATGTGATAAGTTCTACTTTCGTGATGGGATGAATTAATGTGAATGTTTTTTTCACATCGGATATCGTTATTGACTATTTCTTCGGTAATTGATGATTATCAGATTGCATCAGACGCCATGGGCGTAATGCATGATTTGAGTGAACCATCGATGATGGTTTTCACCGAGTTCGCAAAACTCACCCAAAATTTGCATTTATTTTTCAGTTCAAGAATACCCGGCTGACACGGAGTATATCTATCAGACGAGTAAAGGTTAGAGGTCGGGATCAGTTAGGTTCCGCATTAGTGTTTTAGTAAATTGTATTCCAAATCACTGTATAACAAGGCTTTATATTTTCTTGAGCCATTGTGGTATTAATGTTTTCTTGCATCGATCGATTGTAATTATTATCGATGACCGTAATAAGCTAAACGGTTTATCTTGAATACGGATTTTATTTACTTATCGTGTTTGCCGTGTGAACGCGGAGTTAATGGCTCCAAAAGAAGAAAAAAGTGTGTACTGAATTTTAAATCGATCGATGTAGACGCCACCCTCGTGGATACGGACTCGGATATCACCAACGATATCGGGTTGGGTCTTACGGAGTCAGTGTTACATTTAGGTGGTATCGAGCCCAGAGATGCGTAATGTATCTGGGCACAGTTTGGAACATAGGTTTCATGCATTTGAGTCGCGTCGTTGCAGACCGTGGTAACTGATCCCTAGTCAGAGTCGCACGAAGATAAAGCCTAAGGGTGCATAAGTGTCAAGTGATTAAGTGAGAGAAGAGTGAGACTGGATTAGAGTGAAAATCCCTAAAAGGGGATAATCAATTAGGAAAGGATAAAGGAAAAAAATGGATAAGAAGGTTGATGTTGTACTGGGTTAGAAACCCTCATATGTGATAACAGAATGAATGTGTTGGCCTTGACTAATTAAGAATTTCCAAATTAAATTGACAATATTATGGTGACAGAAAAATGCAAATGTTGAGAACTTGGAGAGGTCCATTAGAGATATGGGAAGCTTATTGGTTATAGTAAATCTAAGTGAAATTAAATGCCCGGGATGGTTAGGTAATTACAGGTTCTGACCCGTATATGTCATGAAAGGGGAAATATTAGAAGTGAGTAAAATGTAGATGGTTCAATCGGGCATATTTTGATTCACTGTATTCGAGTTAGAGATCAGTAGATATTATAAGCGGAAGATGATAGCGAAATGGAAAGAAGCTCAAGAGAGTACTGTAATGGTTTATTGAGAACTGAAAGAACCGAAAAAGTGATGTTCAGTGCCTATTTGAGTGAGATAAAAGTGTACAGATAAACTGAAGAATTTGTGAAATGGTTAGGATTTGGACCGCATAAGTTTGGGACTGAAATTGTTAGGTGATTATGGTGCTTCGAGGTTGGAAATTCGTACGATAAAATCATAAAGGAAAAAGACAGACAGATGATTTCTACTGATGGTGTATCGAGAAATTTTAAATTAGGTGTATATATGGACACTAAAATGGTAAATGGATACGTATATAGATAGAGATAAAATGGAGTGGTATCAACGATTTTGTCGGGTATTGGGGACTGTGAACACCTGATCATAGACTGTTTGAGGAAAATAGAAGATAAGTAGCAGAAAACGGAATGAAAAATAGGAATAATGATCATAAGTTGATAAGCCAAATTGATATGACCTTATAAGGTCAAGTTGCACGTAACGGATAGGGGAATGAGACATACAGTTTAAGATCTTGAAAAGAATGAAACCACAATAGTGGTATATGAAAAGAGCTATTGCATTTAAGTCGAATTACTGTTAGGGATATCTATTGACTGGTAATGTTGAATTGTGACTAATGAAATGTATGTTACAGATATATGGAAACCATAGAGGAAATGAGCGGTAAATGTTTAGAGTGATTATAAGTGTGAAGTTTTTAATGGATTAAAGTAAGACACAAGTAGATTAAGTGTGCCTATATGAGTGGAAATGAAAAATGATTCTGGTATCAGTCATTTAGTTGAGGATGAGTATAAAGCGGAAAGGAGTCTTAAGGAAATTTGAATTGTATGGGTTACAAATTGGTTTCGGATAAAATGTTGTGGTATAGATTCTGAATAAGTGTGAAAGAAAGTGTTTAAGTGATCGCCATAGGAACCTTCGCGAAAGGAATGTTCGATATGTTAAATGATGACATAAGAGTGTCTTGATTGAGATTATGCATTATAGTGAAGAAGGATTGAAACACAATTAGGAATAATCATTGGTTGATGAGACTTTTGTGGACAAAATTAAAAGTGAAATTGGGTCATAGCTCATATCACTGAGATTATCGCATTGTATGTACTGAAATGTAAAGAATTACATATGAGTGAGATTTTAATTTGAGGTGATTCTATTGCAATGTGAAGTGAATCGATCTCCGGTTATGATGTAAAAGCTGTTGAGGAATCTAGATTTGAAACGAAAAATAAAAGAGTCCCGAATCGAGAAGAGTGATACTAAAATAAAATGGAAAATTTTGGAGGTTTAAATATGGATGACAAGGTATCAACATATGTTGATATGAATTATATGAAAGCAGTTGAGAAGAGAAAATGAAAAAGAAACCGAATAGAGACAAGAGGGTCAAAAGGAAACCGACAATGAGGTGATGTAGTGACACCTTCATAAAGAAATTGTAGATACACTCATTGTAGACTCAATGAAAAGGGTAAAAGATGTACGGTAAAGTCAATAAGACCCTAATAGGGAAGTATCACGAGGTAAGCAAATGGTAGTAAGCGTGATTAGAGATGAATGTGTTTGGAAGTGTTGAGCAAGTGAAAAGTAAAAAGAACGATAGGATGAATTGAGGAATCGACATCGATGATATTCATACCTTTGGAAAAGTGGGCAGCAGTATTGAGCTGTGACAATATGTTGAGCAGTATGAAATGAATTGAATCGGATGTGATAAATGGTATTAGTGCCATTCTCATGATTGAAAGCCTTGGAGACTGAGATTCCATAAGCATACCTTGTGTTAATTTGAGGAAAGAGCGGGTATAAATACGATAATGCCGCAATGAGCGGATCAATTCTGAGATATTGGGGTTTTCAATGAATGTCAAGCATATCGGGGAAATTGTGAAGTGTTTACGGAAAATTGAAGTTGTAAAAAAATAGTGATACAAAAGGTTAAAGTGAGAGAAAGTAAATGGGAGAAATCTTATGATGAGTTTGCATATCGAATGGAGTTGGAAAATTATAGTGAACAAAGAAGAAGAAGAAGTAAGTGTGCAGATAAAAGGTATTAGAGCAAGAAAATGAGTCATCAAAGTGAGACATTCTAGTAAGCATATGTGAAAAGTGAAATTGAGTAATTGTAGGTATAGAATGAAGTGATTCTTGGCTCAAGAGTTTATAGATTGAATGTCTAATAAGAAAAGGTTTGATTATGTTCTTGTTATAGAGTTTTGATTCATCTGGAGAATATATCTTGTTACAATCAGATAAGGCCTAACGAGAGTCAAAGATTGGACCGTGATAAGTGAAACAAAGGAAGTGACTTAGGAAGCTCTGTATGGTTAGCTAAAGTGGAATTGGATCGGACAAATGAGGCAGAGTAAATCGTATATCGGGATAAAGTGTGTGAACATTATAGAAAGTGAAAGTGTCTTACGAGAATCGAATTTGAATATAAAGTGAATGGCATATAATAAATGACGCATTAGGTACATTGTTATTGATAGTGAATTGGAATTAATGTTCTTGTATTGAGTACCAAAGGAATGTAAATCGTCACGACGTGATAAAGAGAGGTATCACATGACATGGAGATGTACTTAAGGGAATACGATTGGACTTTATGGCACTTGGGAAAAAGGTATTAGAGGATAAAATGTGATCGTGAATAGATTTAAAAATACCGAATCGAGTCACTATCGGAACCAAAGGTAGTGCCTATTCTAGAAATGGCAAGTGAGATAGCTAAGAAAATGAGATCGCCAACTAATAGTCTTGTCGAATCCGTCTACTGTCCTAAGTGATAATGAATTAGCCAAATCAGTAACTGAACCACAGACTGAGAGTGGTTATCGTGATCACTCCAAAAGTGAATCATTAAGTGGAAAAGTGTATAGGATATATAGACTCATATGATTCTTGTCATAGTGAATGGTTGTTGAGAATTTCGAGGACGAAATTCTTATAAGGAGGAGAATTGTAACATCCACCCCTCCTGAAGGGTAAAATAGTAAAATTTACATAGGATGGGATTGATAAGGAATAATCATTCTGCTCATGTATAATAGGATTGATACAGTATTAATTAGGTACATGGAATTACGATAAATGCATTCATGACATTCCGGTAATTGGGCCTAACGGTATTTTATTGTGATTAACGTGGTTATGGGCTTTGAAAAATTATTCGAAAAGCGCTTATTAAGCGTTTTCGATTTTAAAGGATTTTAGGAATTTTTCGGAATTTTCGAAGAAAGTTCTTGACCGCAAAATCGCGATGAATCGCCTACACTTATTTTGGGGTAGAAAAGGTGATTTTCGTGATTGAAAAATTATTTGGAGTGCAATTGTTACATGTTTTATAATTTTGGGAATTTCATTAATTTCGAGAAAAATGATTCGGGAAAATTGGAAATTCTCGGATGGGATAAATCGCCAAGTGGCTTAACAGGTTGATTTTCTACTATTATTTGGAACTATTATTTGGTGGGACCCATAAAGGACCCTTGAAAGTTGTAGGAACCGAAATTGGGTGGAGAATTATTGTGAATTGGATCAATTTTATTAAAGACCTTCTTTGACTTTTCTTTGGAAAATTGGATCCAATCAAATTTTGCCATCTTTTCCTTTACATTTATGGCTTTATTGGTTTGCTCACTCCCTTTCCCCCGGTGGTTGCCTTGTGAGAGAATGAAAAAGGTGAAAATTTTGGCTTATGTTGAAGCTCCACCGAAAATTCACTTGTCTTGAACATCTCCATCGAATTTTGCATCTTCTCCATCAACTTTCCTCCAAATTCAAGAGCTCCTCTTTATGCAACCAAGCTCCTTCCTTTCTAAGAGGACCTTACACTTGCATGTGTAAGAATAGAGTGGAGAAGGTGTTGAGTGAGAGTGGTAACTAAAGAATTGAAGAGAGTTTGGTTTGAAGATGGAAAAGCTTGAATTGGTAAGTGTTTACTTATGCTTTGATTATGTAGTTTATGAATCATGGTAGTTAGGAGCATCTAAAGGGGATTGTGGTATTGTTATTAAGCTTATTGATGCTTTACCTTAATGAAAATTTTAGTATAAATTAATGGGTATAAATGTAAGGCATGTTAGGATAATGAATGGTAATGGTTAAGTTTGGTTTTAGCTTGATTTTGAATTCATATTGATGATTAATTGTGCATGGAAAGGAAGAGGTTAGTGCTGCCAATTTTGGTAAGAATGCCTAGTGAATGTAGATATGATATAGGGACTGATTTTGTGTCCAATTGAGATGCTTATGGATGTAGGAAGGTTATAGGAATGAAAGGAAGTGAATAGAGAAGTAAAGCTGGAAAATTTGATATTTGACCTATTGCTTTGTTTTGACCATAACTCATAGTGTAGTTATGAAAATGAGGCAATGTTTGTGGCCACTGAAACTTTGATTTGTTGACTTCAATTTAGTGTGAAATAGGTGTTGTTAAATTTCAATGATAGAAGGGTGAATTTTGAATGGAAAGTTACTGTTCCATTGTCTGTGAACAGTAACCGAAACCACAACTTATGAACTTTGCTGATTTTTCTGAATTTATTGAGATGGAATTAGGAGAATGGTCTTCATGGAAGTTGTAGCATATTGAATTATATTTCCATTGCTACTGATCTTGCTATTTTCGAGTTGTATATTAGGAGATATGACCTGATAACTATTGGCTGGTTTTATGCTTTGTGATGAAACCTAGTTGGATGGGCACATTTAGTGCACATTCGGGTTTGGAGGAATTTTAGTAATTTTGTGAATTGAGTTGGAGTTTGAAATGTACTGAAGAGTTCTGGATGACTTATTGATCTTGAGAATGATATATGGCTTATAATTTTGGAAGTCAGATTTGGGAGTTATGATTTTACAAAACTGAATCTGTTTTAGGAAGTTAGGTGCTGATCATGGCAGAAACTTCCATAACAGTTTTGAAATTGTTAGAGATCTAATTGGATGTTAAGTGCTTCATGAAAATTGAAGTTTGAGATGTTATCTTTCAGGGATATAAAGTTCTGATTTTACTGACTTATATACTGGAAGTTATGCTTCTTGTAAGATTACTGCACAAAGTGAAGGATTTCAGGGACAGTAACATTAGATGAATTAATTGACTTGGTTTAGAAATAGAATTTGATTTTGGATTGTTCATGAAAGTTGTAGAGGACATTGTGAACTTGTTGACCATATTTTTGTGGTAATTTATTACTAAGGAATCAGTGAGTTATGAAATTGTAAATGTACTGCTCTGTGTTGATGGAAATTGTGAAGGCAGAAGGTTTGATGGATTATTTGACACCCTTAGGGTTGGAATTGATTTTTATGGTCTTCTTGAGAATTGTAGAGCTTTTCATAAGCTTTCCAATGAGGTATAGTGGGTATTTTTCTGATTTGTGTGCTAAAAGTTAGAGTAGTTGGAAAAGTAGGATTGAAATCTGAAAAAAAAAAAAAAAGGAAAAGCAGAGGTGATCGCCGTCTCATGAGGACATATATCCTCGCGAGGGCGAGATAATCGGGCTGGTCGCGAGGCGACGCCTCGCCTCGCATGAAACGAGGTGATTCAGCCTCGCGGGCGACGCTGCGCCTCGAGGCGAGATTAAGAGGCTGGTCGCGAGGCGACGCCCGCCTCGCGACGCAGTTGAGGTGAAATCGCCTCGCGAGGGCGGCGTCTCGCCCCCGCGAGGCAGGTTTCCGTATATATATATATATATATATTTATTTTATTTTTGATTATTATTTTGATATTAAATGGTACAAGTGTTCTTTAGTCAATTTCTTTCCGTCCGACGTCCGATTGACCGATTCCAGAGGCATCGGATTCGTTGAATATTTAATTTCATATTATGAGAAAACGGAATTTTTAGGCGGAATTTGACGTAGCCCTATTGACGGAACATGTAAACACTGTTTTATTTAATTGAGGACCTATAGAGGTCCGAATTGCATGACCGTCGGCCTTTATGGATTTCTAATTTTCATAGAATTTTATTATGGGAAAATATTGAATTAGGACCGGAATTCATGAACATGCATATCTCATCATCATGAGCACAGATTTCATATTTAGTGACTCGTAATTTTCTCGATTCATATAGAGGCCCAATTGAGCGTCGATTGACCGACGTCACGGAGACTTCCGGCATTAGCTCGGAGTAATAGGTGAGTAACCTAGTTGGTTTCTCAAATTTCGATTGCTTACATGCTCAACGTGAATTACGTGCAAAAGTGAATTGAATGATCACCGTATGAATCTTGGCATGTATTGTATGATTTTCTTGAATGACATGAACAACGCTATATCGGGCTTTATAGCCATATTATGGATCGACCGATACACCGGGCTTTATAGCCATATTGTGGATTTCTTGATACAATCTCGCATAGTTACTAACATCTTGCTTCGCATGCATAATTGCATGATCGGATAATGGACGTGCCCAGTTGCTATTTTTACCGATAAGAGCTTCGAGCTCTCATCGATCGACGCCAAGAGCCCGAGCAGGAGAAAATCGACGCGTCCCCAATGAACACGATCGAGCACTTGGGCTGTCTTGAATAATCGGAAAGAGTCACATATGCATTGCATTCGCATAAATGATTGTTATGTGATAAGTTCTACTTCGTGATGGGATGAATTATCGTGAATGTTTTATCATATGGATATCGTTATTGACTATTTCTTGGTAATTGATGATTATTGATTGCATCAGACGCCATGGGCGTAATGCATGATTTGAGTGAACCATCGATGATGGTTTCTCACCGAGATTCGCAAAACTCACCCAAAATTTGCATTTATTTTTCAGGTTCGAAGAATACCCGGTTGACACGGAGTATATCTACCGTGAGCGAGTAAAGGTTAGAGGTCTGGATGGGTTAGGTATCCGCATTAGTGTTTTAGTAAATTGTATTCCGCAAATCATCGATAACAAGGCTTTATATTTTTCTCGAGCCATTGTGGTATTAATGTTTCTGCATTGGTGATTGTAATTATTCTTGGATGACCGTAATAACTGAAACGGGTTTATCTTGAATACGGATTTTATTTACTTACTGTGTTTGCCGTGTGAACGCGGAGTTAATGGCTCCAAAAAGAAAAAAAAAGTGTGTACTGAATTTTAAATCGATGATGTAACGCCACCTCGTGGGATCTGGACCTGGATATCACCAACGATATCGGGTTCGGGTCTTTACGGAGTTAAGGTGTTACAGGTGTATCGGAATGACCTACGGGCATCCCGGTACATCTCCTATGGTAAGGGGGTGCTACAGATATGGTCCAACCGATTTCTCTTTTGTGTCCTTTCAAAACACGAAGTAGCTTCTCTTGCTGCACATTAGTTAGTTCTGTGGAAACAATAACAGGAAGGGTGGAGTTCTCACCTAGGTAAGCATACTTCAAGTGATGAGGAAGTTGCTTAAGTTCTAACTCCGGAGGTACTTCGATTGAAGGTTTTGCTACTTCATCCTTGGAATTGTTTAATGGCTCTATAACTTGTCTATATGGTCTTAGAGATGAACCTGCGTCTAACAAGTTAATGTATTCGAGAATTTCTTCTTCATCAAACTCATTAAGTGTTGTTAAAGCAGCTGTCAAAGGATCATTGGTTAGAGTATTCATAGTTAAGTCATTTAAAATTGCCCTAGTTGAAGAAATTGCATAACATTTTTCATTTGAAAATTTCATAGAAGAAAAAATGCTAAAGGTTACCTCTTCTCCATTTACTCTCATGGTAAGTTCTCTTTTATCAACATCGATGAGAACTCTACCTGTGGCTAGGAACGGTCGTCCCAAAATGATAGGTACCTCTGCATCTTCTTCAATGTCACAGACTATAAAATCTGTTGGAAAAATGAACTTATCCACCTTGACTAGCACATCTTTAAGAATTCCCCATGGATGGATAATAGAACGATCGGCCAATTGTAGTCTCACCGAAGTTAGTTTAATTACATCTCCCATGCCTAATTTTCTGAAAACAGAGATGGGTATTAAATTAATGGAAGCAACAAGATCACAAAGAGCCTTACCGAAATTTTTTTTGCCAATTACACATGGAATTGTAAAACTTCCAGGATCCTTGAGTTTTGGTGGGAGCTTCTTTTGTAGTATCACACTACATTCTTCCGTCAAGGCCACCGTTTCATGATCTCCAAGCCTTCTCTTTTTGATGTAACATCCTTCATAAATTTGGCACAGCTTGGCATATTTTCTAAAGCTTCAGCAAAGGGAATGTTAATTGTTAGTTTCTTAAAAACATCCATAAATTTTTCAAACCCTTTTTCATATTTTTGCTTTGCTAGCCTCTGAAGAAATGGTGGTGGTGGATATGGTCTTTCCCTCGGTTGTTTTTCCTTTTCTTCCCTTGGTTTTTTTTCCTCCTCTTTTTCCATGGATCTATCAACATCAATAACAACATCATCCTGCAAAATTTTAGAATTTTCAGAATTTATACATACCTCTTTCCCTTGGGAAGTTGGTGTTGTGTCCACCTCTTTTCTATTCCTAAGAACGATGACATGAAGTTGTTCCTTCCGAGGATTCACAGTGTCACTTGGCAATGTTCCTTGAGGACGACTTTTTAAAGCTGCAATCACTTGTCCCATTTGAGTTTGCAAGTTCCGTTTTGATTCTTCAAGTTTAACCATTCTTTGACCACTTTGCTCCATGAACTTGCCCAATATACTCTTCAATGATGCTCGGTTGGATGTATTTGGAGGTTGTCCTTGTGGTTGGTTTTGATATTGCCAATTTTGTTGTTGCAGTTGGAATCCTGGTGGGTGATTTTGCCTTGGAGGGTAATTTCTTGCTCCCGAATTGTAGTTGTTTGCATTTTGATTATACGGAGCTCTTTGATTCCCAAAGTAATTTACCGTCTCGGTGGGTGGCTCAATGTTTGGACACTATTCATAATGATGGCTTTCACCACAATAATCACAAGTAAATGTAACGGCTTTTACCTGTTGTGTTATGGGTTTAAGTTGCTCCAAAACAGTGTCTGCGATTTTCTTGAACATATTCAAGATCTTGGCATCCATCAATTCTGAGGTATTTATTTCATAAGTACTGGGGGCTTTCCGCGTAGGTTGAGATCCTCCTCTTTCATGAGCCCTACAGTTGTTAGCAGTAACATTTTCTACTAACGATATAGCGTCATCGGGATTGAGTTCTAAGAACGTACCTCCAGCAATTGTATCTAATTGACTTGCCGTAGCGAGAGTCAATCCATGATATAAATGAGAGACTAGAGATGATGGAGGAATCCCGTGATGTGGGCACTTCCTTTGGAGTTCTTTGAATCGTTCAAAGGCTTCAGCTAATGACTCCATCTCGGATTGTTTGAAGTTGATAATCTCCATTTTGAGCTTGTGAGTCTTTGCTGGTGAGAAGTACTTTCTCATGAATTTGTCCTTTAATTTGCCTCACGTCGTCAACGAACCCTTTAGGTTTGCATCCCACATCCATTCTTTGGCTGCACCTGCAAGAGAAAATGGAAAGAGCCTTAGTCGCATTTGCTCATTTGACACATTTGCTACTTGATAGCTATCGGCATTTTCGAGAAAATTTTTTAGGTGAGTGATGGGACAATCGGATGCCACTTCGGTGAAAGGTTTGTCCCTCAAGTAATTCATGACCGCTCCGTCGATTTTGAAAGTTTGAGTGGCTGGAATCCGAGTGTGAGCTATACTCGTTCTCTCATCAAAAGTAGGTGTATGGAAATCTAAGCAACTTCGTGCTTGTTCCAATTCTCTTTGCTCGGCTTCCATCTCCTCTCGAAATGTCCGTTAAACGGTTTTCAAAACCCCTCCAAACCTCTCCAATGCTTCCTGCCTCCAAATTAATATCATATACCCTTATAATCTTCACAAATTCACTTCTTCTAATGCCTAAACACTTCATAACATATTCCAAACCACAAATTCATTTCATAAACTTCTCAAATCTCAACTCATTTGGTTCATCAAAACCACCATTTCCTATCATTTACCATAGCTGTCATCATGCACAATTCCTATGCAACATCACAACTTGTAACAATCATATCTTTTCACTCCGATATCCTAAATTTGCATACTTTATAGTGTCGGAAAGCTAAGTGGATCATCTATAACTTTCATTAAGACATCTTGGTCAAAATCATCAAAGATTAATACAGAATTCCTTCTAAACTCAAAACGCATAATTTACCCTCATGAAAACTTGAAATTTAACCCATCATCACTTCCTTAATTGCATATCATTCATAACAATTTAATTACCAATTGAAATTCAACCAACCCTCAATCTCAACCGTGTACGCCGCGGCATGCACGCATGCACGCGCCATGCATACACCCCTAAACGCACGCGGCGTGACGCGACATGTCTTGCCGTAACGCACACTTTTCACGTCGCGACGTGCACATCCGGTGCACGTGCTCATGAGCAAGTCACGACGTGCGGGTCTGAGAATTCCTCCCGAACCTAATTTTCCATCTTTTTCTCATCCTTAATCTTCCCATTTTGCAAATGCAACACTTCTAAACCTTGATTCAAGTCCTAAACTTCAATTCTAACTCATTCAAACCTTAAAAACAGTCACAAACTCATCAATCCAAAGATTTCACTTAGGTTTTTCCGAAAACCCAACATAATCGGTTCTAACCTCATACAAAACGATTCTAGGGTTTAATCCAACGAAAACAAGATAGAACGAACTTAAACTTACCAGAAGTTGCTTCGAATCTGTCCGAAAACCTCAAGGACCAAAAACTCCTATTTCTCTTCTCTTCTTCCTCTCCCACGATAACACTCTTCCTATCTTCTTCTTTTCTTTTCTTTCTCTCTTCTCCTTCTAATTTCTTCTCTTAAGTGTCATGAGAAGGGACAAAGACCATAGTACCCCTCTTAGCCAAGCCTTAACCTATCTAGCTTAAGTGACCTTTCCAAAATGCCCTCATAAACTTTTATCCTTTAATTCCTTTTTAAAGCACATTAAACTCAATTAAACCTCAATTTCCCCTGAAACTTCCAATTAAATCCAATCAAACCATAAATCACACAATTAACACAATTTGTGCTTAATGACATCATAAAAAAAATTCGAGGTCCAATGTAAATTCAACCAACCCTCGATCTCAATTCACTTGACTTCTCATATTCATCAACATCTCTATATGCATAACATCTCACTGATGTAAATACATATGTATATATATACCTACCATTCATACTCAACATTCATCAAACTCATCCATACATCATTCACAATTCATTAACAACAAGTAATAATTTACAAAACTTCAATGGCAATCTAAAGCCACAATACATTAATGTTCTAAAATCCCAAATTACACAAGAAGCTTGAATGAAAATTGTTGAAAATATAATTACAGCTTTGTTTACATAAATCTCTCTAAAGCAAAACAAAACATGCAAATTGGTTTAGTCCTTGATTCACTTTACTTGATCTCTTGTTCTTCACCTGAAGATGGGGAAAGAGAGGGGGTGAGCTCGAAAGCTTGTGGGTAACAATTTTATAAACGGTAATAAGCAAAATCCATTTGAAACTTTCATGTTTATAACAAAACCTCATTGAAATTTTATGAAACATTCTTTTCTCAAAATTGTTAACTTGTCAAGCAAATTCTCATTTCACTCAAGTCAAACAATCATCAAACTTATCAATGCATGAAAACACATAAACACTTCATAATGGGTCGGGTAGGTCCATTTTCATGATGTACTACGCATTCCCATATAATGGTCCTGTGTAGCCGTAAACTTGAGGGAGTCCTTGAAGGAACTCCGTGCCACTAGCGGGCAGGCGAGAGAAGCCTATTCTTGAGTCAACGTGCACGTGACGGTTCTTGAGGGACTAGCCCAAACCCACATAACATGAAGTTCATGAACTTGAAAACATTTGGCCCAATGGCACATTTTTTAAAATCTTGATTTTCATGAGCATGCACCATTCATATGCAATTCTATCATCATTTCACAATTTCACAACCAAAAGTATATGCCAATCATAATAAACCTTTCTCAAATGATGTGAAGGCAACATGTACCACAATTACAAAGCATTTTTCAATCATTCTCAAAAATTCATTTACAAAAAGCATGTGGAAATTTGCAAGTATTCAAAGAACAATAAATGCACTTTTATCAAGTAGTTGGAAACATCAATTTATTCCCTTGAGTTGAAAAACATTTATGACTTATTAACACAAATATAAAAATGTCACCCACCTTAATCCTTGCTTGAAACTTGGCTCAAATTGCTTCCCTTGATCTTGATTCCTCTTGCCCTCTTAATCCCTTCATCAATAACACAAAATCCCCAAATTACAAGGAGTTCAAATTGAAAAACCCATAACGTATTTTCATAAAATTGATCATAGAATCCTTAGACCCATCCATTTCCTAAGCTCTTTGAACCAAAAACACTCCAAAATCCAAAACCATAAAAATCACTTACCTTGAATCTTCACCCAACCAAGGGTTTTCTTGGCTCTAATGGAAGCTTGAACCTTCCTCTAGCTTTTCCTTCTTGAATTAACTCCAAACACCCACTTGAACTCCAAGAAAATGAAAAACCCTAGCCTTTCCTCTTTTCCTCCCCTCTTTCTCTCTTTTTCGTGCTTCTCTCTTCTCTCTCTCTCTAATTTTTGTTTCCCTCTCTTCTCATGGAAAGACCACTCATTTCTCTTGCCTTTTATACCATTTATGCTTAGACAATGTCCATTTTGCCCTTACTTAAAAGCCTAGGAACTTAAATGCTTAAGTGCTCTTCCAATTTTGCCCTCATGCATAAATTATCACCTTAATTCAATTTAAATCTAATCAACCCATGCCATATGATCTTGCTCAAATTAACATGTTAACTAATTCCTCAAAATAATTAAATAATCTATCAATGCCCCAAAAATTCATTTTAATTCGTGCTTACTTTAGGATATTTTTCTAACCATCAAATTGAAGGAATTTGTTAAAACTTCCTTCTAGAGAAATGTTCTTCATTGTCTTAATTTTGTAATGACATCAAAATCATTCAATTTGGTTCAATAATCTAAAAGTTATACCCAAACATTTCCAAACTGGTCTTTTACTGAAACATTATCCTGCGCATGACTTCCATCTAAAAATTGACTTTCTTAGAGACTGAATTAGAACTTAAATTCATCAGTCCATTTGTAACCCTATTTCTCTAGTTTAACCCAAATCAAGAATTATCTGATTCGGATAACTAAAGCAAAAGTTATGGTTCAAACACTTTCGGACTGTTACTAAACCGAGACTGTACACTATACATAACTTCGCTTCAGAAATTAGAAGTCTTAAGGACTGAACTAAAATTTGATTCCTTCAGCTAACTTGTAGTTTCATGTCTCTAGTTTAGTTAGAAATAAGAATCAATTCATTTGGGACTCTACAGATCAAAGTATTATCATAATACTGAAGCATGTTCAGTAAAATATCCAACTCATACTCTATTTACCGATCCTCTCACTTTGATTCAATCAATCTTTTCTACTTTATTTCAAATTCAAAAATTCTCCTTTTCTATACACATAAAGAATCGCCAAGAATTCCTCATTTAATAGTCCTAGCTTCCAAGGAAAGTTCGGGGTCCAACAATTTCAGTACAATTGTGGGCCATTATAAACGCAAAGTGCTGCGCTTTATCGTCAAGTAGTAAAATATCGTTCCACGGAGACCAAATTAGTTAAATAATGTCTGCGTAATAACTTCTAATTTAAGCTAATAACATAAAAATTAAAGAAAATATTGATTGATTTTGGTTTGAAAATGAAATAAAAACAAGAATTAAAGCAAGATAAAAATATAAGAAATATCAATGGAATGAAAATCTAGGAATTTAACTTCCCCCTTTGATTTACCTCGGTGTCAACATTTTCTTGATTTAACTCATATACCGGGTTTGATAACCTAAGATTCAGAATTAACTACTAAGCCCTCCCGGATCATTAGTAATCCTAATCATCGAACCAATTTCCTATATTTATATGGTAAATTGTGATAATTCGATGATTGCTTTATCAAATCAATCTTAATGTGGTTACTTAGGGTGGATAGGCATCTCCCGATCCTAGACACAAATCACTACGAATGTGATCCTAAGTTATTGCAATTTTCTTCCAAATCTATTGCTCCCTGTTACGTTACACAAAGATTAAGAAAATCAATTTCATAGGTGATCAAATTATGAAAAGCCTTAAGAACAAATTGCAAGAATCAAGCCTTTAAGTAAAAACGGGCATAAGAGATTACACGTAGAAAATACCAATTAACCGAGATTACATCAAGGGTTTCGTTAAAATCCTAGAATGAAAGGATTAGTTACTCATAATAACAGTAGCAGCAATGAAAATAATAAAAACAAACATTATAAATATGAAATGAGTAGAAGGAATAGAAGATCAAATGGTGATTGCTTAGTCTTGGAGTCCTCCTCAATGCTTGAACTTTCTTGTGTGTAACATTGAGAGGCTTATAGCTGGTCCCTCCTTCCTTCACGTTGGTGCTTCCTTGAAGAGTGAGAGCTTAATGGTGGAGCTTCCTTTGGTGTTTGCAACGTTGATGGCTCCTCCCTGTGCGTTGAAGAGCTCTCCCCTGTAGCTTGTTTTCTCTACTGATTTTTTTACTTTCCTGATTCACGCCCACGCAGCTCTTTTTTATATTGCCTGCTCTCTATCTTATTTATTGCTCCGTAAACTCTTCTGTGCATTCCTTTCTACTGTAGCATGACAAGACTAATAAAGGTCTACATCATGTTTAAAACTTGCTCATTTCCTCTCTTGCTACTGTGGCTGATTTTTCTCTTGTTATGTGCGCATATTAATTCTTGTCTTTGAGTCCTATCGCTTCACGCCTTAATCTGCTTTCGCTTCAATCTTTTTACAAAACAAATAAAATGATCAGCATTTAAATCCTCTCCAGTAGCTGTGCCGACCTTTGTGCGTGGATGGACTATTGTCTCCTATTTTGTTGTGTTGTTGATATTCATGCCAGCTATATATGATGTGCTAATTGATTTGCTTTGATTGAGTCATCCCACGTGCCTGCTTTGTTTTATTCACGCCTCCTTTTGATTTGCGTCACTGTCTTGTTGTATTTTATTGCTCATGTGATTTTAATTTGCTTGTGCTGGTGATTGGACAAAGCTTGTGTCTTGCGTGATTTTTGTGTGCCGCCCACCAAGCTTGCTATGCGTGATAGTCCCATGGTCTTTTATTTGCTTTGAAATGCCACCTGTTGCTTCCTTATTTCTTGATTTCCTACAGCTAATTTCTCCTACTCAACACTATGATTAGACAATTAAAATTGTCTCCTTAGTTGTTCCGCATGAAGCTCCTTTGTACGCTGCTATTGCCTCCTGATTTAATTTTGCTCATTTTCTCCTTGTATTCAGCTGTTGGGTCCCTCCAATGCACCTATCTGTTGTCCTTATGCGTGTTGTAGCTCCCAATTCAACGCCTTCTTTGTCATTCCTTCATGCGCCTGGGACCCTCTTAACTGCCTTCTCTTGATTTTATCCTCCTGCTGTCCTCCTCTCTAGCTGTTATTCTCTTGTGCCGTAACTCTTGATTTAATTGCTCAATTCCCTTATGTCGCCTAGGATGCTGCCTATTTGTTGATTGACTTTTGCGTGATTTTCTCTAATTCTCTACTGAGCCGCCTCTCTTGTAGTTTGATTTTTCTGGCAGTGTGGTGGGTCTTTTCAGCTGCTATTCACGCCCCTACTTCCTCTACAAAACCCAGCTGGTGCTTTTTTTTTTACTGTGTAGGTCTGCGCATGATTTTTGTTGGCTGCGTGAATATCTGTTGTAACTAGATGAGTATGTCTGATTTGACAATTTAATTGCTCCTTTTTCGCTTGCGTTTTGCCTTGGGCAGTTATGGTCTTTTCAATTAAAATCAGCGCATTTTCTACAAATTAAACATGAAGAATTATAAATGCCAATTCGCATTTAACCAAGCAATTTAGCAAGAAAATATATATATAACCCAATAATTAATCCATAAATTAAGGACAAATGTCATTAATTCTTGCATCCAACAAATTGCAGCACCGATCATGGAGTGTTTGAAGAAAGGGAAATTTCAATGGGGTGTAGAACCAGATTGCAGTTTTACTGAATTGAAGGAGAAACTGTGTACTGATCCAGTTTTAGCATTATCAAATTTTGACAAGTTATTTGAGGTGGAATGTGTTGCTTGCGGATTTGAAATTGGCGCTGCGTTGTAATAAGAGAAGAGAACAATAGCCCATTTTAGTGAGAAGCTCAGTGATGCAAGACAAAAGTGGTCCACTTACGAAAAAGAATTCTATTCGATTGTGCGAGATTTAAGGCATTGGGAGCACTATTTGGTCGGTAAAGAATTTGTTTTATATTCTGACCATGAAGCTTTGAAGTATTTGAGCAGTCATAAAAGAATTAGTAGTGATATGCATGTTAGGTGGACCCATTTGTTGGGTCGCGTACGGTCCGAGTATTCACAATACACTGCGAAAAAATACCATACAACAACATGAAGTATAATCAAAAATATCAAGGATGTACGAAAATACCTTATTTCTGTGGATAGGTTGCTTCTTTTTGGGATTCCAAGACACTGCAAACGCAAATGCTCTCTATTGGTATCCATACGAGTATTCACGATCCGGGCTGCGGCTATGGTGTGCTAGCACGTCCTGAAACTCTTCCCGAATGCCGCACGATTTTCCTCTCGGATGGTGGCTAGGGTTTCGCGACAATTGTGTCTTTTTTTCTAATGAAACCTAAGCTTCTCTATTTATAGAGAAACCCTAATCCTATTGAGGCCCCAATAAGTTTCAGCCCATTATATCTCATATAATAAAAGCCCGACAACTTAATTCGATCTAGCCCAATAAATATATCTACATATATTTATTCAATACCTAATAAATTAGGCCCAAGAGAATAAGCCCAGATCACATTACTCTTTGTGTGCGACCCTGTAGGCTCATTTGATGTTGGCAATGGGCTTGATCACACTTCAAGGCCCATATGCCATCAGCAGCAAGACATTATGACTACCCAAATCAAATGAGGATCGATAATCTGATTTAACCTGTAACCATGGTTATAGGCTCGATCCTTTGTAACACGATATCAAGATTAATCACAAGGCATGGTACATGTCAACCTTTGATTAATCGTGGTTTTTGATCCCCAAGTTGATGATTATAACAAATGACATTGATGACTCTTCATCAATTCATTTGAGCACGCCATGCATTTCTTCATCCACACTTGTCAAGAGGCCCAAATGATATCTCTCTCATTTAAGAGAGGTACAAATCCCATCTACGTCATTCACATCCTCCCATGATTCATTTGATGTCCAACATAAGACTACTTGTTATTCGGTTAAAAATAACTTAGTCTAATATTAAAACATCGAATTCCTCATATAAGGAACCATGATGACTTCAGGTCAAAAGAATAAAGTCAAATCATATTAAGAATCACTAATGACATGAAACCATATAGTATTCTTTATGTGGGTTGGTCCAATATATGTTCTCTAACATATATCTATGTTTCTGATTTGATATCTCATATCCATGATCAGTAAATTTGATCATCAATCAGAACACATACTAGTCTTAATTCATTATTGTTCCACCAATAATGATCGATCAGGGACAGTCTAGAATAGTATTATAACACTTATGGTTTTACTATCAAGTCACATACTTGATGACATAAGTCTAATACCATTCATGGAATGTAAATTACATTATATAAACGAAATACATGCATATATGAAAGGAATACCTCATAATATATTATTAACAAGTCATAATGTTAATACATGATTCACAAATATCCATTGGCCTAGGGCACACTACTAACACCATTTTTACAGAAATTCCCTTTTAAATTTATGCATAAATTGGGGGTGTATAATAAAGTTACAGATGCTTTGAGCAAGCGTGTAGATTTGTTGATTACTCTGAAAACTGAAGTTATGGGTTTTGATGAGATGAAGGGATTATACGAAACTAATGATGATTTCGAAGCTGTTTGGAAAAGGTGTTCAAAGAACCAACTTAAAGAGGATTTTCATGTTACAAATGGCTTTCTTTTCAAGGGAGATCAACTTTGTATTCCTAATTCTTCCTTGAGGGAGAAGGTAATTCGTGACTTGTGTGGTGGAGGTTTAGTTGTACACTTTGGCAGAGACAAAACCTTTGCTGCTATTCGAGAGAGGTTCTTTTGGCCAAGGATACGCAGGGATGTTTACAGTATGGTGAAGCGCTATTATGTGTGTCATGTTTCCAAAGGATAGTCACAGAATACAGGTTTGTACATACCTTTTTATGTTCCTGATAGTATTTAGGGGGATTTGTCCATGGATTTCGTGTTAGGCCTTCTCGTACACAAAGAGGTTGGGATTTTGTGTTTATAGTTGTGGGCAGGTTCTCGAAGATGACGCATTTTATTCCCTGCAGGAAGACTTCAGATGCATCAAATATTGCCCTATTGTTCTTTAGGGAGGTGGTGTGTTTACATGGGGCTCCTAAAACCATCACTTCAGACCGAGATAGTAAGTGCCCTAGAAATTTTTGGAGGAATTTATGGAAGTTGTTTGATTCGACATTAAATTTTAGTAGTATAGCTCATCCACAAAAAGATGGTCAAACAGAAGTAGTGAACAGGACTCTGGGTAATTTGATCAAGAGCATTTGTGGAGATAAACCAAAGTAGTGGGATTTTGCATTAGCCAGCAGAGTTTTATATAACAATACAATCCATAATTCAACAGGAAGATGACCTTTTTTATTGTTTATATTAAGGTTCTTAAGCATGTTATTGATCTAAATGATCTGCCTAATGTTGCTATTAAGAGTGCCGATGCAAAGAAGATGCCGAATGATTGGCAGGCTAATCATGTTGAGGTTAAGCAAAAGCTGGAGGAGTCTAATGCAAAGTACAAGAAGGCAGCTGATCAACATCACAGGAAGTAGGTTTTTGCTGTTGGCGATGAGGTCATGGTATTTCTGTGAAGAGAAAGGTTTCCAGTGGGCGTTTATAGCAAGCTACAATCAAAGAAGTATGGTCCGTACCAAGTTCTCAAGAAGATCAATGATAATGCTTATATGGTGGGACTTCCTGATAGTATGGGGATCTCCAAAACATTTAATGTGGCGGACATCTACAAGTACTACCCATCCGATGAGCCGTTATATCCTTATGATACAACTCATGCTCAAGTTTTTCTCAAGTGGAGGAGATTGATGTGGAACGTGTTGTGGATGATTTCCAAGAGTGAGCTGTGTGCCAGAAGTCTATACGAAAGAGTTTGCAGATTTGATGAGCTTCAAAAAGTCAAATATACTATTATACTAAATTACTAATAATAAGAACAAACAAAATAAATACCTGGAATGTAAAGATTAATTTATATGAAACTTCGAAATTACGAAGTTTCTTTGCACTCCATATCAAAAAATAAGTCTCGCTTTCAACGCTTGATATAACTACGGATAAATTAGAAGAATCCTTTTCTTAAAAAATGAAGAAAACAATTTTCTCTTCGTTTCTCTTTATTATTTCCACGCTCAAAACACCAAAATGAAAGAGTATATGTTTTCTGTTTTTAACTTTTGTCTTTGTAAGACATTAACGTGCAAAAACGATAGTATAGTTTTCGCTGATATTTTTATCAACGTACTGGAATAAACGAAAATGAAGATACAAAACGATATATCTTCATACTTTCTTCTTTGTAAGTTATTAACGTTTATTGTTTTTTCAAAATTGAAAACATCTTACCACATGTCATTTCATTTGGATAAATATATAACCAAAGCATATCCATTTTGATTTTTAAATAATAGTTATTATTTATAAAATGAAAAATAAAACTATTTTATTTTATTATTATTTATAAAATGAAATAAAATAAAAATATTTTATTTTATTCATTTATTTTGTACAAGAGAATTTCTAATATTAATTATATTTTTATGCTAGCGAAAAATAATAATATGACATATAGATTATTTAATAAATTCTCTCATAATAAATTAAATAATCATAAATAGGAAATATTACACTCGTAAGTGTGTGAGCATATAGATTTATCACTAAACTAGTAGTAATTAATCTAATTAATTACTAATCAAGGTTGGCATCTAACAACACTCTTTAGCGACCGGATAGTGTGAAGTAACAACTTTACAAAGACGAAACCTGATTAAGGATAATGTATTATTACCTTCCATCAATATAACTCTGGATTATCCTAAGGTATGGTTTAACTATCAAATCTTATTAGATAACTAACTATGTTATATGTCAATCATTAATGATTGATGAATAACTTAAGAAACTCCTTTCCTCACTTATTCAATTACCCTGGCTAAGGTCTTGAAACAACCATTAAGATCAATGACAACATAGAGTTTAAACTCATTATCTAGAGTCGATGGATTTCTTCTTGACTCACCACTAATCAGATAGGTACTTAATTATATTCAATGATCATTCAACTAGCATTTTTACGCACTAGGTATCTGATATCAAAACATAATAAGTAACATATTGATTATTATGATGATCTTAGGTCAAAGGAAAACTATACATTTAAATCCTTATGAGAATATCCCATTTGACGGTTCATAGTTAATATTAACCATTAGAATTCTCAATTTGGTCAATTCAATGATCATATCTCCGTATGCATCATCTATATATGTAACTTAGTAAATAAGATCTACTAATATCCATCCAATAGATACTATTATATACATATTGATCTAACTGAATCATTAAAGTCCTTATTTGATGATCCTATGATCAAGAACATTTTTAGATTAAATCCTAAAGACTTGACTCTCATTATCATAATCTCCATTATGATGGCAAGTGCATAAATTTAATCAAGGACTTATCATATTAGAATAAAACAATAAATGTAATATGATAATAGAATCATTTGCCATGATATTAATCAAAATTAATAATCACAAAACTAAGGTGTTCAATCTATTACATAATGATTGAGTCATGGGCATAATTTTAACAGTTTTCACTTACAATTATTGAAATGATTGAATTATAAGATTAAAGTGTTCAAATAACATTATACTATTTAATATGATAATTTCTTTTGTCTAGGCCTTAGAAAATCTAATAGAGAACAAGTTTATATGTGATTTTACCAAAGAACCTTTGCGAACTGTTAAATCGTAACCAGTATATTTCATTAATGGATACAAATATCATACAGAATCTCATAGTCATAACATTGTACCATTAAATAGTCGAGGTTGCATATAAGGAGAATTTATTAATTACTATAGTAAAATTATTGAGATCATTGAAATTGAGTACCCTACATTGCCAATAAAGTAGAGTGTGATGTGACTGGTTTAATCCAACTCCTAAGGTTGGTACAAAAGTGCATAGTCGATACAATCTAGTTGAAATCAACCAGTAAAGAAGATTTAGACAATTTGAACTTTTCGTGTTGGCGATACAAGCGATCTAGGTGTATTATATCCCTTTTCCTAGCTTACGACAAGATAAGTTAGATTAGTTGGTCGTTTGTAAAGTTAAACATAGAGATATTTTTTAATCACATGGAAAAGGAGAACAAAGAATTAAAAATGAAGCGTTTCAAGAAGATGATCATGAAATAAATGCATTTGTTACATATGACAAGAATGAACCTTTGGATGGTCCAAATATGTTTCGTGATTTATTTATTTTTCATTTCTTTTGAAAACCATGAAAGAAAATTAGACACAAAATACAAGATTAATTTCATGATTAATCTACTCAAATAATTAACCCTAGAATTGAAACATACTATATTCAATAATTCGATTGATAAATACCTAGAAATTGGGGAAACATAGAATCCATTGTGGTTTTCTGTGAAGTGACGTGATAGAGATGCAGAGGATTTGCTACTGCTATTCGGAATCCTTAATCAGCAAAAGACATACAGTTTCAATGGGGCAACTGTATTTAAAGGTTGGCTAGCAATAGGGCCTCCTGTGCTTTATAATACATGGGCCAAGCCTACCCATCATAGCAAGCCCATGAACACAGGCCCAATGACACGTTAAAGAGAGAATTATCATTGACATCTAATTAATCGGGATTTGTATAAAATAATTTCAATTATGCTAGTCCACAATTATGATAAAATTCTATCATTCTCCCACTTGGACAGCATAACCAATATCATTAAACAACATAAACAAATCCCAGATTAATATAACAATATGTGGCCACAATAAGATGTCAAAGTAGAGTCAACAATCTCTCAATCATAAGTCCAAAATGAGGTTACAAATACCTCAACAATATAGAAATCATACCCGATAGGAGTACTGATAACATATATGCAAGATATCCATACCTCGATGACCTAAACAAAATTTGTCATAAGGAAACACACACAAAATGGTAATCCGTTTGTGCAATTCCAAACAAAATGGCCTAAGCATCCACTCAAGATGCCAATTGAGATTTAACCAAATATCTTAGAACAACAAGATGAGACTTGATACAAAATGTCTCCAACAAAATGCCATATATATGTACAAACATTTAAATATATCTGCGCAGTATCTCAACAAAGTATATGGCAACAACAATAATAGCAACAATTATATGCAAAAGTCTTTATACTGAATAACAAAATAGTCAAATACAATGTTGCTATCAAAATAACATAAAAGACAGACTCCCACTAATCCAAGGCATCAAAAGATCTAAATAGAACCATACGGGTTACATGATTCACAAAAACCTTAATAGTCAAGCCTTTGGTTAGAGGATCTGTCACCATAAGATCGGTGGGTATATGCTCTATATGAGTTTGAAACTCCTTAACCTTCTCTCTAACAAACATATACTTCGTATCAAAATGCTTCGAACGCTTGGAGTTCTTGCATATTTGAGAGAAGCCCACCACAGCAGAGTTATCACAATATATGGTTAGAGGTCTAGAAACACTCTCCATAAGATGAAGCTCAAAAATGAAATTCTTCAACCATATTGCCTATCGAGTAGCTTCATAACAAGCCACATACTCTGCCTCCATAGTTGAAGTTGATGTAAGTGTTTGTTTAACACTTTTCCAATCTGACTCCTCCAAAGCAAGCATGAAGATATATCCTGATGTGGATTTATGATCATCGGGCAGCCACCATAATCGTAATCGAATAACTCGTCACCTCGAGGTGATCGGACATCCTGTAAGTAAGCATGTAATCTTTAGTACCTTGTAGGTACCTCAGAACTCGTTTCACAGCTTGCCAATGACCCACACCAGGGTTGCTCAAGTATCTCCCAAGTATACCAACAACAAAAGCAATATCAGGACATGTACAAACTTGAGCATACATAAGACTGCCAACAGCAGAAGCATATGGGACCTTTTCCATTTCTGACTTATCTTTATCATTTTGAGGACACTGCTATTCAATAGTTTGTCACTCTTTTGGATGGGTGCACTGCAAGGATTACAATTCTTCATGTTGAATCTATTCAAAATCCTTTCTATATATCTTTTCTGAGACAAACCAAGAACTCCACGAGATCTATCACGATGAATTTCAATGCCTAGAACAAAAGAAGCATCACCAAGATCTTTCATATCAAAATGAGCTGTCAACATTTGTTTAGTCTCAGAAAGAAAATCCACATCATTACTGGCTAAAAGAATGTCATCAACATATAAGACAAGAATAATGAATTTTCTCCCACTCTTCTTCAAGTAAATGCATTGATCAACAACATTTTCCTTGAAGCCAAGAGAGCAAACTATTTGATCAAACTTCAAATACCATTATCTGAAGGCTTGTTTCAGCCCATAAATGGATTTTCTCAATTTGCATACCATATGTTCCTTACCTTTCTCAACAAAACCAGCAGGCTGATTCATGAACACATCTTCATACAAATCACCATTCAGGAAAGCAGTTTTCACATCCATTTGATGGAGCTCCAAATCAAAATGAGCAACTAAAGCCATCACAATACGTAATGAATCTTTAATAGAGACCGGGGAAAAAGTCTCTTTATAATCTATACCTTCCCTCTGGTTATAGCCCTTTGCAACAAGTCTAGCTTTATACCTTTCTATCTCACCTCTAGCATCACGTTTAGTCTTAAAGACTCATTTACACCCAACAGTCTTACAACCACTGGGTAATTCCACCAAATCCCAAATGCCATTCATACTTATAGAAGCCAACTCATCTTCCATGGCTGCCAACCATTGTGAACTACGAGAACAAGAAATGGCATCCTGAAAAGAAATAGGATCTGAGTCTTCAACCAAATTGAATTCATGCTCCTCCAAGTAAATATAATAATCTCGAAATTTAGAAGACTCAGTAGGTTTAGGAATTCTTTCGAATCTCCTAGGTGGAACTACAACCACATCTGGGACTTGAATCAATGCCAACTGTTGAGGAATATCAACATCATTTCTGAATCAACAATATCATCAAGGATCGAGGAGTCGAATCTCCTCGGGATGAAAAACAATAGGTGTAGAACAATAACACGATTCTCCCTAAAATCAACAACACGAGACTCATGCCTTTCATTATATTCCATGTCCCCTTCAAAATAGACAGGCCGATCTGATTCAATGACTCTAGTAGTGTGATTGGGACAATAAAATCTTGAACCTCTTGAGCCAGTACAATAACCAATAAAATAACCTGAAACAGTTCTAGGATCAAGTTTCTTTAATTGAGGATTATAAATCCTCACCTCAAATTTTCTGACCTCAAACGGAAATGCTTCAAACTAGGCTTCTTTCCTGATATCAGCTCAAAATGAGTCTTTGGTACAGACTTACTAGGCACATGATTCAGAACATAAACAGCAGTCCTCAAAACATCTCCCCATAAAAACTCTGGTAAGGTAGAGTGACTAAGCATGCACCTAACCATCTCCATAAGAGTACAATTTCGCCTCTCTGCAATCCCATTTTGTTGAGGAGTGCCAGGCATGGTATATTGTGCATCAATTCCACAATCCTGCAAGTATCTAGCAAAAGGGCCAGGGTTTCTTTTAGTTTCATCATACCGACCATAATACTCACCACCTCTATCAGATCGTACACATTTAATCTGCTTCCCAAGTTGCAATTCAACAATATTTTTGAATGACTTAAAAGCATCCAATGACTCAGATTTCTCACGCAATAATTCAATCCATCCATATCGCGAAAAATCATCAATGAAGGTGATAAAGTACCTATAGCCTCCCATGGCAATAGGAGTAATGGGTCCACAGATGTCTGTGTGAATTATCTGTAATGGTTCCTCCTTCCTGATCATTTTCTCCTTTCTTACTTTAGCTGTAAACTTCCCCTTTAAGCAATCAACACAAGTGTCAAAATCAGATAAGTCCAAATCATGCAAAATAGTTTCCTTAATCAATCTCTCCATTCTCTCCTTAGAGATATGTCCTAACCGTTTATGCCACAACATAGAAGATTTTTCAGCAACTCTCCCACGTTTCTCTCCAACAACAGCATTAATATTATCATGCAGTCGATCAAAACGAGAAGAATTAGCAATCATCATAAACAATCCATCACGCATAATTGCAGAACCAACAACAGCAGAATCATAGTACAAAACAATTCCATTATTGATTATATGGAAATTGTATCCACAACTATGTAAAATGTAAATCGAAATCAAATTCCTTCTCATGAAGCACATAAACAAACATCTTTCAAAAGCAAATCATGTCCACTACCCAACTTCAAGGAAACTACTCCAATGTGCTCAACATTAACACTAGATCCATCTCCTAGTTGCACCATCACCTCCCTTTATTTGGTTTCCTTTGCTTTTGAACTCCTGCAATGAGTTAGTTATATGAATAGTGGCACCGGTTCAACCACCATGAATTAGGAGGAACATCAACCGATTCGATTCAAAATGCATAAAGATTTGAGGAACACCATCCACACCATCATACTTGGTCTTAGACAATGAAGACAATTAATTAGACTTTTCGGTCTTATCAAACTTCGAAATTTTTCACCAATGACCTTGAGATAATCTTTGGCATTATCGGTTTCATTATGCTCTCTTTAATGGTCTTTTTCTATCAGGTACTTGATGTTCATCAAACAAGCCTTATTAGCACAAACCCATTTATCATATTTAGCTCTATCTGCAAAGAAAAGACTCAACATGGGTTGTGCGGGCTCATCCTCGATGAGAGCAACATCAACATTAGAAACCGCCAAAAAAGATTTAAAGATTCAAGTCGGTCCTCATAATTGGTCCCATTCAATTAATCAAAGAATTCAAAGCTAGAAATTGATACAAAGCGAGGAGATTTAGCAAATGTATCAAAACTAGCATAATTGGGCAAACAACACAACTAGGTTCTCATACAATTGCAATCCCGCCTATGGTCTCGAATTACAACACAGATCACCTGTAACATTAAACTATGCCCTAAAGCTAATATCGATAGGATATTGAAAACTTTAAAGACATAATTCAATGAATTAAACAAAACATTATAAACCACATTGATAAAGACAAACCGATAGGGTAAGTGCATCATTAACATAGCATCTAATGTATGCCCAATAACAACATTACAACAGCAATTTGTAATAATTGGTCTCACGATAGGCGAGCTCACAATTACACAAAATGAATGACAAGAGTCCAATAACATTCCCCAAGATTATTCCCATAGGTTCAATTAGTACCATAATTGCAAAATTAACCATAGTAATTATATAATTTAACATTATATGCATAAACGAGATCCAAAATTAATTTTGGTGCACTACTGTGTAACTCTGAGAGTACACAAGACTCCACAAGCCCAAATAATACTAGGAATAAGTACAAAAATTTTCAATGAAAAATTCAGAGAGTACAGTATATTTTTATTAATTTTAAAATTTGGGAAAAATAAAAATAAATATTCCAGCATTCAAAAAATTTTAGAAAAAATACCATAAAATAGTACTGGGCAAGTGGAGCATGTAGGAAAAAATTTGAGGAAAAAAGACCATCGACGCCCCATTGACGCCCACAGCGCCACCAAGTCTTGGCGTGGGCCAAATCGGCCGGGTCGGGTGTCATCTTCCTCGCCCGGCTGACTGGTATCCGGGTCGCTCGACTCGGTTCGCGACTCAGTTCTGAAAAACGTCCATAGCTCCTCCATTTTTGATCCGTTTTCAACCAAATTTGTGTCATTAGATTCATAATTTCAAGATCTATCAAATCCCTCAATCAATTTCACTAAAAAAGCTACTGTAAAGAATCAAAAAAATCGAAAGGGGCGTTAATGGGTTTCGGTGCTTTCGTTCTTGGGTTTTTAACAGACAACAGCAAATTGCAAAACCTAACACATACTTGGACATCAAACCGAAACATGGTAACAACATAAAAAACGATTCCGCAAAAGAAAACACAGTTAACAAGAAAAACGAAAAAACCCCAAAATTCCATGAAATATGAATCCGAAAATTATACCATAATAGCAGTCACAATTAGGGTTAATTATCTCTGATACCAATTGAAAGAAAATTAGACACGAAATACAAGATTAATTTCATGATTAATCTACTCAAATAATTAACCCTAGAATTGAAACATAATACGTTCAATAATTCAATTGATAAATACCTGGAAATTGGGGAAACATAGAATCTATTGTGGTTTTCTGTGAAGTGACGTGATAGAGATGCAGAGGATTTCATCGCTATTCAATCCTTAATCAAGAAAGACGCATACAGCTTTCAATGGGCAATCAGATTTAAAGGTTGGCTAGCGATGAGGCCTCCCGCTTTTATAATACATGGGTCAAGCCTACCCTCATAGCAAGTTTATAAATACTGAGCCCAATGACACGTTAAAGAGAGAATTATCATTGGCATCTAATTAATCGGAATTTGTACAAAATAATTTCAATTATGCTAGTCCACAATTATAATAAAATTCTATCAAACCATTCTTGATAGCCATGAATTTTAAAACAAGTATATTATCATTGCAGTGACTGCAATGCAACTTATCTTTTTTCGATTCCTAAATAGCTAGCGGATGTGATAGTTAGATGCGGTGGTTTTGGATCCCATTGCCATGGATGACGCTTCACCACTATTCGTTTCTTGGAGCATGGTGACTTTGACGTTAAGCCTCTCGCCGAACAATATTGAAGCATTCCTTAATACGGATATCACTTCGAACATAATCTAACAGATCGTCCAATCCTGCGAGAAAGTCATACATATTCGATCTTTTTGAATTTCTTCTTTTCTAGTTTGGAAATCTGTGGTGCATGCCATCTTAATTAGGCGTTGCTTATCAATTTCTTGCCAAACGCTGTTAAGTTCGGCATAATAAATGCTGACTGGACATCCATTCTGCTTTGTCCTCGTGGACTTACAATGTAATTCATAATATAAGAAAGATGTTTGATGAGAACTTGATTGTTTGTTTTATTTCTTGAGTTGTAATAACATGTGACTAGGCTTTACTCGATAGTGAATTTAAGAATTTGAGTTTAATATAAATTACGGTTTGTCTTAAATCTAATAGATAAAATCAGGCTCAAACATGACAAATACAAAGGAAAAGGTTATACGACTAAGATAACAGTGATCAAACGATAACAAAAAGAAAATACAATGAAAGAAGTTGTTGAAAATCATGTGGATAATTACAAAACTTATATGAAATCATATTGAGAACAATAAAATAACCTGTTTGATAGGGTGTTTGGTTTGGCAATTTATCCTTAAAGGTTTTTTTATAATTTTCATAGAAGTCAAGTAGTCTCGTTCATGTAAAAATGAGAATTGATTTAGGAGGAGGACGGGTGCACTTCACAAGGTCTAGAATTATCATTTCCGAAACAAAAGAAGTAATAGCAGCAAGCAAACACTACTTTTGATGTCTTCTAACTGATCACTATCTAATTTCAAGTGAGTAACCAATAGTAACGAATGTATGGAAATTATAGAGTACTTGGGCCACATTATCTAAAACGGTAACATGAGCTAATACTACTTAACATGATAGTGTAAATTAATTTAGTTTGTTAAATCTGAAGTTAAAACATTTTAATTTTAAGAATAATTTTATGTATAAGGATTAAATTTTAGACATAAGTTTTAAAATATAAAATTCATATTTGAATTATATAAAAAATCATTTTTCCTTATAATTACACTCCAAAAGAAACAGAATATTGAAAATAGTAGCAAAGACAAAACTATTACATCAGAAGATTGAAAATAGTAGCCATTCGAGAGGTTTTAGACGATATATAACCCATTTAATTTATTACTACTAATTACAACTGGAATTGGTATCTATAAAACTGTAATATAGTCTTAATTAAAGAGAACAATTCAAAAACAATGAGCACATTTAACCTTAAGATAGTTAATCTTTTCTTTATTTTAATTCAGATAGTCTTCATTTATAAGAAATCCAATTACGGTCCACTTAGATTTTTTATTAAAATTTTCTATTAAGAACTTTTTTTTTTTGGACAATAGATGTAATCTGGTAACATACAACTTTATATAAGGAGAATATAAGTAGCAAAAGAATATAAATACTAGCAGAAACTGTTCATTTCTCAGAGAATAGCACAACGTATATTGTAGACTAGCTTAACCATTCTAGCATTAATTCCGAGGAAGACGTGGACCAAGAAACACTTCAAGTGGGGTTAATTTGATATTAGATAATCCAGGGCCTCCTCGCATATCAATTGGCTTGTTTGATGGAGCTTCAATTTCAAATTCATGCAGCAAAGTGGAAAGTGTAAGATTCAGAACCTGAAGAGCAAATGAGATTCCAGGGCACATTCTTCTTCCACTTCCAAAGGGGATCAGTTCAAAACTCTGTCCCCTGACATCCACGTCTTTGTGGGTTGTTAAGAATCTTTCTGGTTTAAACTCATGAGGATCAGACCATATTTGTGGATGTCGATGAATCTTCCATGCATTTATGAAAAGACGTGTCCCTGCTGGTATTTGATATCCGCCTACATTAACGGCCTTCCATGGATTCATGTGGCAACAGAGGCACCGCAGGATATAACCGAAGCGACTCTTTGATTACAGCTTCGAGACAGACCAAATTTTGCATGTCTAATTCCTTAACTTGCCTGTCTTTACCAACATGGGTGTCCAGTTCATGTTGAACTTTGTTTAGTACATCTCGATTGTTGAGGAGTAAAGCCAGTGTCCAAGTTAGTGTAACTGCTGTGGTGTCTGAAGCTGCTATTATCAGAGCCTGTAAATTGGAGAATTTTTTTTTGTTCTAATTATAAAAAATTTGAAGTGTTGGTACCGGTCGATAGTAGGTATGGAATTTACGCTATGTTTGGTTACTATCTTCAATAAGTAAAGACGGAATGAGACGAAAATTTAGAAATGAAACAGAACAAAAATTGGAAACAGTGAGGTGTTTGATTGCGATTGATGAGCGTAACAAATTGTTTTTGTCTCGGCGACAAAATGTATTTTATTGCAGTGAGCGTAACAAAAAACAATATTAATGATTAAAATTTTCCTGCAAGTATAATATGATTGGAAAGATGTAATTCATTGATTATTTTAAAACTAATGATTTGTAGTAGTAAAAAGTTAACAAATAATAATAATAACAATAACAATAAGAAATTAATTTCAGATAATAATAATAATAATAATGATGATGATGATAGAAGAAGAAAATGAAGGAAATTAATAATAATAAGAATTTTAATAATCACAATAATAATAAGAAAATTAATTATGAATAATAATGATAATAAAAATAATAATAAGAAAATTAATTTTGTATAATAATAATAACAACAACAACAACAATAATAATAATAAATACAAAATGTATAATAATATCAAGAATAGCAATTATTATTACAAAATTTATAATAATAATAATAATAATAATAAGATAATTAATTTCAGATAATAAAATTAATAAAATTAATAATATTAATAATCAAAAAATAAAAATAAGAAGAAATTTATAATAATAATAAATAATAATAATAACAATAAATGATGATAATGATGATGATGATGATAGTAATAATAATAATAATAATAATAATAATAATAATAATAATAATAATAATAATAATAATAAGTTTAAAATTTATGATAATAATAAAATAATAATAATAATAACAATAATTAATAATAATGATGATGATGATGATAATAATAATAATAAAATAATTAATTTCAGATAATAAATAATAATAATAATAATAAGTTTAAATTTTATAAAATAAAAATAATAATAATAACAATAATTAATAATAATAATAATAATAATAAGTTTAAATTTTATAATAATAATTAATAATAACAATATAATAATAATAATAATAAGAAGAAGAAGAAGAAGTTTAAAATAATAATAATAATAATAATAATAATAATAATAATAATAATAATAATAATAATAATAATAATAATAATAATAATAATGAGTTTAATAATATAATTAAGAATAAAAATTGCTTATATGAAAGGGAGGGTATTTTTAACATTTCTTTATATGTGTTTTGTTTTGTCCTTCGCATAATAATTCTTGTACTCTGCCTTGAAAAAACAAAAGTTTCTATTTTTATCTTTTAAAGATGGAACAAAATAGGTGAAGATAGTAAATAAATACTATGAAACACTAAATTTTTATGTCCTTATTAATATGTACTTAATTGTTGATATTTTTAATCATTTACACTTAGCAATTATTGACATAAAATGTTTAAGATACTTACTTTAATTTATATTTAATTTTAAGTACAATTTGAGAGTAAAGTAATTAAAATGAGTTAAAAGTATCATACAAGAGAAAAATGAGGAGAGCAATCAGGTGGCGTCGTTTTGAGGCAGCAGGTAATAGGTGGAAGCAGTAAAACGCAGCGCACAAGGAGAAGGCAGCATCCCATTGAAAAGCGAGCAGTAGGGTTTTACTTGGGGGGTGACATTTATTTGTCACATCATTTGGTACAAACTGGTTTTTGGCTTTGGAACCTATACTGATTGATGAGGAAATAATAAATAGGAATTGGTTTAATAGAGGAAACCCTGCCTCAAATACTCACGTATTTTAACTCTGATGCCTTAGACTTGCTATTCAAAGGCTTAAATAGTCAAAAAGAGCCAACCACTTAAGCATAATTTAAGCAACCACTACCTATTCAATCGCCACTAAATCCTAAGCAGATGCTAACCCAAGAATAACTCAACAATTTAAATAACTAATTTATTAGACACGTAACATTCCCTTCCCCTTAAAACAATCCTCTTGTCCTCAAGAGGAATTAAATGGCAGCCTAGTTAGGACTTTCGACCTCCATCTCCACATCATCGTCACTATCTTGCAAGACAGCTCTAATAACAAATAATTTTTTACACTTGTGTCCGGGTCCATATTTATTGTTGCACTTGAAGCATAATCCCATTTTTTCGCGCTCGTTTAGCTCTTCCCAAGTCAACCGCTTGACGTTATGGTTAGTCGGTGCATTTGACACAGAAAAATATTGTGATTGTGATATCGGATGAGTTGGCGTAGAATTCGGTGCTGTAGAACCGTTCTTATGAGAAGAATTTCTTGTTTCGTACAACTTCGCAAGAGAAATTGCGTGGGACAACGTAGCGGGTCGTCCGGCTTGTACTTCTGTCCGAAGGGAGGTAGAAAGGCCACTTACAAAACATCCAACTTGTCTTGCTTGTGATAATTGGCCCACTTTTGTTAATAATTTCTCAAATTCCTTCTAATAATCTTGCACAGATCCACTTTGCTGCAATTTGGTGAGTTCTCCAAAATGATCAAAAAATGGATTAGGACCATACCTAGAGTGAAACCTCTCTTTGAATTCAGTCCAAGTGATATTTGGATTTTCTTGTTTTAAGAGTTGGTATCACAATCATGCCTTCCACCATGTGAAAAGAAACGATTTCGACGCGTTCTTCTTTAGGAGTATTATGGAACTGAAAAATTGTTCAAATTTCTAAAACCCAACTCGTGGAATCTTCCCGCTCATCAAAACGGGAAAATTCACTTAAGCAATTTAGGAGTATATGAAGTGTTACCTCTGAACTAGAAGACTTCCATCTTGATTTCGGAATTGTGCCTCAATTTCAGCCCTTTTTCGTTAGAGGATTGGGTAGTTAATTGATCCATTCGAGCATTGAGTTGAGAGAAGAGCTCCTCTAAACGTTTAGCAATGCCCTCTTGGCTACCGGCAAGAGATTGGACGGATTGTTCAAGTTGCTCCACTCGCTGATCCATGCCAGAACTCTGATACCACTTTGGTACAAATTGGTTTTTGGCTTTGGAACCTATACTGATTGATGAGGAAATAATAAATAGGAATTGGTTTAATAGAGGAAACCCTGCCTCAAATACTCACGTATTTTATTGATTTAACTCTTATGCCTTAGACTTGCTATTCAAAAGCTTAAATAGTCAAAAAAAAGCCAACCACTTAAGCATAATTTAAGAAACTACTATCTATTCAATCACCAGTAAATCCTAAGCAGATGCTACCCCAAGAATAGCTCAACAAATTAAATAACTAATTTATTAGATACGTAACATCATTGTACAGTGAATAGGGAATAAACGACTGCACAGTAGGCAGAATCATCACACAAAAGGCGTGACCCAGGAGCTTGCAAAACGACTTGCAACGTTTTTGGAAGCCACAGGAACGACGACGCAGAGGCAAATATAACAACGTAACGCATACGCCTGCGTTTGAGGGCAGCTATTGTGCGTTTTAGTCAAAACGCAGTGGAGAGGGGAGCAAGGTTTAAAAGTGATGTAAACCCTTAATTGTCTAATCAGCTACAGGAACAAGGCATAGAGACAGAAATCAGTAGAGAGGGATTTAAAGAGGAACGACGACGCACAAGTAGCGCAGGAGAGGTTGAAGGATTTAACAGCAAAACGCAGCGTCCCAGGACAAGCAGCACGCACGCAGGAGTAGTCAAGGGGTTTTAAGTGAGAGGGTGCAGTGAGGTTTTAGTTGAGGTGTGACCTTTATTGGTCACATCATCAACAGTAGGAAAGAAACAAGAGTGTGGCGCCAGAGAACAAGCACAGTAGAACATCAAGCCGCATAGGATTTACGCAACAGACGCAAAATAAATCATCTACAGCGCAGACGCGAGCGGTATTTTTAGTTAGGAATTGGGATGAAGTTGAAGCAATTTATCATAAAAGATTTATAGAGAGCTAAACCTTTCAACAC
The DNA here is from genome assembly GCA_029891385.1 of Erythroxylum novogranatense. NCBI lineage: Eukaryota > Viridiplantae > Streptophyta > Magnoliopsida > Malpighiales > Erythroxylaceae > Erythroxylum > Erythroxylum novogranatense. The sequence goes on along the minus strand of CM057225.1, from coordinate 4,591,321 downwards.
TGATTTGGAGGTGATCTTGACGCGAACGACCTGAATTAAGTAATTTTATTATCATTTTATTATTTCTTTCTTTCATTAGAAATTAATTTTGTTATTCTATTTTAATTTATTTAAATTTTGTGTATGGATAATCGGATTTTCGTTATTATTCGATTATTTTTATATAAACCCATTGGGTATTATGAATTGATGATTTTAATGCTCATTGAATTATTAATTTCAAACCTATTGCTAGAGTTTCAATATAATCCGTAATTGTTATGTTAAAATTCACGATAAATGACTAATGATTCGTAATCATTAGAGATAACATGACTTAGGTTAAATGACGCATCGCATGTGATTATTGCCTTGATTAATCAATTTTCTTAATTCGTAATGCTACTATCTAATTAAATCTAAAGATAGTATCATAGGTTGTTAGGTGGTTAGGTTTAATTAACAATCGTATCTTGATTAAACAAAACCTAAGGGAAAACTCAGGTTAATTATTAACCCATGATTAATAATTTCTAGGAGAGGTTAAAGAACAACAAATTAATAAAATATGCTTAGTCAGGGTGTAGGTGGAGATTGAACCGAAAAATCGGGTCCCTACTGAATTCCCCACATTTATCATTTTTGCATGTTTTTCTTCAATTTGTTTTTATTAATTAGTTTTATTTTATTTTCTTCTTTAAAAATCCAAAACCACCTTTTTCCTAAACACCGATTAATTTTCATTTCATAAACTTTACACATATTCTCTGTGGGATCGACCTAAACTTGCCACTACTATAATAGTAGTTTAGTTATTTTATTTTGACTAGCATAACGACGCGCGGTCACCTATCATCCTTTTCAGCGATGCGCTGAAGACGCTGACCAAACACTACATTAACCCCGTGTATGGTTACTGTTCCCGTGAGTGGGGATAGTTGACAGAACAAAATAATCATGTCCCCCTTAGTTGTTTGGTTGATGTCCCTGTGTTTTTGTCCCCTGTCTCCGGAGGATAGGGACCTTCGAAAACTGAAGGACAAAAACGTAGTGTCCCTGTCTCCGAAACAAAGATAGACGCGCCCTCCCAAATCACTCCTCTCCTTTGATATTTCATCCTTCTTTCTCTCTCGCACGCCCTCCTTCACATCTTCCAGATTCATTCCTCTCTCGCACGCTAGGCTTTCTCTCTACGCTTCTATATCGAACACTGGACAACTCTCTCGCACGCAAGGAGTCTTCTTCCACTGGTAAGTTTTTGTTATTTGCTGGAACAATGTCGCTGCCTCCGAAGGTCTCCATTTCTCTGGTTGCTCAAATTTGGTCCACCTGGTATTGTTCTTTTCTTTTCTAGTCCTGAGTCGAAAATGGAGGAAGTTTGATGAAATGGAGACCTTTGAGTGTTGGTTGTTTGTATATGTGGATTTGTCATCTGTGGAGACCTTCGGTCATTAGTGGGGTTTGCAGATCTTGAATGGGATCATTTAAGTAGCTCTTTATCTTGTTGGGTCTTCGGTTAATTTTGTTCTTATACCGTAATCTTTGAGACGTTTTTTGTTGTTGTAAAATTTGCTGGGTTTTGGATCATTCCTCATTTCCTTTCCAAACTTTTAACTTTTTCTTTGTTTCGTGTAGGAATCTTGGGTTGTTGTTGATTGGTGATAGGTTGAGGAGTTTTCCGATTGTATCCAAATGTCGCTTCGCTTCTTTTCATAGGTATGTATGTTGTTCTGAATTGAATCTGCATTATGTTATCATGTTTCTGATTGTTTGTGTTGTGTGAAGTATATATTGAATCTGATTGTTTCTGAATTGGATTATGCCCGGTGATGTGTGAAATATATATGTTTGTGTTGTGTGAAGTATATATTGAATGTGATTGTTTCTGAATTGGATTATGCCTTGTGTTGTGTGAAGTATATATGTTTGTGTTGTGTTTATCGTGTTGTGCCAACCAGTAGATACTCATATTATCTTTGAAATTCACTTTAAAGATGTTCAAGATACATAAATATATCTATGAATTGCTTTTGTTAGTTATTGCATAATGATTTATGGAAGTAATTAGAGTTTAAAAATCCATAAATACACACATGGTCGAGAGAAAATTCACTATGCCTTCATGCCTTATCCACACAAGATTTGTTCGAGGAACTAAACTTATTTCTTAGGTGTTAAAGTATCATGCATAACCGATGGATTCATACTTTCATGGTCAGAATACATTGAAACCATTTTACATGACTATAAAACATGCATAAAGTTGGTATAAAACTATTGTCTTCTACAATGCCTTACACATTAAAGATGCCTCCCTGCCTATGGATTCTAAAATATATTGTCATCAGGTTATTGGCAAGCTTAAGTTTTATCTTTTACTCGCTTTAAAAATAGCACCCTTATCATAGGTACACACCGGACGCCTGAGGTCCTTCCGGTATATATCCTACGATAAGGGCGAGCTACGTTCAATCACTACGTTCACTTCATAAGGCATTATATCATTATTCACTTAAAAATCATCATAAGAAGTCACAATTTTTTTTTAACCAATTGTTCCTCATTTCATTTCTCATAATCGAAAGTCTACATTGAGTCTTTCAACCTTTACTATATGTACATGAACAAAACCTAGTACAAAAGTACTACATGAAAGGGGAAAATATAACAAATCTATCTAAGCCATTCAAAAATCCCAACTGACTGACCTTTGAGTCATGACTTCTCTTACCAACTCACAAACTATGCAGCAGTAGAGCCCCTCAGTAGCTAAAGTCGTCTCTCGGTCCTGAAAGACAACGTTGCAATTTTGGTGAGTTTTGCGAACTCAATGAGGTAACCATCATCGATGGTTCACTTAATTCATGCAGCACATCATTTCACATAACATAATCACATTGTTGCATATTTGATCACATTTCACAATTTCACTTAAGGATATGCAAATTATACATTTCAATCACTCAAACATACATAACCAAACGCATATGTAATGATCGTGGGACTCTTTTCCAATTGTTACGTTGTTGTGATTGAGTGCCTGAACTGTCCCATATCTATTTTGGATACTGGACTCATTAATAACTGTCCCTTATCCAATGAGGATGCAAGGCTCATTACACATTGAACCTGATGCTCTGAAACACTTGTGAGCTCGAGGCTCATTTTTATTCGTTGAGCTTGAAACTCTGATCATTGGCTACTCTAGTCATAACTTTCATTATCTGATTATGCATTCATGAATGGAATGCATGTAACACAATCAATCACAGTAAAAAGCACATAGGTCTCCACATTCACATTCAAGCCGCACTTCAATATCTCAATCATATTACACAATCATCGGACCTTCTGTCTAGAATCTACAATCAAATATCATTTCATTCAGTATTCAAAACATAATTATAAGCAAATAATAATTGAGAGAAACCGTCTAGGTTACTCACAAATTTCTCCCGAAGCTAATGCCTGAAAGATCTGGCAACGTCTGAAAGTGAACGTTTCAGTTGCTCCTCTATAACAAATAGCATACACGATATCACAATTTGCACCATTAAGAGTGTTCAATAATGCACATGTATGAAATGAATTATGTACAATGCATGTTCATGATAAATCTTGAGTATCACTCCGTAAAGTCTTCTCAACACTATCCCTATACCAAAACTCATTTAAGAATAACTAACACTTAGGTTTATGCCTCTCTAAAACCCTTGAAATCATAATTCATTACTAACAGGCTCACTTTCAGACTTTCCAAAACACCCTTTCGAGTCTACTGTTCATATACAATCAAAAGGTGAAACTGAGGTAATTTGGTTATACTCTCTTCTAGAAAAGTGTTCCCCTAAGTCTTATTTTTCCATTGACACCAAAATCACTCAATTTGGTTCAGTATTATGGAAGATATATCTCAAGCATTTTCAATCGTTTTAATAAAAACAGTTTTTATATATACAATTTTCATCTAGAAATTGAACACCTTAGAAACTGAATCAAGATTAAGCTTCTCATGAGATTTGTAGCTCTATTTCTCTAGTTTACTCCAAATCAAAAATCACCTCAATTTGGAATCCTACATATCAAAATATTATCAAAATACTGAAGTATATTCATTAGAATAACACTAGTTCATACTCCTTTAAGATCACACTCACTGCATTTGTCCCACTCTTTTCAATCAGTCTTTCCCCATTCATTCCAGATAGCTATGATTCTTGGTGGACATGCAAATCAATGTCTTACAAATCTAATGGTTCAAGAATCAAATCATTTGGATGTCTAGAGAAGAAGTTATGGCCAAAAGAATCCAACATGTTCATGTCCTTATTCATATTGTACATTCCTTGGTGCAATTGCCATAACTCTCACTATAGGTGTCGGAATGACTTAATTTTTAGACTATTGGAAAGAGAACTTTGATATCTACAACTCTTATTAAGACATCGAAGGCTAATTCTATCGTCTGAGTTCTTTATCGTCTCACTTTTCTTTCGTCTTAGTTATATCTTCTCATTTCCATTGTCTCATTTCTATCTTCTCATTTTCTTCCATTTCATTTCCTTCCATCTCATTTCTATCATCTTATTTTCTTCCGTCTCATTTCTATCATCTCATTTTCTTCCGTCTCATTTTCTTCCATCTCATTTTCTTCCATCTCATTTTCTTTCGTCTCATTTCTTCCGTCTCATTTTCTTCCGTCTCATTTTCTTCCGTCTCATTTCTATCGTCACATTTTCTTCCGTCTTATTTTCTTCCATCCCATTTCTATCGTCTCATTTTCTTCCGTCTCATTTCTTCTGTCTCATTTTTTTCCGTCTCATTTTCTTCCGTTTCATTTTCTTCCGTCTCATTTCTTCTGTCTCATTTTTTTCATCTCATTTTCTTTCGTCTCATTTCTTCCGACTCATTTTCTTCCGTCTCATTTCTTCCGCAGAATGTATCCAATTTTAAGGATCATAACTTTTGACTCCAATGTCCAAAATTTTCATACCATATACCGTTAGAAATATAAAAGAAGGATATACAACTTTCCAGAAGGCATCTTGGCTAAAATCTCTTTATATCAATCCCAAATTTGCCCTTAAAATTTGAAGACGATTTTTTCATACACACACCAACGTACTAGACCAACTTCATAACTTCATGAAATTTGGAGAATTTTAGAGACAGAACTGAAATTCAATATCTTCATACAAAATGTAGCCATATGTCTCTAGTTTAATTCAAATCAAGAATTATCACGTTTAGACAACTAGAGAAAACGTTATGGCTAAAAGAATGAAGTGTATTCAGTAAATATTTTCCAGATTTTCAAACTTTCAATATTTTACATCACCAAAACACCTACAAAATTTTCAAAGACTAATTTAACACTATAACTGAATTTATTTCTTCCCAACCACCCAGTATTTATAAACAAACACATAAATGCCATTTTCATGCAGATGACAGTAATTTATCAAATTTATTTCACAAATCCCCAACTCTAAGGAATTTCTTCACTACTTACCTGTTGAAACTCCAAAATCTTCAAGCCCTAATCTCTACACGTTTTATGTATTTCACTGAGTACAATGACCAACTTCTCATTTTTCTTAGGGTAGAGGACACAAATGAAAAAGTAGGTTTGGTGAAGGAAAGGAAAAACACAGAAGTCTTTTAGAAAGTATTTGATGGAAAACTCTATGTTTCAAAAGGAAGTTTGAAAAGGATGATAATAAAGAAGGGACTTGGATAAGACTTAACTTGTCAACTCTTAAAGAATAGTAACCTACTTCTAGCAAGAGTACAAAAGCCTAAGTGACACTTGTCCCTTTCCCTTTACCTAAGTTCTAACTTAGTTTCTTTTGAAACTGACTTCCTTAACTATCATCTTTACAATCCAACTATCTCCAAAGCTCCCTTTTAATTTCTTTTTCCTATTTTCTACAATTCTCAAAATTTATTCCTATTTTTCCCAAAATTCACAAATGCCTTACTTCCACTAACCACTAATATTTCCCATATCAAACATTCATAATTCTAAAAAATTCACAAATCAATCTAATTATACCCAGAATTATTCATGAATACATGTACAATTATTTTCATGTGCAGATAAACTCACTAGTCATATATATGTGTATGGCATACTATGCATGAGCATAAAGAAGCATTTTTAGGCCTCTCAAAGATCACTCACATTTACTATTCTAACCCTCCCACAAGTAATGAGATGTTACAACTCTCCCCTTCTTAAAAAAATTTCGTCCTCGAAATTCTTACCTATTTGCTCGAATAGGTAGGGATATTATCTCCTCATATGCTCCTCTGTCTCCCATGTTGCTTCTTCAGTTGAGTGATTCCTTCAAAGGACTTTTACCAATGGAATAACCCTGTTTCTCAACTTCTTAATTCGTGATCCCACAATCTTGATCGGCTCCTCAACATAGCTTAAGTTACTAGCGACCTCAATCTCCTGAGCCGGTATCACATGTGTCGGATCCGATTGGTATCTTCAGAGCATACTTACATGAAACACATTATGCAATTGAGACGTCTCACTTAGTAAAGCTAACTTATAGGCCAAAGGTCCAATCTTCTCAATGATCTCATAAGGACCAATGTACCTAGGACTCAACTTGCCCTTTTTACTGAATCTCAAAAATCCCTTTCAGGGTGACACTCTTAAGAATACTTTATCTCCCACACTGTACTCTATATCACGTCGATGTTGGTCCACATAATTCTTCTGCCTATCCTGAGCTGCTTTAATTCGGCTTCAGATCAACTTTACCTTGTCCATCGATCCTCAGATTAACTCTGGATCTTCAATCATTTTCAAGCCTTCTTTATCCCAATACAATGGCGATCGACACTCTCTACCATACAGTGCCTCATACGGTGCCATTCCGATACTACTATGGTAATGGTTGTTGTAGGCAAACTCTATCAATGCCATATATTGACCCCAAGCTCCTCTAAACTCCAATACACAAGCTCTAAGCATATCCTTTATTTGAGGATGAAATGTTGTACTGAAGTTCAACTTAGTACCCATAACAGACTGTAAACTCCTCCGAAACCTCGAAGTAAATCTGGGATCCCTGTCCGATACAATAGACACTGGAATCCCATGCAGTCTCACCACCTCATTCACATACTTCTAGGCTAACTGATCAAGTGAGTTATTCTCTCACTGGAAAAAAATGGGCTGACTTATTCAATCGGTCCACTATGACCCATATACCATCGTGCTGCTTCGGAGTCTTAGACAATCTCATAATAAAATCCATAATGATCCATTCCCATTTCTACTCCGGAATTGGCAACGAATGTAACTTCCCTACTGGAGCTTAGTGTTCAGCCTTAACTTGCTGGCAAGTCATACATCTAAATACATACTCTACCACTTGCTTCTTCATTCCCGCCACCAAAATGTCGCTTCAATGTGTTATACATCTTGGCATTATTGTGATGCATAGATAGGCAGCCATATGAGCTTTCTCAAGAATCTCCTTCCTCGATCATCTACATTAGGCACACACAGCCTATGTCTCAACCATAAAGTCTCATCTCTCAACTCAAACTCGTAATCCGTGTTTGCCTTCACTTCTCTATAAGCTTTACCATATCGTAATCTTTGTTCGTACTCTTCTAATTCTATCATGTAGCATCGACTTAACTTCAAAGTAGCAATTAGTGCCTCACCTGCTCCAAATTCAGTTTCTATATTCAGAGCTCTCAAATGAATCGATTAGGTAACCTCGATAATCTAATCTCGAGTTTGCATCGCTATAAGACTTCTTGCTCAAAGCATCCGCCACCACATTAGCTTTCCCGGGTGGTGCTCAATAGGCAATCATAATCTTTCAAGAGCTTAATCCATCTCCTTTGCCTCAAGTTTAACTCCTCCACTCAATAGATACCTCGCACTCTTGTGATTAGTGTATATCTGAAAAGTCTCTATATAAATAATGTTTCTAAATCTTTAGAGAAAAAAATACCGCAGCTAGCTCTAAATCATGTATTGGATAATTGATCTCGTGAGACCTTAATTGTCTCGATGCATAGGCAATCACCTTGCCATACTGCATCAGTACAGATCCCAATCCTTGATGCGATGCATCACTGTACACCACATATCCTCTGGTTCTCGATGGAATAGTCAACACCGGTGTAGTAATCAATCGATATTTCAGCTCCCCGAAGCTCTTCTGACACTCCTCATTCCATTTAAACACTACATTCTTCCTCAAAAGTTTTGTTAGAAGGGCCGAGATCAAAGAAAACCCCTCGATAAATCTCTGGTAATATCCGACAAATCCTTGGAAGCTTTGAATCTCTGACACATTTGTCGGAGCTTCCTAATTCATCATTGCCTCTACCATCTTCGGATCTACCTGTATGCCATCTCCAGTCACTATGTGCCCTAGAAATACAACTTGATCCAGCCAAAATTCACACTTATTGAATTTGGCATACAGTTGCTTCTCCCTCATAATTTGTAAGATGACTCTCAGATGCTCAGCATGCTCTTTTATGCTCTTCGAATACACCAAGATATCATCAATGAACACTATCACAAATCGATCTAGGTAGGGCTGAAATACCTTATTCATCAAGGCCATAAAAGCTATCGGGGCATTAATCAGCCCAAATGGCATCACTAGGAACTCATAGTGCCCATACCTGCTCCTGAATGCACTCTTAGGTATATCGGCCTTTGCTATCTTCAATTAATAATACCCTGATCTCAGATCCAGCTTAGTAAATACCTTAGCTCCCTGTAACTGATCAAGCAAATCATCAATCCTAGACAACGGATACTTGTTCTTCACTGTCACCCAATTCAGTTGCCTATAATCGATGCACAACCTCAAAATCCCATCCTTCTTCTTCACAAATAACATTGGAGCTCCCAAGGTGAAACACTGGGCCTTATGAAGCCCTTCTCCAATAACTCCCTGAATCGAGCCTTCAGTCCTTGGCCCATCAGGTGCCATCCTCTATGGAGGAATGGATATAGAACAACACCCGAGCCGATCAATCAGAACTTTGTTTCATGATCCGGTGGTAAACTGTAACTCTTCGGAATCACATCTAGGAATTTCCTAACCACTGGAATGTTCTGTATGCTCTGCTCAACCCTAGTGTCAATGATGTGGGCCAAATAAGCCTCACATCCTCCCTGCATCAACCTCAAAGCACTCATGAATGATATTATCTTAACCGACACTGCTTGACTAGCTCCTCTAAATATCGCCTCTACCGACCAGAGATTCCAAAGATTACCTCCTTGGTGTAGCAAGATAGCCCTACGGAAGTAAGTCAATCCATGCCTCAGATCACATCTATCTCCCTCAATTGTAATATAATAAGGTGCGCTTCCAAAATTGCTTGATCGATCTTAATCAAGCATCCTTTACAAACCTCTCCTAGAATTGTAGTAACGCCTTATTATGCATTTCACCTCCAATCTATCTTGTAATAACTCCTTATCACAATGCAACCTATATGCCAAATGCGCGATAAAGGAGTGTGTGGATCCTGAATCTAGAAAGGCAAAAGCCTCAAAGTCATAAATAAGAAGCGATTTGTTACCATATCCGTGAGTATTGGGCCTCCCGCCTAGTCATGACATAGACCACGGCTTGGGATCGTGGTCGGTTGCCGCCCCTCCTCCTCATGGAAGAACTCCCAGCTCTCTCTAACTCTACCTCTACCTCTCTGCCCAGATCCACCACCTCGCCTGTTGGATCATGGTATTACTCCCAGACGCCCATCGACAAAGCAGATCGAGCCCCAAGGTAGAAGACAGTTCCTAATCTGTGGCCCATAGAGCCACATTTAAGGCAAGCTCCACCAATCTCCAACACTCACCACTATGCCTCTTCTAATAAAGGTTTCACAAACTGAATCGATTGAGTCGCACTCTTCCACTACCACCCTGTGAAAACCTACCCTCTCGCCCAGCCCCGATCGCCTGGATCCACTTGATGATCCGAATGCTCGATTCTCGCGCCACTATAGCCCTGCCAGAGTTGGCCCGACTCTCACTAGACCTCTTTCCTCTAGACCTCGCCTAGTCTCGCTTGTTTCTCCTTCATCGCCTATTTAATTTCGATTGAGGCGCTCTCAACTCAAAGGAAAGTTCCCATATTCGACCTCGCCAACCTTGTTTCGATCTACATATTAAGCCCATTTTCAATCCTCCTACATTTGTCTTCTTCTGTAGGAATCAGAACAGTAGCATATCCCATCAACTCATTAAATCTGACCTCATACTCAACCACTGACATCCTACCTTGCTTCAATTCCAAAAACTCCTACATCTTCATGTCCATGTAGATCTTGGGCATGTAGTTGTCTTCAAGACCCTTAGAAAGTCTTTCCACTTCAATCGACAAGGCCGGTGGTATTGCTCGGGATGCCTTCCACCACTGGTAAGATGGGCTCTGAAGTAATGATACTGCATAATCAAACCTCTCATCAGGCTCGCAGTCTATCTGATCGAAGACTCTCTCTATCCTCTCTAACCATTCCTCGGCCTCGACCGGATCGTCGGCTACCATGAAGTCTAGCCCTCGCTTCCGCCACCTATCATACCTCCTCTCCTTCTCTGGACCTCTAGTTGGCAACCCTCGATTGAGGTACCGAGAACACTCTACTGGCTCCTACAGATCCTTAGTCAGCTGGTTGATCATTCTGATCACCTAGAGCGGATGACCTATAACAAATAATAACTTCAATCATTATCTGCATTTTTTAAAACATTTCATGCTTATCATTCCTATATGTCCTAATAGATGCCTAACCATGCTCTGATACTACCTAAATGTAGCACCCCCTTATCATAGGGTACACACCGGGACACCCAAAGGTCCTTCCGGTACATATCCTACGATAAGGACGAGCTACATTCAATCACTACGTTCACTTCATAAGGCATCATATCATTATTCACTTAAAAAGCATCATAAGAAGTCACAATATTTTTTGACCAATTGTTCCTCATTTCATTTCTCAAAATCGAAAGTCTACATTGAGTCTTTCAACCTTTACTACATGTACATTTAACAAAATCTAGTACAAAAGTACTACATGAAAGAGGAAAATATAACAAATCTATTTAAGCCATTCAAAATCCCAACTCATCGACCTTTGAGCCATGACTTCTCTTGCCAACTCACAATCTACGCAACAAAGAGAGCCCTCAAGAGCTAAAGTCGCCTCTATCATAAAAAGACAACGTTATAATTTTGGTGAGTTTTATGAACTCAATGAGGTAACCATCATCAATGGTTCACTCAATTCATGCAGCACATCATTTCACATAACATATAATCACATTGTTGCTTATTTGATCACATTTCACAATTTCACTTAAGCATAGGCAAATTATACATTTCAATCACTCAAACATACTTAACCAAACGCATATGCAATGATCGTGGGACTCTTTTCCAATTTTTACGTTGTTGCGACTGAGTGCTTGAATTATCCCGAATCCATTTTGGATACCAAGCTCATTAATAACTGTCCCTTATCCGATGAAGATACATGGCTCATTACACATTGAGCCTAAGGCTCTGAAACACTTGTGAGCTCGAGGCTCATTTTTATTCGTTGAGCTTGAAGCTCTGATCATTGGCTACTCTAGCCACAACTTCCATTATCTGATTATGCATTCATGAACGGAGTGTATGTAACACAATCAATCGCAGTAAAAAGCACATAGGTCTCCACATTCACATTCAAGCCGCACTTCAATATCTCAATTACATTACACAATCATCGGACCTTCTATCCGGAATTCACAATCAAATCTCATTCATTTAGTATTCAAAACATAATTATAGGCAAATAATAATTGAGAGAAATTGTCTAGGTTACTCACAAATTGCTCCCGAAGCTAATGCCTAGAAGATCCGACAATGTCTGGAAGTGGACGCTCCAGTTGCTCCTCTATAACAAATAGCATACATGATATCACAATTTGCACCATTAAGAGTGTTCAATAATGCACATGTATGAAATGAATTATGTACAATGCATGTTCATGATAAATCTCGGGTATCACTCTATAAAGTCTTCTCAACATTATCCTTATACCAAAACTCATTTAAGAATAACTAACACTTAGGTTTATGCCTCTCAAGAACCACTGAAATCACAATTCATTACTCACTGGCTCACTTTCAAACTTTCCACAATACCCTTTCAGGTCTACTATTCACATACAATAAGAAGGTAAAACTGAGGTAATTTGGTTATACTCTCTTCTAGAAAAGTGTTCCCCTAAGTCTTATCTTTCTATTGACACCAAAATCACTCAATTTGGTTCAGTATTATGGAAGATATATCTCAAGCATTTTCATATTGTTCGTAATAAAAAAACAGTTTTCTATATACAATTTCCATCTAGAAATTGAACACCTTAAAAACTGAATCAAGATTAAGCTTCTCATGAGATTTGTAGCCCTATTTTCTAGTTATTCCAAATCAAAATCACCTCAATTTGGAATCTTACAGATAAAATATCATCAAATATCAAGTATATTCATTAGAATAACACGAGTTTATACTCCTTAAGACCACACTCATCGCATCTATCCCACTCTTTTCACTCAATCTTTCCCATTCATTCCATATAGCTATGATTCTTGGTGGACATTCAAATCAATGTCTTACAAATCTAATGGTTCAAGAATCAAATCATTTGGATGTCTAGAGAAGAAGTTATGACCAAAAGAATCCAACATGTTCATGTCTTTATGCATATTATACATTCCTTGGCGCAATTGCCATAACTCTTACTACAGGTGTCAGAATGACTTCATTTTTCAAGTATTGGAAAGAGGACTTCGAGATCTACAATGCTTATGAAGATCTTGAAGGTTAATTCTATCGTTTGACATTTTTATCATCTCACTTTTCTTTCATCTTAGTTTTATCATCTCATTTCCATCGTCTCATTTCTATCGTCTCATTTTCTTCAGTCTCATTTTCTTCAGTCTCATTTTCTTCCGTCTCATTTCTATCGTCTTATTTTATTATTTCTCATTTTCTTCCGTCTCATTTCTATCGTCTCATTTTCTTTCGTCTCATTTCTATCGTGTCATTTTCTTCTGTCTCATTTCTTCCGTCTCATTTTCTTCCGTCTCATTTTCTTCCCTCTCATTTCTTCCATCTCATTTCTATCGTCTCATTTTCTTCCGTCTTATTTTCTTCCATCTTATTTTCTTCCTTCCCATTTCTATCATCTCATTTTCTTCCGTCTCATTTTCTTCCATTTCATTTCTTCCGTCTCATTTTTTTCTGTCTCATTTTCTTCCATCTCATTTTCTTTTGTCTCATTTTCTTTCATCTCATTTCTTTCATCTCATTTCTTCCATCTCATTTTCTTCGGTCTCATTTCTTCCGCCTCATTTTCTTCAGTCTCATTTCTTCCGCAGAACGTCTCCAATTATAAGGATCATAACTTTTGACTCCGATGTCCAAAATTTTCATACCATATATAGTTGAAAAGATAAAAGAAAGATCTACAACTTTCGAGAGGCATCTTGACTAAAATCTCTTTATATCAATCCAAATTTGCCTTTAAAATCTGATGACAAATTTTCCATACACACATCAACGTACTAAACCAACTTCATAACTTCATAAAATTTTGAGACTTTTAAAGACAAAACTGAAATTCGATGTCTTCATATAAAATATAACCATATGTCTCTAGTTTAATTCAAATTAATAATCATCTCATTTAGACAACTAGTGAAAACGTTATTGCTAAAAGACTGAAGTGTATGCAGTGAACATTTTCTAGATTTTCAAACTTTCAATATTTTACATCACCAAAACACCCAAAAAATTTTCAAAAACTAATTTAACACTATAACTGAATTTATTTCTTCCCAACCACCCAGTATTTATGAACAAATACATAAATGCCATTTTCATGCAGATGACAGTAATTTATCAACTTTATTTCACAAATCCCCAACTCTAAGGGATTTCTTCACCACTTACCTATTGAAACTCTAAAATCTTCAAGCCCTAATCTCTACACGTTTTAAGTACTTCACTACGTACAATAACCATCTTCTTGTTTTTCTCAAGGTAGAGGACACAAATAGAAAAGTAGGTTTGGTGAAAGAAAGGAAAAACACAGAAGTCTTTTAGAAAGTATTTGATGGAAAACTCTGTGTTTCAAAAGGAAGTTTGAAAAAGATGATAATAAAGAAGGGACTTAGACAAGACTTAACCTGTAAACTCTCAAAGAATAGTAACCTACTTCTAGGAAGAGTACAAAAGCCTAAGTGACACTTATCCCTTTCTCCATACCTAAGTTCTAACTTAGTTTCTTTTGAAACTGACTCCTTTAACTATCATCTTTACAATCTAACTATCTCCAAAGCTCCCTTTTAATTTCTTTTTCCTATTTTTTACAATTCCCAAATTTTATTCCTATTTTTCCCAAAATTCACAAATACCTTACTTCCACTAACCACTAATATTTACCATATCAAATATTCATAATTCTCAAAAATTCACAAATCAATCTAATTATACCTAGAATTATTCATGAATGCATGTACAATTATTTTCATGTGCAGATAAATTCACTAGTCATATATATATGTATGACATACTATGCATGAGCATAAAGAAGCACTTTTAGGCCTCTCAAAGATCACTCACATTTACTATTCTAACCCTCCCACAAGTAATGGGATGTTACACTAAACCATCAGGTTTGGAGGATTATACGTATAAATTACCAGCTTATCCCAAACTATTGCATTTTGAGTGCTTGTGAGGTTAGGCAATACAAGATAGATCCATAAATACCTAATTGTGGTTGAGCCAATTTTCCAAAAGCAAGTTGCATGGCTTTCGGCTTTGGGACCTTATCTCGACAACCACTGGTTTTTTAAATATTTTATGTATAGCGAGCTTCATTAAAGATTTAAAAAGACTCTTTCTTATAAGCAAGGCCTTAATATATGAAGAAAAATTCCAACCCTATATAATGTGAGAAGGAAAATCGAACATGACCTTGTCTCTTTGATTCCATCCTCTGGCCATGCACTTCACCTCTTTCCAATTCCACATTTACTTATATTCATTAATATTGGTTTTTTGTTAAAAATGTATAACCAATTATTAATAACCAATGATTTCTTGATGTATAAATATACATAAACCATGAAAAGAACAAGCATGCACTACAACACCAAATTGAGTAGGATGAAAATATAAGAGCAATTTCTAAATAAAACTTTAATACATACCATTTCATCTGTAAGGATTCCATTTATCCCATTCTCGTAAAGCCTTATAAGCCAATTCAAACCAAAGAAGTTGATAATCCCTCATCTTACCTCGAATGCCTCTGAAGTAGAAATGTAATAATATTTCATCTGCATAAGACCTTAACAGAACATAAACAATGATAAAATACAAGTTCGATTTCTTTGAAGTCTAAAAGAAATTAAAACAAGAAACTACTTAGTTTAATTGATTACAACAGATTGATTCAAGGCAATGCAACTCATGTTGCAATATATGCAAGCTGCCTTAAAGGCAAATTAAGAATGAGGAGAGTCATTTCGCAACAACATTTGCCTCAACATGCCGAACATTAGGACCAAGGGAGATATCTATAGCTAAAATTTTACAAAGTTATCCCCAACAAGAAGAAAGACATCGACAAAAACATTCCAGATAGTAAAACAAAAGAATTACATGAGGGTTGAGTCGAGTGTCGCTTAAAGTATTTTCTTCCTCCTTCTGTATTCTTCATCCTCTTCTTCAATTAATGTTGATGCATCGAGTGTTTCGTCCCGATGAAAAGTATTTTCTTCCTCCTTCCAAGTATTCTTCATCCTCTTCTTCAATTAATGTTGATGCATGCCGACTTCTTCTACATTGGCAAAAGATTCATGTTAAAGTCCATATAAATGGATTTCGTGAAACTAAGGCATATTTCACTTAATTAGACTAAATATATAGCTATCATCCAAAGATCCAAATTCCAAGCCAACCACTAACCAAACATAAAATTAATAATTCAATCCTATTCATTTGTCTTCCTTAGGCCAAACTTGTGAACTCAACTAATGCACACTACATTGTTCACTTTAGTATATTTCCTTCTAATATTAGCTAACAATTATATGAAACAATATATATGATCATAATGAGACACTTATTTCCAAATAGTTATTGAAGACCTTACAATAATTTAACCAAAACATTAAAATGTGCAACAATGTTTACAGGTTGTGCAAATAAAAAAATAAGACAACCAGAAAGATATGAGGATTTTTTTCACTGAATCCTTAGGACTTAAATAACTCAGTAACACTAGCTTGAAGTAGAAATACTGAAAGGTAAAAATTTAACACATTCAATATGATAGGAAAAAATATTAGAAGCCCATTTCAGAATCTTGATGTACCTATTTAGTTTGATTGTACAAAACATAAAAGATGTGAAACTGCTTTTCTGATTTATACAATCCCTTTTTGACACAATTTCATCGAACTGCAAATATCAAACACAAAGTATATGCAAGAGTTCATGATTTAAAGAAAATCCCACAGCCATACACAAAATTATCACTTTTCAGTTGAACTTCCTACAATTACTCCAACTAAGGTCAGAATATATGGCATTGAAATTGACATAAAGAACTTGCCTGGTAGAATGAAGTGAAAAACAATGCCAAGTTTTGAATAAATGACTGATAAAGTTGAGAATAAGCCTATGGCAAGTTTGTGCTTAGTGGAAGAATGGCCTAGGGAGGAAATATTATGCATCCAATATAGGTTGCATTAAATGGGGATGACATAATACAGGATAGTACAACCATATTCTAGTTTTGCATCCAGATGACCCACACGATGTAATTGAACAATGAAAACAGAATACATCTTCACATACTGCACATTGTAGAAGTCTCCAAAATTAAGTGTTGCAACCTGTAAACACCAAATCAACATTAAAATGTATTACAATATATTTGCTTTGCTTCACATATGAAAATGTCTACCAATGCTTCTTTTGCTCATCAAGGCTTACCCTAATTCAAAAAACCAAGTATGATTTCTACTCACGGGTAATGTCTTGAATTTGGTTTCCTTCAACTGTTGTGCTTCGAATATATTTGGAATTAAGCAAATATTGAGTTGTTGTATTTTCTTGTATTGTTGGTTGTGGCTTGTTTATGATCAATATGTGGCTTTGAATCTTTGGCACAATATTTATTTAAAAATGGATAATAGGAAACGTGATGCTATCTTTAAGGCTCGTATTTTTGAGCTTTGAATGGGCAATTGAACTTAATGAGAATGGTGATGTTGCTATGCTTGTATGTATACACAAAAAAACGCAGGAGGAGTGAAAATGCAAGAGGTAGTAGGGTGTTAACAGTAGCAAGTAGGCAAGCTAATATAAATAGGATTTTGAATGAGAGTGATCAGAATAGCCAATGGGATTTAAGGATGGACTTAAATGCATTTAACATATTATGTGAAATGTTTCAAGTCCACGGTGGCTTGGAGAATACTGGTCATGTGCCAATTGAAGAAAAATTATTAATCTTCTTAAGAATATTAGCACAAAATGAATCTAATAGAGTTTTACAAGTTAGGTTTATGAGGTCTAGAGAAACCATTAGTAGGGTCTTTCATAGTGTGCTAAAGGTTGTACTAAATCTCCAACATTTTTTGTATGTCAAGCCCATACCAACACCAGAGGATTGCACAGAAAGTAGATGGAAATGGTTTAAGGTTAGTATATTTCATTAGCTATAATAACATGCTATATTGACTTTATTAAATAACTAAATCAGAACTTTTTTGTTGGAATTTTTATTCAAAGGGTTGCCTTGGTGCTCTAGATGGAACCTATATAGATATAACCATTCCCCATTCAAACAAACTCAGATATAGAGGTAGGAAAGGGAGAATATGCACTAATGTGTTGGGGGTGTGTGGTACGAACTTAAACTTTGTTTATGTTCTTTACGGATGGGAGGGTTTAGATCCGATTCAAGGGTTTTGCATGATCTCGTAGTAGCCCCTCCCATGAGACCCAACCCGACATCTACGGTGATATCCAAGCCCGTGACCTCGAGGGTGGTATGCTAGAGCGTCAATGCGTTTAAAAACTCGTAAAGCCATTTTCTTTTGAAACCAAATCGAGTCTTGTGATAAATCAAGAAACAATTTGGGCCCGCGATATGGAAACATTTTCAATCAAAACACTATTTCAATAATCAATTCACAATACAATATTAATCAGTTGGGTCCCTCTATAATAACAGTACAATTATGCGGAAATACAAATTTACACATAAATCAGAATGATTCAAATGCAGACGTGAGACTGATCCCGACCTGAACTCTGACTTGCTTGCTGTAATCATACTCCCATTTGTCTAACGGGGTACTCGCCAAGTCTTGAAAAATAATTGCAATGTTGGGTGAGTTTGCAAACTCAGTGAGAAACCATCATCGATGGTTCACCCAACTCATGCATTCACAATTCATACAATATCCCATATTATCACAATCCAAATTATCTCATGCATTGTCAAATTTTACACATCCAATATCACCATATAACACTTATTAGACGAATATACCGCATTAACACCTTTTTCCCACATTCACACATAAAGGTTGCACTCATGAATTTTTCCCATTATTATCCATTATTTTTCGAGTCAGTGGTCGAGCGCTAAATGATAATGTGAATCTGAGACACGCTAGGGAGTAGGAGAGCCCTCTGGTATGCATCGACTCCCTCGAGCTCAAAGCTTCGGTTCAAGAATGAATCGAGCCTTAGGAAGTAGGAGGGCCCTCAGGGTATGCACTACTTTCCGCGCATCAGTAGGGATAGGAGAGCCCTCTGGGTATGCACTAATCCCTCTCAGTGGCAGCTCTAGTCACAACCATTATTTATTAACCAATTATGGAATTCATTTATCACAATATAATGCACATGTATCAAATCACATTCACAATCATTTCACATTTCAAAGACCAATACCCATTCCTTCGGACCTTCGATCCGGTAATTTAGTCATTGACAACTTTCATAGCAGCATTCACACACAGTATACACAGTTTGCACTTCATTATCACATTCAAATACTTCGGACACCCGTGGTCCGAAATCAATCAAAACAAACACATATATCCTTCCATTATCTCCACATGGTATCATTGCAAAATATTAAATACATAAAGGCTGAGGAACCAACTAGGTTACTCACCTGAACTTCCTAGCTGTCACCTGGAAGCTCCAGCACTGTCCGTGGATTATCGATCCATTGGCTCTATAACAATCAAATAATTCCATTCATTACAAAATGCACAGTCAAAATAATTAATGATGCACATGCCTTGAATAACAGATGTACTATGCCTATTCTTGAGTTTCCCGGTACCATTTTCCCATTTTCTATTTTCTTTTACTCAATATCTAACTTTCACTCAATTTCTCAATATCGGCTCATTTCACTTCAATAACATATTATAGAACTTCCAATTCCAGTCAATTTATCAAATCATTTTTGCTATGGTAGTACCTCAAAGTCAGCCTCACTATTTTCTAGATTGAATTCATTCTCTATGCTCAGTTCTAACCCCAATAGCCTTTCTTTACATTTAGGGACCTTACAATTATATCCTAATTATCGAAACGATCCTTAGGTTAAAATACAATCATATTCTTAACTTTCTTTCACTGATTGAGATCTCAAAAACCTGAATTCAAACTCTCATTCTTTTCCTCAATCGTAGACCTCTTTCTCTAGATCATAACGAATCAAACATCACCTCAATTGGAGGTCTATTCCATAAGTTATGCCCCAAAACCAATTTGAATCAATTCAGAAATGTCTCCCTCATCGCAACTTCAAGCCTTCGTCGCGACGTCAAGAAGGTCGCTCGCCGCGACACATAACTTTCCTCGTCGCGACGTCCAAACTATCGCTCGTCGTGACGTGCGCTCGTCGCGACGCCTAAGCTCACCGCGACGTATGCTCGTCGCAACTCGCCAATAATTCCTTCGTCGCAACGTGCTTACACAGGGTCGACTTCTCCGATCGATTTTGCCATTTTCTCTCTCTAATCAACCCTAGCTCACAACCAACTACCACAATCTTTTATATTTAAGCCCATGAATGCATTTAACACATAAATAAAAACATTAAAACTAATTCACTTACCAAATCCAGCTTGAATCTCAAATCTCCCGTAAATGTCTTCCAAGCCTTAACACTCACAGTTTTCACTCAAAACCTCCATGATCCTTCATCCGTTCAAAGATTTGAGTTGGTCTTAACACAGAAGAAAACAAACAAGTGAGGATCAAACAGGAAGAAGGAAACGAAGCTCAATCGAAAGAGAAGAAGATCGAGCCCTAGGAGAAGAGGAAAGGATTTCTTTTCTTCCATTTGAAACTTAAGGCATTTATAAGTTAATCACTCAAGCCTCTTATCCTTTTCCTCCCAAAACATTTAAATCTCTTTCTCTAATCAGCTTTATTTCCAGTCCAATTTATCTCCAAATCTCAATAACTCCACATATTAATTTCTAAAATCATAATTCTAAATTTTCATTGCCAATGGACAATTATTTCGGTCTAATCCGTTTAATCAGTCCGCCACTCAGAAAATTTCCGGTCCGGACATTTTCTCCCAAATTTTCAGAAAAATTTCTAAGGTTCACAATCAATTAATAGTCACTCTAAAATATTCCCAAATTAACTATTCAGACCCAATTATTCCAAAATTGCCAATAAATCACAATTCATACCATATTCACAATCAAATGTCGGGAAATAGTCATGAATGCATGTACCTATATGTGCATGTGCAAAAGACTCATGGCCTCCACAATTAGAGGTCAAATGAATGATCAGTCAATGATGTGCGGTAACAATCCTATCCCGTCTCAATTTACCATTATAACCTTGCCATCGGTGACGGGATGCTACATGTTGTTACTAGGCGTAATGGACTTCAGGTTCCAATGAGTATGTAAGATAATAATTATAAGAAATTTACTATTTTTTGAAAATGATTGATTACAAAAACAATAATAATAGTGGCATTTGTTTATAGGAAATTACTATTTAGTAGATGTTGGCTATACCAATGGTCCTAGCCTTTTTGCACCTTATAGAGGCACAAGATACCATATTCAACAGTGGGCAAGAGATGGAAGGGCACCTAGGAACCTAGAAGAGCTTTTTAATAAGAGGCATTCATCTATAAGAAATGTCATTGAACGTGCATTTGGTTTGTTGAAAAAAAGATGGAAAATCCTCAGAAATCCATCGTTTTATGCAGTAGCCATTCATGTTCACATAATTCTTACACGTTGCCTGTTGCAAAACTTTATTAGGTTGCATATGACTTCTGATCCAGCAGAGCTTACTCCTCTTGAAACTGAGGATCAGCCAATTGGGGAAGATGCATCCTTGCCCCAAATGGTTGATCGTGTTGTGACAACTAATGAATGGAGTCAATGGAGAGAGGATTTAGCTCAGAACATGTTTGAAGAAAGGAGAAGCAACCATTAAATTGTGTACTTTCATTTAGTTTATGTTATGTTTATTGAATTGAGGGTTTGTAATGAGATGGGTCCTAAACTGTTTAACACTAGGAACCTATTCTTTGAATGGTTTGAGATGGGTGCTTGCTAGAATGATGGTTGAGAAGTTTCCTGATTGTGGCATTGACAGGAGGCATGTCAAAAATAAGCACAAGAGGTTGAAGGAAAAATATCAAACTTCCTTTGACATGTTAAACTGCAATGGGTTTGGTTGGAATGAAGGCAAGTAATGTGTTGAGGTAGACAACAAGCAAGTGCTGGATGAATGGATGAGGGTAATTTTTTTTAATTGTTGGTTGTTTATTAAATTATCGTAACAATGTGAAGTTTGTAATGATGACGTATTTTCATGTTTTTTCCAGGGAAACCCTAACATGTATTATACTCCTGGCAAGCCTTTCTCGCTTTACCAAAGACTTGAGTTTGTCTTTAGGAAAGACAGAGCAACATGTGCAGGTGCTTAGGATGCTACAGATGTTGTTGCTCATCTTGAAACTGATGAAACTGAAGGTGAAGGACCAGCTGATCCATTACCATCTGTTGCCCAATTTGATCCAACAGCCCCATCGGTCACTCCTCCCCCAACTACTTCATCCCATGTCATTGGTTATGTCACCTCTTCGACCAACACTGACGGAATCCGACAAAACAAAGGGAAAAGGAAGACGAGGGATATCGAAGTATTAGAAAACGTTGCTGCCTCATTTGTTCTTGCCATTAACAGTGGTAAAGAAAATGTTAGGATCATTGTTGATGCCATTGTAGGACTGCATGGGTCGAAGCTAGGTGATGAGCTTGGGAACTTAGGTTTCTCCACTGAAGAAGCTATCAGGATTGCAAGGATATTCTCTAAGAATGTTCCTGCTGCGAATCTTTTCTGGGATCTAAATGAAGAACAGAGACCGGGAGATGTTCGACTTGCTAGATGAAGATGTTTGACTTGGTTTTTTTAATGGAGTTATCGCTTTATAGTAGCTTAATAGGAAAGCTAGGATTTGTACTGTTATGAAACTAGGATTGTGATGTTGACTTTGTTTTGATGAACCGTTCATTTTGTTTATTCAGTTGACTATTTATGGTTAATGCTTGGTTTTCAAACTTCTTAATGTATGTCATTTTTTTGCGTGTATGAATGATGATAATATGATTCATTTTAGGTACCTACATATGGGCAGATACAACTTCTATATGGTCTTTGTTGGACGTCAAGTTGGTATTTTTACAAATTAGGATGAAGTCAAATTGGCTACTGAGGGGTTTCATAATGCTCGATTCAAGGGGTATCGGACATTGGATGAAGCCCAAAGTGCTTATGTCATGGATCCATATAGGCCGGCTTGTCGCATTGAAGACATTGCTCCTACCGCCAATGAACCATCCTCCATGCCGAATCCATTCGCACTTCAAGTCAAAGAAGTTCCAACTTTGCAGACAAACATGGGATGGAGTCAAGCATTTTTACTCATAGCCATTGGAGTCATTTTGGGGATTATTGTTAAGGACATTATTAATAAATTCTAAGGCCTTAATGTATGTTGAACCAAATATGTCATTACTTCCATTAATGCTTAGATGTTTTTTTTCAATGTATGTTGAACCTATTATGTAATTAATTCTATAAATGTATGTTGAACCTATTATGTAATTAATTCTATGAATGTTAGATGTTGTATTTGAATGTATGTTCACCCTATTGTTACAGTAGTTTGTATTGATTATCATTAATATTAATATTAGAATTATTGGACAAAAATTATTATTATCAATATTATTATAATTAATTTCTTATTATCATCATTATTATTATTCTTATTATTATTACTATTATAACATTAGTATTTATTCTTATGATTATGATTATTATTATGATTAATTTGTATTAGTTATTGTTATTAATAATAATATTATTATTGTTATCATACATTTTGTTTTTTAATTATAAATTTATTATCACTATTATTATTATTACTATTAGTATTAGTAATAGTAGATGTATTATTATTATTATTATTATTAAGGATCATTTTGTATTTATTATTATTATTCTTATTATTATTATATATTTTGTATTTATTGTGATTCAAATTTATTATTATTATACATTTTGAACTTATTTATTATTGTTATTCATTTTGTTGTTTTCATTATTATTAATTTTGTATTAATTATCGTTATTATTAATATTATTATTATTGTTATCATACATTTCGTTTTGTTTTCTTATTATTATATATTTCTTCTTCTTCTTCTTCTTCTTATTATTATTATTATTATTATTATTATTAGTAGTAGTAGTAGTAGGTGTATTATTATTATTATTATTAAGCATCATTTTATTTATTATTATTATTATTATTATTATTATTATTATTATTATTATTATTATTATTATATAATTTGTGTTTATTATAATTCAAATTTATTGTTGTTTTACATTTTGAACTTATTTATTAATGTTATTAATTTTGTTGTTGTTGTTTTGTTGTTGTTGTTGTTGTTGTTGTTGTTGTTGTTGTTGTCATTGTTGTTATTATTATTATTATTATTATTATTATTATTATTATTATTATTATTATTATTATTATTATTATTATTATTATTCGATCTTAATTTGAAATTGTTATTATTATTATTTGTTAATTTTTAAATAATACAAATCATTCGTAATAAAATTATCAATGAATTACATATTTCTAATCATCTTAAGGACTAGGGATATTTTTTTCATTGACATTATTTTTTCGTTTTGTCCACTGCAACCAAACACATTCTGTCATCGAGACGAAAACAGTTTTTTCTGTTCTGTCCACCACAACCAAACATCTCATTGTCTCCAGTTTTTGTTTTGTTCCGTTTCTTCCGTTTTGTTTTCAACTACCGAAGACAGCAATCATATGCACTGTAAAGACTGAGGGGTTTCATAACACCCGACAAAGACTTTTTATTTGGCAATAACCTATGGGCTAGAAAAACGACGATACAACGAGAACAACTTTACAATTATCATTACCCGTTGAACGATCCAAGGACTGAAACACCAAGAACAGAGCTAGTAAGAAAACCTCATCCATGACGTCTTTACTCGTTACTTGATTTCACTAGTTTTAAAGTTGTAAAAGGTAAAAGTCATTCTTTAACAAAAAAGAGGATCACCTTGTGACCTTTAGTAGCATAACCACGAAGACATAGATCAATTATTTCCTCATAAAGTGAAGCGATTGACCCAATTGCAAGGATCATGAGGTGATACGTAACACATGCTTGTTTACTTAAAATAGATTATTGGTCACGGATCTTATAATTAAGAGTTGGAGAAGAAGGAAAACTTCTCAGAGGTGCACTAAAGTTAGATAGTGGAATCTAAAAGGAGACACTTTGGAACAACTTAGGCAAAGTAATATCTGAAGAAGAATGGAAACTAGTAGGAGATCTTAACTAAATGTGTTGGATCCCGAACTTTTCGTAAAAGATCAGAACTATTGAATGAGAAATTTGGGTGATTAGTCACGAGTTAAGAGCTCATGAATGAAAGTTTTTGAACCAAGAAAAAATAGACAAGAGTAAAGTAAGGAATAATGAAAGTAGATAGATTCATGATTTTCTAGGGTGTTTTTCGTGGATAAAAGATTTTTGAAATAGGAATAATTAAAGTGAAAGTTAGCAGCAAAATGAAAGCAATATTTGTGTGGTAAGTTGATGAAGAATATGTACATACGTGTGTGTTCTGTTATTAGTGTTCATGATTATTCATGGATTATGATTTCTTTATAAAGGACATTGATTTGAAATGGAGTTGAGAATGAGGAGGAAATGAAGTAGAAAAGGTGATTTGGTATGAATTGTATAAGGAAAGTTGAGCAAAGTTTCTTTCTGTAAAGTTGTAGATCTTTCTTTTATCTTTCTAACGGTATATAGTATGAAAATTTTGGACATCTGAGCTGAAAATTATGATCTTCACAAGTGGAGACGTTATGGAGCAAAAGTAAGATGAAGTTACTGTTCATCCTATCGTCTTAATTTTGCTAACATCATCTTCGTCTTAGTTTTGTTGACGTCATCTTCGTCTTAGTTTTGTTCTTGCTGACGTCATCTTTGCCTTAGTTTTGTTGACGTCATCTTCATCTTAGTTTTGTTGACGTCATCTTCGTCTTAGTTTTGTTCTTCCTGACGTCATATTCGTCTTAGTTTTGTTCTTGATGACGTCATCTTCGTTTTAGTTTGACTTTTTCCTTCTTAGTTTGACTGTCTTAGTTTGACCTTTTTGCTTCCTTCTTCTGTCCCATTTTGATCCTTTTAGAGGCCGAATCTTGCTTTAAGACCTTCATAAAAGTTGTAGATATTGCATTTCTCTTTCCAACCAGCTAAAGAACACCTTAATCCGATATCTGTAGGAAAAGTTATGGTAATTTTTCCAACCTTGTATCGTCTAATGATGTCACTTCATCTTAAAAAATGACGTCATATCGTCTGATCCATTTTTGACCCCCCATATGAAAGAATTTGCCTTGATTTCTTCATAAGAGTTGTAGCTCTTGAATTATTCTTTTCAACCATATAAATAATACCTTAATATGATATCTTTACCGAAATTTATGGCAATTTTCCCAACCTTATATCATCTGATGATGTCACTTCGTCTAAAAAATGATGTCATATTGTCTGATCCATTTTTCACCCCTCCGCTAAAAGAATTGGCCTTCGATGTCTTCATCAAAGTCATATCTCTTGAAGTCTTCGTTTGAACTATCTAAAGCACACCTAAATAAAAAATTTGTATAGAAAGTTATGGCTGTTTTCTCGAAATAGGTTCAGTATGATTGAGGTCATAAACATGGTTGCTTCTTTTGACCATAACTCCTTCCCTAGACCTCCAAATGACTTGATTCTTGAACCATTGAATTTCTAAGACTTTTATCTATATCTCTACCAAAAATAGAATCTATCTGAAATGAATTAAGAAAGACTGAGTGGAAAAGGCGGGAAGGGTACAGTGAGTGTGCTCTTAAGAGATATGAACTGGTGTTATCCCACTGAATATACTTCAGTGTTTTGATGATATCATGATCTGTAGAAATCCAAATGAGATGAGTTTTAATTTGGGGTAACCTATAGACATAGAGCTACAAAGTATCTGAAGGAAGTGAACTGTGATTTAGTTCCTAAGACTTTCAGGTTTTGGATGGAATTTGTAGATAGCATACTGTTTTGGACAAGAGCAATTCAAAAATGTTTGAAGTATATCTTTTGAATTACTGAACCAAATTGAATGATTTCAGTAGCATTAGAAACTTAAGATAATGGAGGACATTTTCTATAAGGAAGTGTTATATCAAAATATTCAAGGGTATTTTTGGCAAGACATTTAATTTTAAAAGAACATAAGCCTATAAGGAAGGATAAAATGGACTTTTTGGATTCATTAAGGGCATAATTGGAAGAAGAAGTGTTTTCTTGCTTACAAATAAAGTACAAAAAGTGAATGAGAAGATGCTAGAGAAGCAAAAATGAGTGAATGAGAAAAGAGATAAGAGATAGAAACATGAAAAAGAATGAAAGAGAGAAAGAAGAAAAACAAGCTAGGGTTTTAATTTTCTTAGCCTTCAAGAGAGATTTTGAAGCTGTTCAAGAAAGTAAACAAGTAGAGGAAGAGAAGAGCTTCCCTTTGAGCTAAGGATCCCTTCATTTGGTGAAGAATGAAGGTAAGATCATTTTGAAACTTTTGGATTTTTGAAAGGATTTTAGTTCATAAAGTTAGTGTTGGACCAATGGTGGTTGACAAATTAAATCCCTTTATGTTTTGATAATAATAAAATATCTAGAATTAGTTAAGAAATTATTTCAGGTACTATTCATGAAAGAGTTGTGCAAATCAAGAAGAGCAAGTGTTTAATCATTAACGAATCAAGATGGGAGTTGCCTTCTAAGAGAAAATGACATAAAACATAAGGATTATAGAGGATTTGGTCGGATGTTACCATTGATGTCAGTACAAGTCGACTTACATGGAGATATGACAATACAAGTCGACTTATCATACACAAGTCGACTTATCGTGGACGACAAGTCGACTTACATGGGACAAGTCGACTTATTAGAGAGCGGAGTTACAATTTTTACGTAAATGGTTGAAACAAGTTGACTTATGAATTAGACAAGTCGACTTATAGAGGTCGATAAGTCGACTTATGTGGAGCACAAGTCGACTTATGTGTGGACGGACCCTTTAAAAAAAATCCTTCATCCTTTCACTTCTCCGAAAACTTTCTCACTCTAACCTTTGAAATCTCTTGCCTTAACTCGACTTAAACCTTGAAATCTCTTCATATCCACTATACCCATCATCAATCCATCACATTTAGCACAAAACCCATTCTCCATCTCTTCAAATCTATCCCTCTTTTTCAAAAACTCTTTTCTCAAAACCCTAACCCTAACCTGCGTTTGTTTCATCTTCTCTCTACAAAACAAATGGCTCCTCGAAAATCTTCTCAGAAAGGTAAAGAAACTGCTCAATCTCAAGGTCCCCACGTTCCTCAAAGACCACGGGTTCGGGGTTCCTCATCAAGGGGAGATGCATCAAGGGAGGATGACGCAATTGAACCCAGATTTGTTTCGGGGGATGCTCAAACATTGTATTATAAGGTACTTAAAGATGAAGTTTTGATTCCCTCCATGAGATTTGATTGGGTTGAGTTAGATAGTAGCGAGTTCACGATGTGTTTATGAAATTGTTAACCTGGGCTAAGAGATTTTTGGTTTTCATGATGATATCTATGAAGAAACAAAGAAGGAATTCTATACTAATCTGGTTGTGATTGGAAGTAATGTTGAGGATGGAGTTACCTTAGCCTCTAAAATTAACGAGAAAGCAATATATCTTTTGAATCGATTTGTGTACCATGTTTCATTTGCCTAGATGAGGAGTTAGGCCTAGAGCTTCTTATTGATTTTGAGATTTTGAGGAATGCTATGGTGACATCGATGAGGAAGTCAAGAGAATTTCGCTATACCGAGGAAAAAGGGCTGATTTGTTAGTTCAGTTATGTATCGATCATTCCCTCCATTCGAGGCGATGGATCTACCGTTGAATTATCGGTTACTCCATTATGCGATAAATAGGTCAGGTACCCAAAGAAAGCTTAGTAATAATCGATTACTTCTAGATAAGGAGATTCTGTGGCATATGGAGGAAGGAAGGAAAATAAACTATCCGAGCTTAATTATTCAGATGATGAGAAAAAGGCGAGCCTATTACGTGGACAATCAAGGGGAAACTAGTCCGCATAAAGGAATTCAGATGCCGACCGACACCCATATCTCTCAGGTTAGAAGATGCAATCTAGATTCCTATGTTAGTTTTCCTATCCTCAGAGTTGGAGGTTCACACCTTACAATTTAAGGAGCATGAAGCTGGTTAGAACAGTTGAGAAAGGTTGGGTTTACTCCTATCATGTTGAGAAGCTTGGGTTGACTTTGGTAGGTGAGCAGGTAGCTTCAAGGAAACAATCTAGGACAACAGATCGTCCAAGTAGCTCACGGACAAGTAATGTCGAAAGAAGTGAGGTATCCTAAGCTGATATTCAGGAAATTCGAGATCAGTTAAATGAGATAAATGAGCGTCATGATGATCAACAAGACACGCTTATAAGATTGGAAAGGAAAATTGATGAACAACGCGGCATGCTTACCCGCTTAGAGAAAAGCATCAAGAAGATTTTTGACAAGCTAGGATGTAGGCACGATGATTCTTAGTCCTGATGTGTATTGCATTGTGTCTTGACCAACATTTCATCTTCTATTGTTGTTTTATGTGTTTTTATTTGCTTCATGTTGGATTCACATCTTTTGTAATGACTATTACTATCATTTGTGTTTGATGTTATGTTTGGTGTTATGTTTGGTTTTTAAACTTCATTAATCTTCATTTGAGTCTATTTTCTCTATTGCTTTTTTATTATGACAAAAAGGGGGAGTAAGATTGAAATTGATATTTGATTAAGGGGGAGTGAAAATTTCATTAATTTGCGATTTTATTGATTTCTATTTTAATCATTGATTTTACATTAAGGGGAGACAACTAACCATCAAGACGATGAAACCTTGATCAAGTTTTATGTCTTCAAATTTCTTGTCAATTTCTAAATATTTTGTCATTATAAAAGGGGAGATTGTTGGACCAATGGTGGTTGACAAATTAAATCCCTTTATGTTTTGATAATAATAAAATATTTAGAAATTGACAAGAAATTTGAAGACATAAAACTTGATCAAGGTTTCCTTTGTCTTGATGGTTAGGTTGTCTCCCCCTTAATGTATAAATCAATGATTAAAATAGAAATCAATAAAATCGCAAATCAATGAAATTTTCACTCCCCCTTAATCAAATATCAATTTCAATCTTACTCCCCCTTTTTGTCATAATCAAAAAGCAATAGAGAAAATAGACTCAAATGAAGATTAATGAAGTTTAAAAACCAAACATAACACCAAACATAACATCAAACACAAATGATAGTAATAGTCATTACAAAAGATGTGAATCCAACACGAAGCACATAAAACACATAAAACAACAATGTAAGATGAAACACTTGTTTTATAGAGGTTCAAGCTAAGACTCCACGCCCTCTACCTAAGCTCCCACTTAGGATTTTGTCAATCACTTTATTGCACACTTTGTAGTTGAGTATGAACTTTTACAACTCCACTTGACTTCCGCCAGTTACCTTACAAACGATTTGTCTTACTAAGACAAATCCTACCTCACACATGACCTTCCGTCACACCAATTTGTAAAAGAAATATAGTAAAGATTGAAGAACAAGTGCTCAAAACAAGAGAGTAACAAAATAAGAGCAATAGTGAGCAATTTGAAGCAATAGAAGAGTATTTAGACTGTGGAACTTGTGTATACTCTTCTTCCATCATCCTCTATTTATACTTGAAGAAATATAGCTGTTGGAGCTCTTTCAGCCGCTGCTTGATTTGTTATAGCCGCTCCTTGATAATCTCCATTCCATTTTTGGCTTATTGGACCGTTGGAGCTGATTTGGTGCATCCATAAGTCGACTTGTCGAATGTATAAGTCGACTTATGGAGGTCGATAAGTCGACTTATGTGGAGCACAAGTCGACTTATATGTGGACGGACCCTTTAAAAAAATCCTTCATCCTTTCACTTCTCCAAAAACTTTCTCACTCTAACCTTTGAAATCTCTTGCCTTAACTCGACTTAAACCTTGAAATCTCTTCGATCCACTATACCCGCCAATTTCTCGTTAGATTCGTTCCTTTTTTTTATTAAATAGGTTTGTTTAAATTCTTGGTAAGTTTATTATCTTTGGCTAGTATTAATCAAGTAATTAGGGTTTCAATTAGGTTTTATTAGATTTCCTATTGGTTAGAATATTTGGGATTTTTTTGAGCAATAATTAGTAATCAAGAAATTGAGAGTTAGAATTTATAGCAATAATATTAAATTTCAGGAATTTAGTTAAATGAGAATTTTAATTTTCGTGTTATATTATCAAAGAATAAGAATTATTAAATTAGGTCATGTTAGGAATAAATTAGAATTTGTTTAAATGGTTATAAGGCTTTAGGTTTATTAATTAAGTGGGCTAGGGTTTGTATGGAAGAGTAAATAAAAAAAAAAGAAGGGAATTAAGTGGACTTTTAAGTGGGAGCCCATGAAGGTTTGTTGAAGGAGGAAATGAAAATTTGGTGAAAGTTAGAAGGAGGGAAATTTTTTGGACTTGAAAATTTGGGCTTAGGTTTTATGTAAATACTTAGGTTTTTGTTTTTTTTCTAAGGCTCCATATTTGACCAAGTTTTAAAGCTTTGACCATCTCATTTAGTGGCCTACGAAATTTATGGAGGGAGAGGCATGAGTGATGTCGTTTTATGCATAGGAAACAAGTGAGAAGAAGCCAAACTTAAGTCATCTTCCAAGTTACACGAAAACACATCAAAGAGAAGAGAATAGGAAGAGTTTCGAAAATACAAAGAGAAAGGAGAAGGGAGAAGGTTTCGGCCATCAAGAAAGAAGGGAAGAAGAAGGTGTTTCAAGCTTGAGCAAGGGAGATCCACGTGATTTAGGTAAGAACAAGAGGAAGGGAAGGAGTTATTTCATCTTTCAAAGAAGAAGAAATCGTGGGTTTCAACCTAGGTAAGGAAATTTCGAATTTTTGGCTATCTAGTTAGGGTTTCCTCCTTCTTATTGAAAATATATGGTTAGAAGTAGAAGAAGAAGGTAAGAAGAGGAAGAAGAAACAAAAATCAGATTTGTGTTAGGCTAGGGTTTCGAAAATTATGAAATGTTTTGGTAGGGTTTTGTTGTTAGTTGATTAATAATGGTGGTTTGAAAGGTATTGGTGAAGGAAAAATGAAAGAAGAAGAAGTATAGTGGCTTAGTTTAAAATTTCAGATTTGGGTAGGATTAGGTTACGAAATTGGTTAAAATTTTGTTAGATTTTGCCTTTTTCTTGGTTAATATGATGATTGAAGATGGTTAGATTAAGAAAGAATGGAAAAAGAGAAGGAAAGGGATGCTTGGAAAATTTCAGATTTGTGTATGGCCTAGGATATGAAAATTTACGAAATTGGGATTGAATTTGAAGGGGATTTCGAGTTCAGATGGCCTAGGGAAGGTATAAAAGAATTAGGTAAGGTTACGCCGGTTTAATTTTGAGTTTCGTCATGTTTGTAAAATTTCAGCATAGGCATAATTGAGAAATTGGCCTAATTATGTGTTAATGAAGGGTTGTATGCCTTGGTTAAGGTAAATTAACATAATTGGAGATATAAGGAAGATCAGATTAGCTTAAATGTAAGTTTTTCATTTTTTATTTAAAATTCCAGCACTTTACTCTTTTATTAATTAGTCTTATTATGATTGAATTAAGGTCAATTGCGACGTTTGGAAATTGAGGAGGGTCAAAACAATCCATTGGGGCAAGTTAACCCAATTTCTAGCCATCGAAGTCAAGGTGGGTAACTTTTTAATAGTTAAGTAATAAGCTACTTAATTGTTTCTTGAATGGTTTTCTATGACTTTCAAACTTTGAATGTATTCTTGTTTGTGGAATTGTAAACATGTATTATGTGCCTTTGTATGAACTATATTGTGTAAAGATTCATGAAAATGTTTGACAAGTAATAAAGTGTCGAATATGATACTTTGATGATCATGTGAAAGTAACTAGTTGTGATGGCCATTTGTGGCAAATACTGATGAATGTTGTAATGTTTGGAAACTTGAATTTAAATGAGAAAGATGTGAATATGTGGTTTGGATGAATGCCTAAGGTGAAATTGCATGATTTCTTGGGTTTGTAGTGATCCCTCTGCTTAACAAGTGCAAGACTTGTCATAGGCTTCACTACCGCCGCTTAGTGGCATAGGAGATCCAAATCGGACTTCTCTGTTCACGGCCACACATGGTCGCTCGTCAACATGTGTAGTACGCCCGATAGGATCACTCAAACCATCTCGATATGTGCATTTGTGTTGTTACATGACATTCTTTGATTCCGCTAAGTGTTTTATGGTATTAGAACTGAAGTTGTTGAATGTTAACTTGAAATGAAATTGTTGATGCATGTTTAGCTTATGTTTAATTATTAACTGTTACCCACGGAGTCGTCGTGTTTCACCCCCTTCCTTCCCTCCACAGTTTAGAGTGAGAATCGTCGTCGATCGGGAATAAAGAATTACTCCGATGCTTTTGTTTTAAGTCTTACTTTTGAAACCAATGCTTTAACTAGCATTTTGGGTTTTTATAACCGTTCTTTGGTTTTTGGATGTAGTCGGGCTAAAATGCTCGTTAAAGCATTGTAATTGTCCATTTCATGTAAAGTTTGAAGGTTTTAAAGTTTCATTGTATATTTGTATATGTTTAAGAATGTATGGTTATGTATGATTATAAGATTTCATGTTTAAGATTGTAAAAGTAAAGATGTATTGGTATGTCTTAAAGAACTTAAATTGATGAATTGCTAGATACCTAGGCTTGCGTTGTTGCCAATTGGAGTTGGGATGGTTTGATTGCTGATTATGTTTGTGAATTGGAAGATAGAAGTGTTTTTATGCAGGTAGGAGTTAGGTTGGAAATTTTGGGTTAGAGCGTTTTTAGGGGAGGTGCTGTCCATTTTTAAAAAATGGGCAGCCACCTTGTAGTGTGTATTAGACCATTTTAGAGTTAAAATTTGGATAAAAGGTATTTCTTAAAGTTGATAGAGTTTGGCAAGATCTTTAAAACGGGATAAAAAGGGTTAAGTTTCGAATTAGGATGAAAAAGTTATGGGCGTTTGAGATTTCCAGATTACTATTCATTTGGTAAATGTTACTATTCATTTGGTAAATGCTACTATTCATATGGTAATTTGCTAAATACCAACTTTAAACAAGTTTCCATTTCTTCTAATGATAGATATGACTTTTGTTTCCTTCCTAATTGTTTTAAATATAGTTATGTAGGTCAAACTCGATTTCTTTTGATTAAAATGTTATACATTTTCAACTTTTGCAAAGATATGAATAGGTAAGCTTAGTAAACCTTTAAAACAACTCATGGATGATTCTTTTTCTATGTTTATAAGTAAGTTTTGATACGTTTAATTTTATTTGGAAAACTCGGATTTCGGGTAAAAAGGTTATAAATAAATCAAGTTGGATTTTAAGTAAGCCTAGAATAATCGTTTTTCTATTTTCTTTGTTACTTTGTCTTTTGACCTTCGATTCACATGAGTTTTGAAATGTTAGTTAACTAGTTAGATTTTCTATCCTTTTTCGGTAAAATGAGAGTGTCAGATTTTAGTTGGATTTTAGGGCCGATGATTGTCGATTTTTGCCCGAATGGTCGTTTTGCGACCTACAAAGGTCCGATTGAGGCATTTTCTGATTTCATTTGACCTAGAGGTCTAGGATTTCGTGGTGAGGAATCGCTTTCGTGGACGCGATCCGTATGTCACGCAGACGCCGGACACGTGTCGCACTGTGAGGGGTTCCAATAATTTCTAAATATTTTGTCATTATCAAAAAGGGGAGATTGTTGATCGATGGTGGTTGACAAATTAAATCCCTTTATGTTTTGATAATAATAAAATATCTGAATTAGTTAAGAAATTATTTCGGTACTATTCATGAAAGAGTTGTGCAAATCAAGAAGAGCAAGTGTTTAATCATTAACGAATCAAGATGGAGTTGCCTTCTAAAGAAAATGACATAAAACATAAGGATTATAGAGGATTTGGTAGGATGTTACCATAAGTCAATACAAGTCGACTTATATGGAGATATGATAATACAAGTCGATTTATCATACACAAGTCGACTTATCGGGACTACAAGTCGACTTACATGGGACAAGTCGACTTATTGAGAGCGGAGTTACAATTTTTACGAATGGTTGAAACAAGTCGACTTATACATTCGACAAGTCAACTTATGGATGCACCAAATCACCCAACGGTCCAATAAGCCAAAATGGAATGGAGATTATCAGGAGCGCTATAACAAATCAAGCAATGGCTGAAGAGCTCCAATACTATATTTCTTCAAGTATAAATAGAGGATGATGAAAGAAGAGTATACACAAGTTCCACAAGTCTAAATACTCTTCTATTGCTTCAAATTGCTCACTATTGCTCTTATTTTGTTACTCACTGTTTTGGAGCACTTGTTCTTCAATCTTTACTATATTTCTTTTACAATTTGAGTGACGAGCTAAGGTCACGTGTGAGGTAGGATTTGTGCCATAAGATAAATCGCTTGTAAGGTAGCTTGAGCTAAGTCAAGTGGAGTTGTAAAAGTTCACACTCAACTACAAAGTGTGCAATAAAGTGATTGGCAAAATCCTAAGTGGGAGCTTAGGTAGAGGACATAGGTCTCTATAAAAACAAGTGTTTGATCTTCTTCCTACACTTTTCAATTAAGTTTATCAAAATTGTTTTTGTGTGTTTTAACTTCTGATTTTCTTGTAGAAATTCTCAAAGAATTTTAATGATCTATTCAACCCCCCCTTCTAGATCTCTTACAGTTAGAAAATGTTTGGGTTTAAGTATTTTAGAGCCCATCTCAGTGATTATGCTTTGTGGGATTTTCAATTGAAAACCCTATTGAGCGGAATTTTTGTTATTGTTAAAGGGATCAAGAGGAACAAGAGAAAGAACCTTTGATACCTCAGGTTGTCTGCAAAGAGAAGATGCATTTTGAGCAAGTCAAGTCTTTAAGCAGGGAAATCAAGGTAGGTACATGTTTATAATAGAATCAATAAGCCACTAATATTTTCATTAAATCAAATAAGTTTTATGATTTCATTTGCATCACAAGTGTTGCATCTATTGTTATGAACGATTGAGAAATCTTTTTTTTTTATGATTCAGTATATGAACTTTTGATGAATTTCGAAATAAAGATGGAAATGCATTTTATGTTATGCCTTGAAAAATATCATAGCATGTTGTATAAGTGATTAAGAGAAAGTATGAGCATTTGATAAAATGATTTTGAGCATGATTATGTGCTTTTGTATGGGAGAGAGTGTGGAACCATTCTGTTCGTCACGTGCACGCCTACAAGAGCCTTATCACGACTGCCCGCTTGTGGCATATGAGTTCCGAAATGGACTCATTCTGTTCATGGGGTAAACTTTGATTTCCTCATTTTGTTTCCATGGGACCCTCGAGCCATTTGTTGTGCATTGCATCTGTGAATTGTCAGGTTGATGCATTCATGTTTTGTAAGTTATGAATTTTGACTGCATGACAAGAATTTTGAAAA
The DNA here is from genome assembly GCA_029891385.1 of Erythroxylum novogranatense. Taxonomy (NCBI): domain Eukaryota; kingdom Viridiplantae; phylum Streptophyta; class Magnoliopsida; order Malpighiales; family Erythroxylaceae; genus Erythroxylum; species Erythroxylum novogranatense. Next base: position 4,554,945 of record CM057225.1, on the reverse strand, counting down.
GAAAATATTTTTACGACGCAATAAGATATTTTTTGAGACAAGTAAAATGTTTTCAAGGCTTTTGCTTATTCATTTGTTATAAACTGTTACCCACGAGCTGTTAAGCTCACCCCCTCTCTGTCTCATCCTCAGGTTATAGCTAGAAGATCAAGTGTTCGAGAGCCTAAAGGAATTGCTATATTTGCTACTTTGTATTTTTGTAATTAAGCCAATGGTGTGGCTTTTTCTTTGTAAACAAAGTATTTTCGAACTCGATTGCTTAAGTAATGAAATGATAGATTTAAGTAGTTCAGTTATAAGTTGTATGTTTACATTGATTTAGAGCAAGTTGGTCGTTGATGTTTGATTGTCATCGACACGCCACCATTGTGGAATGATGCTTAATAAGGGTTCATGGAAAGAATCCTATATGGAAATAGGCTCAAGTATTATTTATGACGCTCAAGTTTGATGCTATTTTGTTAAGAGTTGGGTTTCGATAACGGGGCCTAACAAGATGTGAGAAGGAGTAGTAGATCATTTAAGAAATGCAAACAAACAGATCTTGGGATTTCTAAATGACCTAGGGGTAGTAAGAATGAGTCTTGATGGTGCAATAAAGATGTATAAGAAAAGGTGAAGATCAATAAGGTTGCCTATAAAACTTTATTAGATAGTAATACAAATGAAGAGAAGGTAGTTAATAGAAAGAGTTACAAGTTGGCAAAAAAAAGAGGTAAAGAAGATAATCTTAGAAGCCAATGTAGAGACTATAATAATGATGTGGAAAAGGATATATTTAAGTTGGCGAGATCTAGAGAATAGAAAGAGAAGGACTTGGATCAAGTTCATTGTATAAAGGCTCGTAGATGAAAATGGTAGAGATACTTATATAGCCTTTTTAATAAAGGCGGATATGATAACTCTTTCTTAGATAATCTTAACACTTTTGAGAAATATCGTAACTTCACTTGTTGCTAACAGACTACAAGAGAAAAAATTAAAGGAGCTTTAAGGAAGATGAAGAAGGAAAGGGTAGTAGGACCTGATGAGTTACATATAGAGATGTGGAAAAGCATAGAATACAAGGGTCTTACTTAGTTAGCTAAGCGTTTTTATGTGATCCTTAAGTTCACCAAAATGTTGGATGAGTGGAGACTTAGCACATTAATCCCTATTCACAACAAAAAGGGGGATATCTAAAGCTATAACAATTATAAAAACACCAAGCTACCCAATTACACCGTGAAGTTATTGAAGAGGGTAACTGAGAAAAGAGTAAGAACTGGTGCACATACCTTGGAGAACCAATTTTGTTTCATGCCAGAGAGATCCACAATATAAGTTATACACCTTTTTAGATGATTAATATTATAGAGAAAGACAAAGTGACTTGCACATTATTTTCACTAACTTTGAGAAGTCTCATGAAAAGAATACCTAGAAAAGTCATGTGGAGGTGTTTGGAAGCTAAGAGAGTTCCTTTGATCTATTCACAGGTTATTAGGGATATGTATGAAAGTGTTAAGACTAGATTAGGGATGATAAGAGGAGATACATAACATCTTTCTATTAATATCGAGCTACACCAAAGATCCTCATTGAACCCCTTCTTGTTTATAATAGTTCGTTAAAAATATCCAAGGGCATATGTCTTGATGTATGTTGTTTGTTGATGACATTATTTTAGTGATTGTTGATGACATTATTTTAGTGAATTAAATAAAAGAGTTTTAATATCAAGTTAAAACTTTGGATACGATATATTCGAAGGACATTAGATTGAGCAAAACTAAGATTGAATACTTAGAGTGTAATCTTTTAGGTTACAGGGTTGTACCCAATGTGAAGATAAAGATTGCCTTAGAAGTTGTACCATTAAAAAATTATTTTAAGTACCATGGATTTATCATACAAAGCAATGAGATAGGTAATGAAATAGTTCACTGTGTCAAATCGTGGTAGTTAAAATGGAGGGTACATCAGGAGTTTTATGTGACAAGAAGTTCCCAATCAAGCCAAAAGGGAAATTTTATCTTTTAGCCATTAAGTCAATCATGCTTTATAGGCAAAGAGCTAACCCATCAAATAAGTTCATGGTGGTAAAGATGAGAATGCTCCATTAGATATTAATCCTTACCAAAAGAGATAAGGTCAGGAATGTAATAATAAGAGACAAGTTGGGAGTGCTAACCTTGATGGTAAGCTAAAGGAGAAAAGGCTTAGGTAGTTTAGACATATTAAGAGGATACATTCTAACTCCCTATTGAGAAGATTATACTTAGAGACTGTAAAATAAAAAGGGGAAAACCTAAAAAGAATTATGGGAGGTGATTAGGTATGAAATGACTGTAACATCCCGTTACTGTTAGCAAGGGCATTATGGTAATTTTGAGTTAGACTGATAGGTTTCATTGCATTCACTGATTGAGCATATTACTGGCCTCTGATCATAGAGGAACAGTTTCTTGCATATGCATTTATTCATAGGTACATGCATTCATGATTTTTCGGCATTTTAATTGTAAGTATGAATTGATTGGATTGTGAATTGAAAACTGACTGAACTGTCTGAATCATGATCAATTGAGAAATTTGGAGTAAGTGGACTCGAATGACTAATTTAGAATAGTCTAAGAGTGATTGGCTACTGATAATGGCTTATAGAAAATTTTGGAAAATTCGGGAGAAAATGCCCGGACCGAAAATTTTAGAGTGATGAATCGATCGACCAGATAAGATTGAAAGAATTGTCCAATGGCAATGGAAAAGTTAGAGTTATACTGTTAGGAAATAAAAATGTTGAGTCATTGAAATTTAGAGACTGAAATTTGAACTGATTTGGAGACCTATGCCTATAAATAGCTAGGTTTAAAATTTGGGGATTTATCCTAAGGCAAAAAGCATTTCTTCTCTTCCTCCTCCCACGACGATCTTTGACTCCTCCCACCAGTGAGGATTCTTTGATCTTTCCTTATGGTTTTCTTATCATTATGCTAGCCTAATTGGTTTATTGTGATTGATGAAGGTTGAGAAGGATTTGGAGTGGGTTATCGTTGAGTTTGAAAGATTTTAGGGTTACGGTGATTTTTGAGAAATTTGTGGATTGATCTTCTATTGGTAAGTTTTAATGGCATTAATGTTGTTATTATGGTTGTTACATATATTTATGGCATTTATTGTGAAAGATTGAGTAGTTAGGATGTTTAATGGAGGTTTTAGAGGGCATTAATGGCGGAAATCGATCGGAGAAGACGATCGGGCCTTCGCACGTCGCGACGAGCTCGCAGAGGCGTGAGGGTTTCGTCGCGACGAATAATGATTTACTCGTCGTAACGAGCTCGGTTGGACGTCGCGACAAGCGTGGATTTATTCGTCGCGACGAGCGGTCTCCACATTGCGACGAACGAGCTTCCCACGTCGCGGCGAAGGGACGTAGGTCGCGACGAGGGATAGAAATTCTGATTGGATTGATTTTAGTTGATTGGGCTTAATTGATGGTATAGACCTCCGATTGAGGTGATTCCTGATTTGTTACGAACTAGGGAAAGAGGTCTTCAATTGAGGATAATTATGGAAGTTAGAATTTAATTTAAATGGTACTGATTCATAGAGAATAAGGTCAATTATGGTTCATAATGTGACCTAAGTATTGAATTGAGACAATTGGAGTTTTAATTTAGATTTTCAATAGAGGTCTTAACCCAATGGTTATGGAATTGCTATAGGGAGTTTGAATTGAAGAAATTGAACTGAATTTTAGGATCGAATCAATTATTGTTGATCAATTGAGCAAAGAGTTAGAATTGGACCTAAGAGTTCAAAATTGGGCTTTAGCGCCGAAAATCGTGAACATGCATTGTACATAATTTCATTGAGACATATGCATCACTGAATTATTCAATTGAGCATCTAGTAATGGGACTGTATTTTACTGTTATAGAAGCGCATTGGATCGTCATTTCACGGACATTCTTTGGGACTTCCAGAAGTAGCTTTGAAGTTCTGGTGAGTAACCTAGTTGGTTTCTCAAATTCCTGATTGTCTAAATGCTCTATGTGAATTACTTTCCAAGGTGAATTGCATGATTACTGAAATGTATATAATTGAACTGCATGTTTCTGCTGTATGGGATTGGATTACTGCATGATATTGGGAATTGAAATACTGGGCTTTTATAGCCATATCACTGAATTACTGAACACTGCATTACATGCATAAATGCATGATCAGATAATGGATATGTGACCCAAGTTGCTATTATCACTGAAAAGAGCCTCGAGCTCAACATCAGATCGACCGAGCCTCGAATCCGAGGGAGAAATCTCGACGCATCCCCCATCGAATATCGATCGAGCACTTGGGCACAATACTGAATAACTGGAAAAGAGTCTCATATTCATTGCAACTTCCTGATTAACTGATTTGTGACACTGACTGATTACATGATGGCATGATTCACTGTAAATTGCGATATGATACTATAAATTGTTATATGCTATTGTAAATTGTTAATTGACACTGTAAACTGCTATAGGTTACTGTAAATTGTTATACATTAATTGTATCTTCATCGTGTCTTGTCAGACGTAATCTGTAATGCATGATTTGAGTGAACCATCGATGATGGTTTCTCATTGAGTTCGCAAACTCACCCAAAATTGCAATATATTTTTCAGGATCGATAGAGTAGACTCCTAGCTCCAGAGATAGTCTTTTCCTACCGTGCGAGCGTGCTGGCAAGAGAAGCAATGGCACACAGGTCGGTCAGCTGGGTTGGATTTTTGCAGATGACTTAAGATAGATGCTTATATCAGTTTCCTTTTTGGTTTTGTTTAGGGGCTGATAGACTTGTCTATTCTGATACTGGATGACTGTATTAAGATTCTTTTGGATTCTAAAAGTTTACTGATTTATGATATATTATAGTTTTATTATTGCGATGTCATGTGGATTTTAGTAGGAAATTTTCTGGTAGTGCACCTTTATCGTGGGATACATGTCGGAGCGACATTCGGGCGTCCCGATGTGTACCCTATGGTGAGGGGGCGCTACATGACCCTGCTAAAACTTACCAAAGAATTGACTCTCAATAAGAAACTTTGCTGAACTAAGATAAACGTAAAGGGTCTTAAATAAAGATGTTATTCTCTTTTCATAAAGAGATTCTTTTTTTATATAGGTCTTTTAAAACCTTTTTCTTCCTTTTTTTTCATTTCTTATGTCCTATGTTTACCCTAAATATTTTTTTTGACTTGTCCCTTTATTTATTTATTTCATAATTTTCTATTTTATTTGCTTGTTTGTTTTATTTACTTATTTGCTTTCTCTTTTTGTCTATTTATTTATTTAGTTACTTTTATATTTATTTTAATTTTAATTTTAATTTTTATCTTTATCTTTATCTTTATCTTTATTTTTAATTTTATTTACTTTTATTTATGTAGTTATTTATTTTTGTATTTGGCTACTATTTTAAAAAAATTCAAAAATATTATGTTGGTCATTTGAAAACAACCTCTCTATTAGTTAAAGGTAATGCTATATACTACTAGACCTCCCCAAACCTTGAATCTCAATGGAATTTCTACTGGATTGTCGTTATTGTTATTATTTTTAGTCATCGTTAAGGCTATGTAATTTTACAATTTTGTTATTAATCCATGTTGATGATTTAGTGACAAAGTTTTAAAGATATGTCAATATCATATAGATGAAAAATATAATGATATTTCTAATAAACTTTAATGACATCATATAAGATGTATGTCAAACATCATGATAACAAGATGCAAAAGGTAGCAACAAGTAGAGTTGGAATATATAATTCCTTAATGGAATTGTTTCACTCAATTTAGCCCACTAAAAGCATAAACATATATTACAATTAAAGGCATTATCTTGGATATGATAATAGTTGTCATTAAAAGAAATATGATCGCATGACTTTCCTTAGCTATATATGATATAACAAAGATTGTATGTATTTCTAGTTCATGCTTATGAGTATTTGATAATAGATTTAGAATTAACATTATTATAATGTTCAAGGCATGATAAAAATATATTATTGAATAAAAGTAATTGATTTTATACAAATAATTTTTATGTGTTGGATCACTACAAAAAAATTAGTTTTAGCGATGGACAATTACCAACAAAAACGAAACCTTAGTAATTACCAACGAAAAATTATGTTCTGTTAGAAAAATTGTTAGAAAAAATTTCAATTTGCAATGAAACAAAAATATGTTAGTAAATATGGAGGGAAATCAACCGGGGAAATTTTTGGACGAAATATAGCAAAGGTAAGAAATGCCCATCGGTAAAGATAACTTTACTAAAGGCACTACCATCGATAAATTCCGTTGGTAAATTTTAATCATAAACGTCATCATTTGCCTCCATTTCAGTGTTTTAAAAGAAAAAATCACGTCATTTGGTTTAACATCAAATGACGTCGTTTTGATTTAAGGTTAATCCCTTACAGCATCTTCCTCCATTTCATCTCTTCCATTTAACCCACAGCCTCATTTCTCTCTTGTCGTCATCGTCGTCGTCATCATCCGACTGCACCTCTCATCATCCGATTGCGCCTCCTCATCATGCCACCATGCGTCATCGTCGCCGTCATCTGATTGCCCCTCCTCACCTTCGTCAGACCACACCTCCTCACCATTGTCGTCGAATCCATTTCAGGTACATCATCGCCATCTTTTTTGTATTTTAATTCCAATGATATCAAGATATATGTTTGTAGTGACTAAATATAAGCATAGGTGTCATCAGTTTAGATTTATAAGTAAATGGTGTTAGATTTATGTTTTGGAAAATAATCATCATTGGTTTAGATTTATATGTAAATGGTCTTAGATTTTATTTTTTGTCTTCGTTGGATTATGCTAGTTTATGTGTTCGTACTCCATGCATATCTCCCATGAAATCCTCTTAGGTTCATCGAACAATTCACAACGATGTTGGATAATTTGTGAATTGTTGGATTTCCTCTTAGATTTGTGAATTGTTGGATTTGTGTACTACTTTGTATATTGAGAAACTAATCCTAAGGTGTAAAACGACCCTAATGATAGACATAAAAAATATACTATTTTCCAAGGCATAGGGAGACATTGATGATGGATAAAGAAAGGGATAAGGATATGAGAAGAGAAGAGGAAATTGTATATTGTACAAAGTTTTGTTAGATGTGATAATTATATTGTAATGTAATCAATCAAGGATTTAAAAGTAAGTAGTGGTGATTTTACACACATAAAGTTAGTGGTAATTAGGAAGTAATCTACATCTTATTAGAGAACTCCAACTTTCAAATTCAGGTACATTCAGTTCTTTAGAGAAAATTTGGTTTCAAAATGAGGTAATGTTATTATTATGGTTTGGTTTAATGATTGTTAACGCATATGTTATTGAATATTATTTAACCTTATTACTTTATTGGTTAAAATGTTATTACAGATCTACTAACAGTGAGCATGTCAAGAATTTTGGATTTGGACTCATATTGAACAATTTCCTTACATGTTTTAGACCTAGGTGTCATATAAGTAATATGGAGGGTAATATTAAATTTATTTCTCCAAAACCTAATTTCTTTTGTATATCTTATGCTATGAATATGTAATAGTTTGTTAGTAGCTTTTCATCAATTTTGTTAGCAGAGAGTAAGGTTATTACGATTCGTAATGTTAACATGTTTGGTTTTAAAGAAACTAATTAATAACATCATAAAAGACTTAAATGACATATTGTACTATAACTAGTTGGACATATTATAAGTCTTGGATTAAAATATGCATAAATCCTTATCCTTTATTGATTTCTCGCATCTTATTCCCAAATGTGCAATAAATATTGGTAAGCACTTAGATGTTGACATTGATGCATGCATGACTAGCTTTATAAGTGTAATTTATTTATTTGTTTTGGCATTTTTGCATTTAAAAATTTTATTCTCACAGTTTTTCATCTATACACTTTAGAATGATCACTAATAGTATTATTTCATTTTCATAGAAATAATGGACATTACGATATTTAAACTCTAATCACTAGGAGAATGGTGCTAACAAGAACCTATATAAAGTACTATCGTGAAGAAATATATTATCTACACTATATGTAATAATATAAAGATTATTGTGTTATGGATAATTTCATGATATGTTTTTTGGGGTATGGACACATATCCTACGAAGGTGTTAGAATATTTTGGTGTGCAATGTGATGAAAAAGTTTTATGGTACACATTTTCCATCTCATATGCAAAATTATTTCCAAGTTAATGTAATTAAAATAATATGTTGTTCATGTTATTTCAAATGCAAAATTGGTTTCCCCAATTATATACATTGTTAAGTTATAGAGATTGACCAACATTTTGATTATGTTTATCGATTCATGACATTTAGTGAAGAATATGTGATTACATATATTGTACATTATAATTTTAGTATAAAGATTGGCACCCAAAACATCAATTATGGTAGGTTCTTGTTTTTATTTTGTATGAACTAGTAACTTTTAGTATATTAATAATAACACATGTGAGTTGTAGTGAAAAAAGTTGATGGATATTCACAAGCAATTATATATGAGCAACTGATGTGCAGTAATTTCACCTATACCTATGTTTGCTAATGAAACAACTAAAAACTCACAAATGAATTCAATTCTCAATCAATTTGTTCATTTTTAATTTTGGACTTGACTATTGTACATATACTTTGTAATTAGATTAGTGAAATATTAAACAATTTTTATTGACTTATTCATTTTTTATGAATGTAGCTTACATAGATATAACTATTTCATATAAAGTTGAGAATTGACTAGTTATATTAATTTTCAACAAAAGGAAACCCTATGCCTCCCTTTTGGAATAACTTATAAATGTCAAATGTTCGATGCTGGATGCTGGATGCTTAAAATGTTCATATTATAGGAATAAAAAGGGAAGAAAAAAGAATGAACTATATAGAGGTTTTAGGAGGAAATTTAAAATAAAAAACCATAGCATTTAGTTATGGAAATTGTACAAAGTTGAAAATTGTACATACAAAATCCTTTGAACTCCTTTGAAACCGAACAAAATGGAAATTAGAAAAATCCATACCTAAAATCATGTTTGTGGGATTTAGTTAAAAACCCATTCTAATAAGTGACTCTTTGTAGGCATTATTTGTAGAGTATATTTGGAGATGATATTGGTAGGTGATAGCTGATATGGGTTATACTCATTATTCATGGAGGTGTTGATTGTTGTTGCTAATAATACATTCAAAATCAAGATATGAAGGAAAACTTAAACTTTTGATCTAAACCATTATTGACAAAAAGAAAGTTGAACAAATTAACTTGAAAGCTATAAGTCATTTATTTCAAAAAAGAAAGCATCTACTTAAAATGATAGAAAAGCATAAAAACCGTTGCAAACTAGATTTCTATTGAATCATGTTTTAATTTAGACCCTATTAAGTTGTATAACTAGGAGACCTTTTCAGGTTAAATTGGTTTGGGTTATTCAACTATATATCAATTAAAGTATAAATAAAATGTACGAAGACATTGATAAATAATAAATGCTACATATAGAATTATAAAAGGATTTGAATATGTTAATTGATAAACCCAACAAGTTTTAGACAAGATTCAAATATTTAATCAAGATCTTAAGGAATCTAGCTCTAAGTTTGTAGAAGAAAGAAATTATCTGTAAAGGAAAGATTAAACATATTGTCTCATATATTTGATATGGTATTTGAATTTGTTACATGAGTTTAAGTTTGAGGCAATGAGTATGATAGTGCTTCAATGAAAATTGTGAAAAGGTAATGGAAGAAGGAGCCTCCTTATCTCAACCTTTTAGTACCCTAAAAAAGATTGGAAGGTTCTCCATTCACCATGATGTTGAAGTAGTAATGACACATTTTTTTGATCCAATGACTATAGCTGTTTAGTAATCCAAAAGTTATCATAACTTAAAATAAAAAGGCACAGCTTATAGTGTCAAATTCTTTATAAAAGTCAACTTTAATGGAGTATCTTTTAGTATATCACTTGTTATAGTAATTCTTGAACAAATCTTGATTAATCATTAAGTTATCACTAATATCCCTACTCTAAACACTTTTTGGCAAAAAACTAATAAGAGTAAATATGCTTTTAATTTGATAGTAAGAATTTAGAAATAATCTCATCAGTTGCATTACAAAAAGAGGATGGATTGAAAAACTAAGAAGTAAGGTAGCTATGAGTTTTACGTAGTTTCTTTAACCTAACTTTAGTAACTAAATCTCTTCTTTTTACTGTGTTTATGATGAATGTATCCTTTATCAGTAGCATATCATATTTTACTCTCACAAATATCTGTGCCCCTATACCACTTGACCAATAGAATCAAAGTGATCCAATCATATACTTGCTTGATAACATTGTTCAATTTCTTTATGTATAGGATAGATTTGTAATTTTACTGGTTAAGATCTAATTGATTATTTCTTAGTGTAGGAACTCATTTATTGGCAGTATTTCTATTTTCAAGGATTTGAGATACCTATTCTAGTCCAAGTATAAAAAATAATTTATTAAAGGTGTTAAGTATTTGAGATACCTAATACTTGTGAAATATTAAAGATATCCATTCACTAGAAGAATGTTTGGATTTACCGACAGAGAAAACCGTCGGTAAATCCTAATATTCTGTCGATATTAATAGTTACCGACGAAATTTGACAGCCGACAAAGTCGTCGTTAATCAGAGCGTTGTTAAATCTAACGACGGAATATCAAATGTTTGTTCATCGAGAAAAATACGTAAATATACCGACGGATTAACAGAATCGATCAGTAAATGAAATAGGTAACTTATCGATGGTATACGCATTTCTGTCGGTATTAGGTGAACATATTTTCTGACGGTGTCCTTATTCCACCGGTAATATGTTGACATGTTTGCCGATGGTTTTTTAAAATCGTCGGTAATTGGTAGTTAGAATTTTTTGAAAAATCCTAACATGAAAATTTGTTTAATGATCTTATAAAAAATGCATAATTTAAACAATTGTGAGTTATCTGTGCATATTAATTTAATTTGTGTCTATATTAAACTTGTTGAAAAAGAAATTAATTGGTAATATAACATTCAAAATTTGTTAAGTGATAATAAAAACATTGAAGTTTACATAACTTATATTTTTATTTCAAAGAAAATGACTACAACAATCCTAATGTCCTGGTGATAGAGGGTGCTCAAAGGTGCTACCCTTCCCCTTCAACTACTCAAGCTCCTGTTTTAGTTGAGCCATCTACTCTATTTGCTCTTGCAAGTGAGCCATCTGGTCCATCTTCTCTTGCATATAAGTCATCTTCTCCATCACCGTATACAATGTGGCTCGAAGCTCGGTGACTTCTGACGATTGTGGTTGTCTGGTAGACGTTGTTGTACTAGACATAGAAGATTGCGAATAACAAGTATTCGCAAATGAACTTAGCCAGAATATCCGTCCACGACGGTACTTACCACCAATAATATCAAAATACGTCTGAGTCTCATCAATAGATTATTCCTCCTGAGACTGGCGCTGAATGGTTTGTTGTATTTGGTCTAAAAATCAATGTTTACGTTAGTAAGAGCTTATTTATAATTGTAAAACTAAATGATTATAAAAGAAATAATAATAAGGCATTAAGTTCACATACATTAAGTTCTCTACATCAGCTGTTGATGAATGTCACACCGTCATGTTTCTTGGTGTGAGTATGCAAAAACAACTGAGTAGGTGTAGGAGGAAGATTCAAAGACTTTTCCTGCATATTTAACCTAAATATTTAGATGTGAACTATATTTGATAAAAATTTCGACAAAGTTTCCCCTAATTTTATGATATGCCCCCTGTTGAACAAATAAAAAAACTCAACACATCCATATATGGCACCAAACATTTATACTAGTACCATTATGTATAATACAACAAAGATAAACATGTACAAAATAATTGTGAGTTTTAGATACTTACAAGTCTATGTGCATTCTCATAGTGGGTTATTGATCCTCCCATATGTACGGAAGACTCTCTCTGTTGGACCCCGATTTTTAAGTGGAATTTAAAATAATAAGTAAAAAGAAATGAGTGTTATTATGTATATGTTTAGGTATAAATGTATTTATACTTAAAGGAAAGTGATGAGGAAAGAATTGATAGATTTGGATAATTTTGGGATTTGAATAGATTTGTATGGTTATGAAAGTTAAAGTGACTTAGTGGATTGAAATGGAAGTTGAAAATCAAGAAATAAAGAGAAAAAGTGTGAAAATTTAAAGAATTAAAAAAGTTTGATTTTTGGGGATGAAAAGTGATAGAAAGTTTGACTTGAGAGTTGACTTTTTGATTTAGGCAAAATTTGAGAAAATAGTCTTTTAAAACTTGTAGCTTCTGTTGAGAGCTTTCTGTCACTATAAAGTTTGATATTTTTCGATATCGGGAGTAAAAGTTATAGTCAGTCAAAGTTAAGGTTATTTTACTTTGACTTTGAAAATGTTCTTAAGTGTGGAAATTATACATGATGTGCTTTGAGGCAAATCATCGGATTGATATAGTCTGAATTGGAGTAAATGGTCTACATGAAAGATATAGCTTATATTCCCTGATTTTTATCTCCATAAAGTATGCAATTTTTCGATATCAGGGCTAGGAGTTATGATCGACGGAAATTTGGAAGTTGTTTAGGAAGAGATGATTAGGACAGAAACTTTGAGTGGATTTTTGACTCCCTTAGAGGACAATTTGATTTTCTGTCCTTCATGGAAGTTTTAGAGCTTTATTTGAGCTATCTTTTGATATCAAATTTGTCAAATTTGGAGTTCGGGATCAAGAGATATGATTTTTTAAAAATTCAGATATATATATGTGTTTATACATATATACATGTCTCTATTCTTATTTCTTATTATGTCCCTATTTTAATCTTCTGCTTATATCTTTTTCGTTCGATATCCGATTGACTTGGTTTTCTAAGCGTTTGATTCCTAAGACAATTATCTACATTCTTAGGGGAAATTTGTATTTTATGAGATGAAATTAATGATGATTGATTTAATCAAATTGAGTTGGGAAAGTTTCTGAAAATGGTTCAGTCTTTGGCAAAATTCGGGACCTGTGGAGATCCGATTGAACTTATTCTTGAGGAAAAATAAAATTGATTCATGGGGCTAAAAATCATATGAAGAAATGAAATTTCAATTTAGCCCCTAAGACATTCAATTTTTACTTGAAGTTCGATTCGTGTACAGTCTTGGATTAGAGAAATTTGAACGTATTTTAGCCATAACTTTTTTTTTAGTTATCCAAATGAGGTGATTTTTAATTTGGATTAAACTAGAGAAAAGGGCTATAATTGTTATGAAGACATCGAGTTTCAATTTTGTGATTAAGAATGTAAATTTTTGGATGAAAGTAACGTGCTGGAAAATGATTTAACATAAGACATGTCCGAACTGTTTGGAGCATAACTTTTGGTATAGTGATCCAAATTAAATTATTTTAGTGTCATTATGAAACTAAGACAACGAGGAACATTTCTCTTGAAGGAAGTGTTACCAAATTATGTCATTTACCTGGTCAAAATCAGGAGGCAAGATGTCAATTTTAAAGGCCAAATGAAGGGCAATTTTGGAAGTCTACTTAAGGAATTAAGTTAGTAGGCTTATTAATAAGGGTAATATGGTCATTTATAAACCTTTAAGTGAATAAAAGAAGTCATTGCCGTTTAAGAGGAGAGAAAGCTACGACATTTGGAGATTAAATAGAAACAAAAGAAGTAGAGAGAAGAGTAGTACAGATGAGAGAAAAGGGGAAGGAGAAAACGATGGCTATGGTTTCGATTTTGGGTCTTTCAAGCATGAGTTTTGAGTTGATCCATGGGAAAAAGAAGGGAAGATGATGAAAGCTTGCTATAGAAGCCAAGAAAATCCAAAATCTGTGAAGGTTGAAGGTAAGAGAAATTTTCGATCTTCAAGTTTTTAGTGAATTATTGGTTTAGAATCATAGATAATAGTATGAGTTTGTGAAATATGATATCAATTTGGAAGATTATGGGATTGATGATATTGAATTTTGGGTGGATATGTTTAGGTAATTTTAAATTGGAAGAACAAAGGAAGCTATGGACAAATTGACGATTTGGATAAGCTTTTAGCATCATTTCAAGGTGGGTAATATATTTATATATTGAATTATAAGTTAATTGTATGATTTCGGAGATTCAAGAAAGTATAAATGTTTATAATTATTGTTTTCGAATGATTTAAATTAATTGATTTTGGAAATGATTTAAGAATTGTTAAATTTATTGTTTTTCGAATGCTTGGAAATATTATTATCCTTGTTTCAAAAATTTGATTAAATGATGAATTGTTACGTGCATTGTTTTTAATTATTTGGTGTATATTGTTAAAATTGTGCATGATTAAATTATTGTTTTGGAATGATTTAAGAAATGATTTCTTAAATTTAGTTTATGATAAATGCTATTGTTTTGGAAAGATGTAAGAAATTGCTGAAATTGTTTAAGATTAAATTTATTGATTTGAATTGTTTGATTTCATTGTGTTTGATTTATTGAGAATTTAATTATGTGTTTTCAAAAAGAAAAAATATTGTTTATATTTTCAAAAAATCAAGAAAGAAAGGAGTTACAAATTTTATTGCTTATGATTTCGAACAATTGTTTTCGAATGACTAAATATGTTTATGTTTTGAATTATAAGCAAATTAAGTGATTTGAAAAAATCAAGAAGAAAATATTTATAAATATTGTTTATATAAATGTTTGAAAATGTTGATTTCGAATGATTAAATTCCTTGCTTTTGTAATTGTTTATAAAATATTGTTTATAAAAATGTTGCAAAATTTTGACTTTCGAATGATTAAATTCATGGCTTTTGAAATTGTTTATAAAGTATGGTTTATGTTAATGTTTAAAATATTTGCTACAATTGTTCAAATGATTTTGATAAAATCGATACAATTGTTACTTTCTTAGTTTTGAATGAGAAATTGATGTATTCTTTGACTTTGAGGTTTAAAACTCCTTTGGATTTGACTGCTTGAAAAATGGTTATGGGATTTTGCAATGGTGGAATTTATGAAAAAAATTTGTTTGGAAATTATGATTGTGCATTTTGATATATGAATTTTGAATTATAGGTCAATTTTGCTGATTTTGAAAATCAAGAAAGCAAAAAAAAATTGTTTGTATATGTTTCAAAAATTATGATTAATGTTTGACATTATGATTTCCAAATGATTAAAGTTATTGTTTTAAAATGATTTTGATGATTTTGAGAAAGTAATAAAAATTTATGAAATTCTTTATTTATGATTGAATTGAGAAATTAAAAAAAATTGTGGCATTCCTTGGTTGGAAATGATTGTGCACTTGATGTATGAATTTGCGTGAATTATGATTGACTTTTGATATATGAATTTTATTGTTATGTGAATTTTGAAATTTAGGAAAAATTATGAATGAAATTTGTTTGATATGACGCGGCATGAAAACTAAGTTTCGAAATGTGCCTTCGGGCATTTTGATTTTCAAGTATGATATGTGTTATGTGGGTTTGGTTAGGTCCCATAAGTTAGAGTCAGTGCACTGGTCTCAATTTTTATAAAGGCTTCTCCCGCCTTCCCGCTAGTAGCACTGGAGTTTCAATTTCGGACTCCCATAAGTTCACGACTGCACAGGACCGCTATGCGGGACTATGCAATACTTTCCGTTTAAACCGAAACCAAACCATTCTGAAATGTTATGTGATTTTTTATTTCTTTATTATGTGATGCATTTACATTTGCTTGCATTCACTGTTTTTGACTTTATTTGTGAATTTTGAAAAGTTTTGGAATCTCAAGAAGTGAAAATTTGAAGTTTGAAATTGTGAAAAGATTGAAAATTTCAGTATAAATGATTTGAAAAGTGGAAAGGTTTAAGAAATAAGTTTTTGAAAAATTTGCTAAATGGCAAATGTTTTGCAAAATAGTTTTTGCTTATTTTTAAATATAAATATGTTATCCACGAGCGGTCTAGCTCACCCCTTTTCATCCCCATCTCCAGGTATCGAGCAGGAGATTGGATGAAGGAAAGTTAAGATGTCATTCGATTTTGTTTGTTTTGAATTTTGTGAAATTTCGGAATGTAAAAAAATTATGAATTTATGCTTGGAATTGAGTTTGTGTATGAAGTATGGATATGCAGATGATTGTTGATTTGGCCATGGATGAGATGAATTATGAATTTGCGTATGGTTATGAAATAAGTATGTAATTGGTTATGTATGGGGATTGTATATGAGTATGAATTGATATGAGAATGAATGTGAATGGGATTGGGATATTGAATTGAGATATGAATGTGTATTTGATTATTGGATATTGTGGTTGAATGTGTTTTGGATTCCGGACGGGGTGTCCGATGATACTGGTTATTGTTTGAGAAATATAGAAGTGTGTTTTAAGTCATTTGCAGGTTTGGGTTGTTGAAAATACAGCCGTTATGTTGCCCAATTTTTTATAAGAAAATTGGTTATATGGAGAAGATAAAATAAGAATATATTTTTGGTTAAAAGTTGAATATTGAGATATGTATACTTGTTAAGAAGCTTTATATAAGTTGAAATTTGTATAAGGATGAGTTTCCCAAAAGTGGGAATTATTTGCTTTGATTTGAATGAGATCGACTAAAGGTGAAAGAAATGAAAAAAAATTATACCGATTCGGATGGACTGTAGTCTTAAAGTTTCCAACGCGATCGTTTTTCTCTGTTCTTGTTCTCGGATGTCGGATACGCTTTGTTAAATTTTCGTTCCGCTTTAGATTCGCATTCGTTTCGCTTCGTTATTTTTGCTTTCGTTCCGATTCGATATGTATTCGATTCCGCTTTCGCTTTTGTTTTCACATTTTTGTTAGTTGATTTTTCAGATTCGATCTGTTAGATTTGATTCTTTCTCCTTATGTTTTTCGCTTTGAATTCGAGTTCCTTCGTTTGCTTCCGATTTGTGTCGTTTTGAATGCTTTTGTTTTGTTTTTTCGATTGGGATCCGGTTCCGAGATCGGGTCCCAACACTCTCCTCCCAGGCCTTCATGCCTGTTGGTGGAGTTACGTCCTGAGATTGTCATTGCCGCAGGGCTTCTCCAATACTCCTACCATCGACTCCATATTTGCTCCAAAATAAATCACGGTCATACACTAGCTTTCCGTATCGCACCAATGAAGTCACGGTAATGTGTACGAGCTCTGCTCTCCCATAATCTATATATGATGGCGTCCAAACCAAAATCCCAAAAAATCTTTCTAAAATAAGAAGGAAAACATTTAAAGTAATATCATTTCATAATATTTATGTAACTAGTGTATATAAAGCAATACAAAACAAAAGTAAATGTTTTTTGTACCTAAAACTCCTGAAAGTAAAATTCCTTTATTGCCTGAGAGATATTCTTTTAGACATAACCCTCAGGATCAATCCATTCTTTAAATTTGGAAGTCATATTTCTGGAACACGGTCCAGACGAAAGCAACGTAATATAAGAAGTAATTTGATAAAATGTCAAAATTGATAAACCTATAACTTAATTATAAGTAGTCATTAACGTGATTTCACTTATAGAGGGCCATCAATTACTACGTACTTTCTTCCATCTGGTTCTTGATCTCCAGGCTTGCGGATGTCTCCACCTTCCAATAAAGCGGTATTGGACTATATATGAGTTGGGGATAGGGATATGGATGGTGTAGTAGGTGATGCCTCATCTACAACTATAGGTTTGGGATAGGGAGGAGGTGAGCTACTAGGGGTTACAGAATGTGATGATCCACCTACATAGTAAGTGTCGCCAATCAAGCCTCTAAACCTGGGCCGCCTAACATCAAGCTGTCTCTTTGGTCCCATATGATGAACCTGACAATCATTGTTGATCAAATTTTTACTTATATAATAATTTGAATTCAATATTTTATGCAATATATGGAAAAGAAAATAAGGTGATTCGTTTAATGTCATATCTAAGTACAAACAATGAAAATGACAGTTAACAATTGTAGAACAAAAACAATAACAGCCCTCATTCACTAGGGCATAGGACAAATTCTTACACATACAACAATATATCAACGTTCAGTTGCTTATGTACTATATTGCAACGATAAATTAAAATGATATAATTTTTTTGTTTGATTCCATGTGATATGGGATTCGGTAAAAGGTAAATGAGTCCCCAATGTTTGGATTCCCGATAAGTATCCTAGCCTGTTCAAACGCACCTATTCAAACAGTGATACTTCTTCCTTCATGTGTATGCTTTTGAATACCTTCTTGCAATAGTGTTTCTGCTATAACTAAACTTGTTGAGGATACACTTAATGCATCACCAGTTTTAGTAGAAAGACTAACTCTCTAGATAAACTACTAGCAAGAACTGATTTACCTAACACACAATCAGTATATAAGTTTCATAATGTCATATTAGAAAATGGTTAAACGAACCAATAATGGATATTAATGCATACGTGAATGTCCAGACGAGGTTTGTGGAATTGACAAATTTTGTTTAAGAACCGATCTTCCTAATCCTTTACATACTATAGTGACATCGCTCTCGCCTTTGTTGGCATACATGTCATCTTCGAGATTTAAGGAAGCTTAAAACATGTGGTATAGACCATCAAATGTGAATATATATAATCATTTCATCAAAGGAAATGAGATGCACATAATAAGGAAAGAGACATTGTCCAAATCATACTAAACACCTTAAAGTAGAAGCTCGGCCATAGAAGGAAAACAATCTTTAGTGTATGAAGTGGCAATTTTTCTTACATACTTTATTCCTTCGGTTGGAACAATTTTGCCACATTCCTCCCAATGGAAGGAATGACTACCATCCGGAACCAGTCGCCATGTCAACATTCCTTAAATAAGATTTGCAATGAAATTCTTTACATAATATAGTGAAAATGAAATAATTTATCACGTTCATTAAAAAATTCAATTACAAACACAATTTAATCACTATCATAACTTAATTATAAAGTACAATCATCTTCTTCTTCTGATGAATAAGAATCAAACCCAGGCTTCTCTTCAGATCTCTGACTCTCGCCATCCTCTCCAGATGAAAGATCAACAAATTTATTCGATGGATCATTTAAAGGTTCATTATCGTCATATGTCACAGTTTCATTTATAAATGTGACATCTTCTTGAAACGCTTCAGTGTCAACTCTCTGCTCTCCTTTTTTATGTGATTAGAAAACACCTTTAGGTTTAACTATACAAAACCGCCAACCAATCTATCTTATCTCGTCGTAAGCTTGGAAAAGGGACATAACTCACCTGTTTCGCTTGCATTGCCAAAAAAAATGTTCAAACTGTCTCAATCTTCTCTTTATGTTGACTTCAACTAGATTGTATCGACTATACACTTTGGTTCCAACATTTGAAATCAGGTCATACCAGTCACATTTAAATATCACACATCACTTAATAGGCAAAGCAAGGTACTCAACTTTAAGTATTTCAATTATTTTACCATAGTAATCCATCAATTCTCCCTGTATGACAACTCCACTATTTATTATTGCTATGCTATACCCAAGATATTTTGTATGATATTTGTATCCATTCACAAAAACATTGGATACGGTTTACTAGTTTCAGAGGTCCCTTTAAAAGATCACTAATGAACTTGTTCTCTATTGAATTTTCTACAGCTTACATTAAAGAAATTATCATACCATTAATGTATAATGTCATGGGAATAGTTAGATATGGTATTGAACTATTAGAATAATTGTAAGTAAGAACTTACATATCTCTCGAACCATCAAGGAAAGTGTTTTCCAACTTCTTTATTTATATCATCCTATGTGTTGTCCGACATTATATCACGTAACAATGCTTCGTACAATCTAAATAAATTATTATGTTTTTTAGTAATGAACAACACAGAAATATAAAGGAAGAAACTATAATGTTCAATTTATTGCACGAAAGGTTGAACCTCTTGATAGTTCAATAAAATGTAACCATGTGCAACCTCAATTTCTTCCTCTGTAACATTCTTCTTGTTGGACGTCCATATATTCGTCCAAGATAGGTGAAAATGGATAAGTTACCATCAACATCAATCATCCTCACCTATCGTCATTACGAGGAACTTTTCTTTCTCTTGTGTGAACATGTGGTTCAAAATAATGCCCACAAAATGTACTAGCTTCCTCCATTAAATAAGTATTACATATCGATCCTTCAATTCTGGCCTTATTTTTCATATTTTTTTAAGTGATGCAAATACCTATATTGGACAAAATAGTTATTACAATTTTGTAGTAATTACATAATAATATAGTTATGGAAATAATGTTTTTTCACTTACCTCTTAAATGGATACATACATCGATATTGAACCGGTCCGGGTATGTTTTCCTCGTGTGCTAAATGCACAGGTCGATGCTCCATACAGTCAAAGAAGCTTGGAGGAAAAATTCCTTTTAACTTGCATAGAATTACTGAAATTTTCTTTTTGAGTTTCTCCATGTCCGCCAACTTGAATTCAGATGATGTTAAACTTTTGAAAAACATACTTAATTCTGTTATTACTTCCCAAACCTTATTTGGTAGTAACTCCCGAAATGCAATTGGGATAAGCCTTTGCATAAATACATGACAGTCATGACTTTTCATTCCAAACAGTTTGTACTTGCTCAGGTCCACACACTTAGCTAAGTTCGAAACAAAACCATTGGGAAAATTTAGACTTTTCAACCATTCACACAAAAGCTCAATTTTGTTTTTTGTCCAAAGTGTAACATGCTTTCGGATATTTTCCAGTGCGAAGATCTTTATGTAATTCATTCCTTTTACAAAAAAGTTGCAAATCAGCTCGTGATTATGCATTGTCTTTTGTCCTCCCTTCAATATTCATAATAGTAATGAACAAGCTGTCAAAAATATTTTTCTCACTATACATAACATCTAGATTATGGCGTATCAAATTTGTTTTTCATTAAGGCAAATCCCAAAATATGCTTCATTTTCTCCAACCAAAGTTTTGACTAATGTTTGTATTTACTTCATCAACTTCAAATTTTGTTACTTTCAGCAAGCCTAATTCCTCAATCTCTTGCAAAATCGCTTCACCAACTTTTATAGGAGGAGGAGGTGTTTTGACCACCCTATTCTTAATGAACTTTTGTTTATTGCACCTAAATAGATGATTTAAAGGAAGAAATTTCCTATGATTGTCAAACCAACATAATTTGTCCCCATTTGGAAGATAAAACGCATCAGAATCATTGTCACAATAAGGATAAGCCAATTTTCTAGCTATACTCCATCCAAATAACAAGGAAAATGCTAGAAAATCACTAATGATCCACATCAAAACCGCCCTCTACACAAAATTCTATTTCAGAGAGACATCATATGTTTGAACACCATATTCCTACAGATGTTGTAATTCAAATATCAATGGTTGTAAGAACACATCAATTTTATGCTTCAGATTTGTAGCCTTGGCACAATCACTATCAAGAACATATATGTCTCTTCCATACACATCCAAGGAGGTAAATTATAAGGAGTCATTATGATTGTCCATGATGAATATTGCTGCCCAGATTGACTAAAAGATTGGAAACCATCCGTCGACAATCCCAACCTAACATTTCAACATTCAACTGCAAAATCAAGATGGGTGTCATTGAAATGCTTCCATGCTAGTGCATGTGATGGATGACTCATTACTCCATCTTCCTGTTCGTGTTCAGCATGCCATCTCATATGAGATGCAATAACATCAGAAGCATACAATCTTTGAAGTCTCGGAGTTAGCAGGAAATAATGCATTCGCTTTTATGGTACTAATTTTTGTTTCATTGAACCCTTTTTAGGCTTAAACATAGATTGGACACAAAATTTGCACTCTTATAAGTCCTTATCATCTCCCCAATACAACATACATCCCAATTTGCAACAATCAATCTTTTCAATAGGCAAACCAAGACCCCTAATATGTTTCTTCATATTGTAAAAACTATCAACCATTGTATAATTCACAGGCAATGATTCATTATACCATTCTAGAATTTTATCAAAACTACGATCCAAAATATGTCTTTTAGACTTTAAGTTCAATATTCGAGCAATTGAAGATAATTGGGTCATTGTCTCACAATTTGGCCACAATTCTCGGTCCGTTGACTGTAATAAGTCAAAAAACTATTTTGCTTATGGGTTAGGTGCTTCTTCAAGAATTTTCCTATTTTCTTCAAAGGTATAACCGACCACATCATAAACCATTCGCAAGCACGAATTTTCTGTTTGTTCCACATAATTTGTTCTAAATCCAATCCCTTCATACTCATTTAGGTTGACAAACGATTCTGGATGATTACCCCTTGAGGTGTTAGAAATGCCTGGTTTCTTATGTCGTGTCCACTCAAAATAATTGAGGACAAATCCTTTTCTTGACAAATTCCCATTAACCTCATCAATAGTAAGGAAACGTTTGTGTTTTCATTTTTTACATGGACATCTAATCTTTGCCCCATCTATAAATGCAGGTTGAGAATATGCATAATGAATAAAAGCTTCCACTCCCTCAACAAATTTAGGATTAATAAAGCCATCAGCATTTTTTCATCTATACATCCAAAATCTATCCTGAAAACTCATTTCTAGACAATTGTTAATTTAAAACTGTGAATCCATAGTTGATATTTGATCATTGTATCACAATAAATTTCACAAGATCTAACATAAGACATGTGAATGACGATAACGAGTTCTCGTTACTATGGATCAAAAGTTATGGGTTGAGATCTAAAACAATTGTAAAATTAACATCTAAAATATATGTTTGTAATCATATATGTTTGAAGATAATTAATGTTAAAACTCCTATATTAAATATGTACTACTCTCAAAATATATAATAGTATCAAATTTGATAAGTATTAATAACAATATGAATACTTATTTTAATAAATTATTTTAACATATACAATTTTAAAAAGATATACGTGTAATAATTAGCACATGAAAAGTACGAAAATACCCAAATAAACATAAGTTCAAGAAAACGTAGTAACAAATTAAATCACTAACCTTAACCAAACGGTAAAAGGATCTTGGTGAAGTACTTGAAGGAAAATGATGAGAGGCAGACCTAGAATGAGAAATATACAAACTGATACAAATGTCATTTTTCAATATGTGTTAGAAATCATTCTTCAAATCCAGACTTATAAGGATATAAATTTCATTTTAATACCTGGTAAAGCTTCTCTTAAATCTCCTTGAAAATATCAGTACTGCAAACAATTGATATCCTACAACCTATTCCCAAAAAGCGCTCACATTATACAAACCGGGATATATTAAAACAAATGCTA
Organism: Erythroxylum novogranatense; assembly: GCA_029891385.1. Classification (NCBI taxonomy): domain Eukaryota; kingdom Viridiplantae; phylum Streptophyta; class Magnoliopsida; order Malpighiales; family Erythroxylaceae; genus Erythroxylum; species Erythroxylum novogranatense. The sequence continues at coordinate 4,531,496 of CM057225.1, read as the reverse complement.
TGAAATATTATATTAATTCAAAGTCATGATCTATACGAGAAGCCTATTAAAAATTCGACAACATTTCTCCTATAAAATGGACATCCCCCTTTTCAGAAAAGGGTCATTCCTGTAATAAAATTACACTTCTATATTCACCAGTAATTACAGCTCAATTTAGGTCTCCAAACTATATGTCATTACATTTATTAGCCTTAATTAACGATAACCTAAGAAATAAGACTTCATTAATTAAACTAAGACAAAAAAACAAAACAATTAAATTAGCCAAGACAAATCAATAATGTTAGGACTTCATATCCCCTTAAAGCATTTAGTTTTCTAACTATTTTCATTGGATAGATAGAGATAAAACTTATTTACTTAGTGCACAATTGTCAACTTTATAGACTTTTAAAAAATAATTGTTTTAGAATTTCATTCTCTTAATTAGAGAAATGTAGGAGAGGTTATTGGTGAAGCCAAAATTGAATCTATCTTTAGTTAGGAGTTTTATTGTTAACCTCGATAATGTTTGGCATGCTTGTATGTAATTTTTTGTAATTAGGATGCTTTTAAAGAGCTCTACAATAATACTTTTAAGATCGTTGTCGATCTGCTCCCTTAAGCTCAATATTTGTCTTAAAGTCTAAAAAGTATTGGTCTTTGACTATACCTTCTAAATGTCATTTCCTTTCATAAAAAGAATATGCACCCATTGTACCATAGAATTCCCTATTAGTAAGGAGTTTTCCAAATTCTCTTTGCGAACATCACTTTTTTCATGGATCTGATAAAAGTTATTCCAAACCCCTCTTTTTTGTAGGCAAGTATATATTTGTTCATTTTATCTTAGCCTCTAAAGCATTGTTCTCTTTGCTTGTCTATAGAAAGTTCTTAAGTAATCTATCAATTAAATTTATTGGATTGAGAAGGAGGAACATTTGAGACCTTCAGTATATATAGAGATTGCTCAACATAAAAACTATCTAGTGCATCCTCCCTATAGATGAGAAGAATCATTTGTTCTAATTACTAATTCTTTTAAGAATAAAGTTTAATAATGGTTGGAGATATTTGAAAGATAATCTTGCTATTATGATGGGAATGTCTATGTACTTTAAAGGAGTTTGCTAAAATTTAAACCCTAAAATCTGGGATAGTTCATTTACTATCTTTTGAGATCCAATCTAGAAAAAATGGTGTTATTATAGTGGTTGATTGAGAGCCTAGAAAAGTTTTTGAATTCTTGTAAGAAATTGAAAATACTTGATTAACTCTATACTAACACTATAAAAGATTAATAGGTCACCTAAAAAGGACAAACTAAAAATCTTGAGTTTGTCATATTTATAATAAAATCAAAATTTACTACCCTTCGTCGTGTTTTTAGTGGTTATCTGAGAGAAAAATTAGTTAGAATACTTTTCTTTATTCATTAAGTAGGGAAAACTTCAAAATGTAGTTGTCCCAAAAATATTATAGTAATATATTTGGCACCTAACTTCTTCACTTTTAATTAATTAAAGTGCTTCCTCAATTTCTCTATTTTCTTTTTATTAATTTTTTAGTGCCAAAGATATTCATAGAAGGAAAAGATCAATAAACTTCAATATCAAATCCATTTCTTCAAAAATCCCTTTACAAAAATCCCATTCCAAGGATATCAAGAAGTGTAATAAAGAAATGATGTGGAATCTAGAGGATTTACATTTTTTTTATATTTCATTCCCTTCACATAGTTGATGAAATGCAATTTTAGTGAAAAAAACTGTTATTTTTAGACTGCTGGTGCTTCAATTCAGAACTTTGAATTGATAAATTTTAGTTTACTTGTATTAGTGAGAATGTTCAAGTTCTTCAATTAAAAAACAATTCTATTCAAAAGGAAATAAAGAAATTAACATGTTTTTTAATTCACTTTTCAGTACTATATGTTCTCTTGGTTAACTAGAGTTTAGAGTATGAAACTAGCTTAATGAATGAAGCTTTGTAAAAATATCAGTAATCTAATTTTAAAGGAAGCAAAAATAAGTTAAAGTGTGTCATAAATAATAATGATACTGTGTAAAGTGACAATTATTTTAATATTTTATTATGCTCAAGGAAAATATAGAATTGCATTTATCAAAATGAAGAATAGTAATTGACTAATGTATAATCCCCATATCTTGAAGTAATAAGTGCAACCAAATAAGTTAAGGGATATATGGCCATGATTTGATATTCAACTTAAATATGAGAGTATGATATAACTATTTACTTTTTACTATACTAAAAATTAATGAATGACTAAGAAAAGGTAAAACTAATAGTAGAGCATCATTCAGTTAGATAACCAATCAATGTCATAATATGGTTTTAGAAAAATAAATGAATGTCAAAAAAGATAAAGGCCATGAAATGACATCCTTTAGAAATAATGAATGATGTTAGACAAAAATATAATGAGTGAAAAAAAAACATATATAACTTGACTAACAATGTGGACTGTATGGGTAATGTATAAAGAGGGATCGCGAGATAAATAAAATATCAACTATTTATCAATAAAGAGTTCTATCATTGAGACGAGTACAACACAGTTAATAGAACAATTGGCATTGAACTTCATAAAAGCATGTATAATTTTAGAATTTTTGAGTTTTCTAACTCTACTAGACCAATTGCCTCTTTTTGAAAGTATAGTTGCCATCTCCTATCATTCATTTTAACCATCAATTTCATAATAGGCATTTCAACAAACACCTAACATGCATCAAACCACTATTGCAACATCACAACAATGCTTCATCGTACAACCTTCTAACACTAACATTTAAACCATAATTCTTCTAACCCATTCACATAAATCCTTAAACATAACAAACAAATTTTATTAACACAACACCCATGCATATGAAACCAACGCATTAACCTCACAAACCTCATGAAAAAGCACCGCATGTCGAAGAAGAGAAGGAGCTTTCTCCACCAAGCACAACACTGACCGATGCCTGATCGAAAGGGGACGGAGTTGTCACTGAAGGAGAGGAAAAATGTTGCGGAAGGGAGGAAGGGAGGAAGGAGACGACGCTGGAGAGCTACGGGGAAGGGAGGAAGGGTTATTTGGGTGGGTTTTAACTAAAAATGACGTCGTTTGGTGTTAAACCAAACAACATCGTTTTTATTAACATTTGAACGTTCATTTGTCAAAATGATAGTGACGTATTGCTTTAATATTTACGAAAACTCCGTTTTTCCACTTACTGCCTTTTTCTCCCGCCTTATTCGTCGACGATTACTTGGCCGTCGTTGAACCTAAATTTTTAACACACATTTTTCGACAATTATGTAATTTCTGTCGACAAATCACAACTTCCTCCCTATTTCAACTATGGATTTTTATTCCATCACTAAATGGTTTTTTTCTCAAGTAGTTTTTCGACAACATGGAATTAAATTGCGACGGAAACTCAACCGTAACCAACTTTTCATCGATAATGCCTTCATTTCTTATAGTGATTATTATATGTATAATTTGATATTTGAGTTCGAGGTGATATGAATATTAACTTTAGAAGTAAATCTTAGTTAAGATATATTTTACTTAAAACAATAATCTTGAGATTAGAAATATAGCATTACTTGCTAAATAAGCTATAATACATTTTCTTAATTATAATGATAATTAATAAGGAAGTTATAAGATTTAAGCAAGTGTTAATTATAGAGAATTTGTAGGATTCTCTCACTAAACCACTATTCTAGTAGTAGCATAATTATCATATAAGGATATTATATAAGATAAACAATTAGGTTGGTACAAATAGGAGATTTTTGGTTAATGTCCTACAATCGATAAGTTAATTATAGTTTAGTGAAATAATTATTCAAAAGCATTCTTTATTTTATAAATATTTATATATGTATAATAAAGTATATAGGATAAGTACAAATTATAAATGAAATTATGATGAGATCATAATTATCGATTCATATTATATTTATTTATTATCCTAAATTATTTTTAGTCATTGTTCTATTAAGATTGAATATTAATGGAATATAAAAGTCTAATATACATTATACTTTTCCTTATGAACAAAGTAATCAATCTCATAAATTAAAATATGAAAATACTCAAATAAACATATAGGTAATTGTTGGAGAACAAGCTCACTAAACTAACCCCATAGAAGAATTCTATTTGAAATATTACTTATATGTCTATGAAAATTCTCATTGTAATGATAGTATAAGTAATCTTTTGACTTTCAACCTCCAAAGTATCTCGTATAGGAATTATTATGTTTTGCTACAACTTGTGACATATTCTGACTAAAGGAAATTCTGTCGGTAGTCACTGAATATACCATGAATTATATGGAGATAGTTGAATGATCAATATAAGGTTTATTACCCTAAAGTGATTAGGAATAATGTTCCATTATTCTTAATTAGTATTGATTTGAAAAATTCTTAGTCAAGTTGAAATGATACTCTGAAAATGATTTTCAAATTTCATTAATTGAATCAATTGCTAATGTTAAGGAATTAACATAATTGGGCTCAAATAGAGTAGACATTAATCCTAAGCTCTACATCTAATAAAAAATTCTATATGAAATTATTGAACTATCCGAAAAACTTATGTATAAAAGGTTAGTCAAAACTACTTTAACATTTCTAGATATTATAGTGGTCACGGCGTTGCTAATGCAATTTAATTTATCGATATATTATTTAATCACATAATTAAAAATAAATTAAAGGAGTTTAATTTAACTAAACCTGAATATAATTTAAGGTTATAATTTATATCAATTGTCAACATATTTAAGAATATAATGAGTCATACACACAATGAATGAGTTGAAGAGAGAATGAGTTTTAATCAAGCTAGACTTGATTATAAAATATGAAAAATTTTATAATTTAAATGAGATGTTTAATAAGAAATTATCAATATGAGATATTATATTTCGTTTGGGCATAACTACATTTAATTAAATTAAATGTAATTATAATAAAAGCTTAATTGAAGTTAAAATTTTATTTTAATTAAATTATTAACATTTCCAAAACTAATTATAAATAGTCTTAGGCTTTAAATGAGCTAAGACTTATTTCTTAACCCTTTTAATTGTAGAGTTCTTTTAACACATTTTATGAATGATGTTAAAGGCCAACTATTTTAAAATTAACGTAATTTGAAATGAGTCAATTTTAGAAACGGTTTGAAGAAAACAACAAGAAAAGTATCAATTTTTATAATACGTTAAGAATAATGACTCATACTTTATTATATTTTATATGATAATCATGTTATAGATTTTAAGTGATTTTATCTTTAGGAAATTAAACAAGAAAAGTTCTATAATTATCCTACTGCATACGAAATCAAATCTTGTCTTAGTTTCCGAAGAGCAACTACTTATATAAATTGGAGTGAATAACCAATAGTCTATGTACAATAATGAATGTACAGAAACTATAGTGTATGTGGGTATATAAAGTAAAACGTAAACATAGCCTAATACTAATTAAAGATGGCAGTGGATAGACCTTAAAGTTGTTATCGTCTGTTGAATCCAAAGTTAAAAGATTTAAGTTTTAAGAATAATTTTATATATAAGGATAAATTTTAAAAATAATTAAAAAATAAAATCCAGATTTAAATTCTACAAAACAAAATATTTTCTTTTATAATTGCCACAGAAAAAAGATTGAAAACAAAATCAATGATAAGATCATTACGGAAATTGGTGTAAGAACCATACAGATCGTCTCCCTATTTATAAGAGGAGTCATCCTTGAGAGGTAACCAACGTAGAAAAAAAAAACGTAAATTTCGTACCAATAATTGGAATTGGGAATTCGTATGTATAAAAGTGTACCATAGTCTTAAGAACAATGAGAACAGTCCAATAGAATGAAGGCATGTTGCCTCAAATTAGTTTTTTTTTTTCTTTATGTTAACTCTGAAAGTCTTGGTTTATAGTAAATCGAACCACAGCCCACTTGGTTAATTAAAATTTTAGATATTCATAAAAAACCTTTTACTTTCTATTAAAATCTGACTTATTTTTCCTTTTGTTTTTCAATATAGAGGGTAAAATGGTAGCATACAACTTTATATAACAAGAAAATAAGTAGCAAAAATCTTATAAAAACTGGCACAATCTGTTCATTATTCCGAGAATAGCACAACATGACCATTGATCTAGTACAAATCCTGAGGAAGGCGTGGACTAAGAAGCACTTCAAGTGGGGTTAATTTGATATTAGATAATCCAGGGCCTCCTCGCATATCAACTGCCTTGTTTGATGGAGTTTCAACTTCAAATCCATGCAGCAAAGTGGCAAGTGTAAGATTTAGAACTTGAAGAGCAAATGAGATTCCAGGGCACATTCTTCTTCCACTTCCAAAAGGGATTAGTTTAACACTCTGTCCCCTGACGTCCACATCTTTATGGGTTGTTAAGAATCTTTCTGGTTTAAATTCTTCAGGATCGGACCATACTTGGGGATCTCGATGAATCTTCCATGCATTTATGAAAAGTCGTGTCCCTGCTGGTATGTGGTATCCGCCTACACTACAGTCTTCCATGGATTCATGTGGCAACAATGTGGGCACCGCAGGATATAACCGGAACGACTCTTTGATTACAGCTTCGAGATAGACCAAATTGTGCATGTCTGATTCCTTAACTTGCCTGTCTTTACCAACATGGATGTCCAGTTCATGTTGAACTTTGTTTAGAGCATCTCGATTGTTGAGCAGTAAAGCCAGTGTCCAAGTTAGTGTAACTGCTGTGGTGTCTGAAGCTGCTACCATCAAAGCCTGTGAAGTGGAGAGGGAAAAAAACAAAATTGTTCTAATTATAAAATATAGAAATGTTGGTATCGAACGGTAGGCATGGAAGTTAAAGGCAAGGACTGACCAATCTGACAAGAAAAGGCATACCAGGCACGTAGCTATGTTGACCGAATCAGCATCTCTACTTGACAGATCTTTTGCATCGTCCAAAATAGACAACAAAACATCCATGAAATCTTCATGGCGCTTTGCAACACCTGAAACTTTGTGCTCTTCTAACCATTCTCGAGCAACAATCTCAAGATTTTTCGAACACTTCTTCATCGCCCTCTCAACTCCACCCAAATCCATCCACCTTAGAAACGGAAGAGCGTCTGACACGGAAAACTTCCCAGACAATTCGAAAAATGACCTCAACTCTTTTCGCCACCCACCTTTCTGTTCATCATCACTACAACATGTATATTCCACGTATCGCTTGCCAACAATTATCTTCAAAATCATGTTCAGCGCTACGTCCCAAAACCATTTTTGCATGTCCACTAGAACCTTATTCGAACCACTTGCGCTATTGGTCCATTTCAGGTACAACCCTTCTGCAGCTGCCTTCAACTCGGACTCTCGTACATGTTTCAGCATCTGAAGGCGGTGATTAGAGAGAAGCTCAACAGTGACTATCTTGCGCATTTGTCGCCAATAAGATCCATAAGGACTAAAACCGAACATGTAATAATTGTAGCCCAAAATCTCCATGGTTAGAGTTTGAGGACGAGAGGCGAAGGCTCTGTCGTTGACAGTTACGCACTCCTTAGCCATTTCCCAATTACTGACTATTAGTGTTCGATGTACGCCAAGCTTGATGGTGAATATTGGCCCGAACTTGTCAGCCCATTTTGCTAGGGTTACATGAGATGGCTCAGATCCTGTAGCTAGGAGAGGAAGGTGGCCAATAACAGGCCAGCCCCCAGTCACTTCAGGTGGCGGTTTCTTTTCGTTTTTCTTCTTGGCTGCCACAAACAAAAAGTAAACAAATGTTGTGGGTAACAGCAGTAAAATCGCTGTAACGACGGCAGCGAACGGAGATAGTAGCCCCATGATTGCTTATCTTGATGATCTTCTTAGAGAGGAGGCCAGTCTTATATAGAAACTTGCCGTCATCTGTGATCGGAATATCGATTTGACACGCCTTCGTCGTTTTCCATCGCAGTTACTTTTCAAAATAGAAGAGCCCAAGTGGACAAGAAGGTCCAATTTGACGAAAATATATGGTCGAATTTCAGTGACTTCAATAATTTCGCAAGTGAAAAGGTGTTGCAGTGAATGAAAAACTATCTTAATTATTAGCCATTTAGTAAGCAATGTGATTAGAGTATCTTGCATTAAAGTCTTTTTTTTATTTTAAGAACTATATTACTATAAACGGAAAAGTTTACAATGTACAGAAACTAACACACATAAAAGAGGAGGTAAACAATTCCACTGTCTCAAATCACAAAAGAACAGCCAGTACAAACCACATAAAACTATAAATACCAGCGATCCCCTCAAGGCTAGTCATCTGCCACTATGTCAAATCTTGCATTAAAGTCATTGTTTACAGTGTTAGAGAAACAGACAGTTCAAGACTAATGAATCCAAAACAAGTGGCAGACGACATTGACTAATGAATCCAAGATAAGCGGTGGACAACAGAGATAAAAGGAAAAACAAAAATTTGTTTTGACAACCTGTAATAGGACAACAATTTTCCTTAGACAGGTCATATAATTGAATACCAAGAACTTTTGGATTATCCCTTCTTGCTCTCAGACACTCTGATATTATTCTACTCTATCATTATTTTCTTACTTGGTATCAAAACACTCTGATACTATTCTACTCTATCATTATTTTCTTACTTGATATAAGTGTTGGAGATGGGTCCCTTTAATATGGAGGGACTCTATCATTCCAATTTGGTGGTAGGCATAATAGGCGCCAACAACGGCGGCTACCGCAGTGGACGCCTACCAACATGAAACCCACCTGCAGCATTTGTTGAAGAGAAGAAAAAAACAGTTACAGGGTAGCTGTCTTCAAGCGGTAGAGTGCCTATATGAGACACTCCCCACTTTACAACACATATAACAAAACAGGGAGAAAACCAGAGCATTGTTCTTGCTCTGAAGTTAGGAAATACATTCCTAAAGGATTGGTGAGTGACAAAATAGTGATGTTAGTATTTTTAGGTTGGGAAACATCTTGTGAGTAACTATTTTGATTTTATCTCTATATACCTAATATTTGTAATAGTGGAAGATTTATTCTAAGTTTTGTTCGTAGACGTAGCCCAAAGTTAAGGGTGAACCACGTTAAAAATTCTGTGTCTATTTTGCTCATTTTATTTTTTCTTTTCACAAAATACACCCGCTGCGCCCAACAAGTAGTATCAGAGCTAGTTTTTCATCGGAGGTATTTTTTGAAAAGAAGTATGTCATCGGGAAGAGAAAATTACAACGAATTTTTTGGCATAATCCGTTCGAAAAGTTGACGTAAAACAACAAAGGTGATGAATATTACTAAATAGTAGTTTACGTTGTTTTAATTAATTTGCAAAAGTGATGCACTGTGCACAATAGTAACTGGATCCTGCGATACTATTTGAGTTGCTATTTATCGAGTCCCGCGATACTATTCCAGTGGGGTCTGACGAGTTACTATTTATCAGGTCTTGCAGTACTATTTTGGTGGGATCCGGAGATACTATTCCGATCCCGTGATGAAAATTTAGAAGATATTTTGTCTGCCAAATTTTGACGTCCTGGTTCCATATTTGAGGTCGGTTTTCTCAAATTTGGTTTAATTTGGAAAATGGAAGTGAAGACAAGCAAAATGATCAATTTAAACGATATGAACTACCGTATATGGCGAACCAAGATGAAGAATCTCTTGATGATTACAAAGATGCATTTTTTGGTATTTTCGACAACTAAACCTAGAGGAGATGTCCAACGAAGAATGGGAGTTTAAGCATGAACGAGCATGTGGTTATATTCGACAGTTTGTCGATGATAATGTGTACAATTGCATTTGTAACGAGTCTCATGCAAAAAAGTTGTGGAATAACCTGGAGCAGTTTTATGCTTCAAAGACCGGTAACAACAAATTATTTTATCTAAGAAAATTGATGCAGGTAAAATACCAAGAGGGTACTTCTGTAGCTGATCATTTAAACAATATGGAAGGAATACTTGATTAGTTATCAAAGATGAGCATAAAGTTTGACGACGAGGTGATTGCTTTGATGGTGTTAGCTTCATTACCAGAGTCTTGGGAGACTTTGAACGTGTCTTTGACAAATACTGCACCAAATGATGTATTAAATATGGACTCTGTTAAAAGCAGTATACTAAATGAAGAGATGAGACGTAAATCACAGTCTTCAACCTCTTCATCATATTCAAATGTTCTGCTTACAGAAAATAGAGGAAGGAGTCAATCTAGAGGTCCAAAGTCCAAAGACAAAAGCAAAGAAAAATCAAACAGATATGCAAATGTGAAATGCCATTACTGCAAGAAGAAGGGATACATCATGAAATTTTGCCGAAAATTGAAGAAGGAAAAAGGCAAAGATGTGAAGAAAGAAGAAAGCAGTGATGATGAACAAGGTAACATTGTTGATGTATTTAATCTTGTTATTGATACAAAGATAGTCAGCCTAATGTCGCAAGAAACAAGTTGGATAGTTGATAGTGGAGCTACTATCCATGTTACATCTCACAGACAATTTTTATCATCCTACACACCTGGGAATTATGGCGTTGTTAAGATGGAAAATGGAAATATGTTAAATGTTGTTGACAAAGGAGATGTTTCTTTAGAGACAACGAATGGTTCAAGATTATTGTTGAAAGATGTCAGGTACATTCCTGATATGCGTTTGAACTTGATTTCTGTAAATAGGCTAGATGATGAAGGTTTCAAGTACATTTGGAAATGAAAAATGGAAGCTTACTAAGGACTCGTTAGTAGTTGCCAGAGGTCAGAAGCACTCAAGACTGTATATGCAGGCAAAGCTCTCCAGTGATGTTGTTAATATAGTGGAGAATAATAATACAGTTGATTTATGGCATAAAAGATTAGGCCACATTGGTGAGAAAGGAATGAGTCAGCTTGTAAAGAGGAATATGTTGTCTGGTCTAAACTAGATACATAAGAAGAAATGCGAAGATTGTCTAGCAGGGAAACAAAACAAGATTTCTTTCTAGAGTTCTCCTCCATCCAGAATGAAGAATGTTTTAGATCTGATTCACTCAGATTTGTGCGGACCATTGCCAAAATCACTCAGTAACGCACTGTACTTTGTAACTTTTATTGATGATCATTCCAGGAAAACTTGGGCTTATACTCTGAAGACTAAAGATCCAGTGCTAGATGTGTTCAAACAATTTCACGCCTCAGTTGAGAGACAAACTGGGAAGAAGATGAAGTGCATTCGGACAGACAATGGCGGAGAGTATATCGGATTATTTGATGCTTGCTGTAAAGAGCATGGTATTTGACATCAAATGACTCACCAAAAACACCGCAATTAAATGGCGTAGCTGAGAGGATGAATAGGACTTTGATGGAAAGAGTCATATGTTTACTTTCACATTCAAAGTTGCCTAAGGTATTTTAGGGTGAAGCTTTACTTACAGCTGTTTATGCATTAAATCATTCACCTTGTGTTCCTCTCCAGTATGAAGTTCCAGAAAAGGTGTAGTCAGCAAAGGATGTTTCTATGACCACTTGCGAGTCTTTGGTTGCAAGGCCTTTGTCCATGTTCCTAAAGATGAAAGGAAAAAGCTTGATGTTAAGACACGATAGTGTGTATTCATTGGCTATGGTCAAGATCAATTTGGCTATAGGTTTTATGATCCGGTGTAGAAAAGACTTATCAGGAGTCGTGATGTTATGTTTATTGAAGATCAAACTATTGAAGATATCAACAAGGCGGAGAAGGAAGTTCCAAGCTCAGATGCTTACTCAACAAGCTTCCAATTGAATCCTCCAATAGTGGTGCTGAGACAAGTTGGAGATGAAGTGCAGAATGATCAACTAGAAGCTGATAATGCAAATGCCCCCAATGAAGTTGAACCAGAGGATGATGATGGTTTTCACATTCAAGCACTAGCACGTGAAGATTCTCCTCTTCAAATACGAAGATCTAGTAGAAATAGACAACCATTTACTAGATATTCAGTTGATCAGTATATAATGCTGACTGACGAGGGAGAACTAGAAAGCTTTGATGAAGCTATGAATGATGAACACAAGAAGAAATGGAAAGAAGTCATGCAAGACGAGATGAAATCCTTGTATAAGAAGAAAACATTCAAGATGGTGAAGTTGCCAGAAGGCAAACGAGCTTTGAAGAATAAATGGGTGTTCAAGATCAAGCATGAAGAACACAACAACCATCCTTGATTAAAAGCAAGATTAGTGGTCAAAGGATTCAGCCAAAAGAAATGTATTGACTTTTATGAGATATTTTCACCGGTGGTGAAAATGACATCCATACGTAAAGTACTAGGGTTAACCGCAAGTTTTAATCTGGAGGTTGAACAAATGGATGTCAAAACTACCTTCCTACATGGAGATTTGGAAGAAGAGATATATATGGAGCAACCAGAGGGTTTCGTGAAAAAGGGGAAAGAAGACTATGTTTGTAGACTAAAGAAACAGGCACCAAGACAGTGGTATAAGAAGTTCGAGTCTTTTATGGGGGAGTAAGGCTACAAGAAGACTACTTTAGATCACTGTGTATTCGTGAAGAAATTCTCTGATAATGATTTCATTATTTTATTACTTTATGTGGATGATATGTTGATTGTTGGTAAGAATGTTTCTAGAATCAACAATCTGAAGAAACAGCTGGATAAGTCTTTTGCCATGAAAGACTTGGGATCAGCAAAGCAGATTCTTGACATGCAGATTATCAGAGACAGAAGTGCCAAGAAATTATGGTTTTCACAAGAGAAGTACATTAATAAAGTACTTCAGAGATTCAAACTGGACAAGGCTAAAGCGGTTAGTTGTCCTCTTGCTAATCACTTTACATTGAGTTCTAAAGAGTGCCCTTCTACAGATGAAGAGAAGGAAGAAATGTCCAGAGTTCCATATGCTTCAACAGTTGGAAGTTTGATGTATGTCATAGTTTGTACACGACCAGATATTGCTCATGCAGTTGGAGTTGTGAGTCGTTTCCTTTCTAATCCTGGAAAGGAACATTGGGCTATAGTCAAGTGGATTCTCAGGTATCTTCGAGGTTCATCCAAAATATGCTTATATTTTGGAAGAACAGAACCTATGTTAGCTAGTTACACAGATGCAGATATGGCTGGAGATGTCGACTCGAGAAAATCTACTTCAAGTTGCTTGATTACTTTTGCAGGGGGAGTTGTGGTATGGCAGTCAAAGTTACAGAAGTGTGTTGCACTCTCTACAACTGAAGCAAAGTTTATTGCAGCAACAGAAGCATGTAAGGGTATGGATGAAGAAGTTCTTTAATGAACTTGGTGTCAAGCAAGAACGGTATCAGCTGTTCTATGATAGTTAGAGCGCTATTCACCTTGGTAAGAATGTCTCGTTTCACTCACGATCAAAACACATTGATGTAAGATATCACTGGATCAGAGATGTGATGGAGACGAAACAATTACAGTTAGAAAAGATCCATACTGATGAAAATATATCATATATGTTAACTAAGATTCTACCAAAAGGCAAGTTCGAGTATTGTCGATCAGTAGCAGACTTGATAGAGCCCTCCATGTAATCGGGAGGGGGAGATTTGTTGGAGATGGGTCCCTCTCACATGGAGGGACTTCATCATTCCAATTTGGTGGTGGGCATGGTAAGCGCCAACAACGGCACCTACCGTAGTGGACACCTACCAACATGGAAGCCGCCTGCAGCATTTGTTGAAGAGAAGAAAAAAGACAGCTACAAGGCAGCTATCTTCAAGCGGTGGAGTGCCTATATAAGGCACTCCCCACTTCACAACACATATAACAAAACAGAGAGAAAACCAGAGCACTATTCTTGCTCTGAAGTTAGGAAATACATTCCTAAAGGGTTGGTGAGTGACAAAATAGTGAGGTTAGTATTTTTAGGTTGGAAAACACCTTGTGAGCCACTATTTTGATTTTATCTCTGTATACCTACTATTTGTAATAGTGAAAGATTTATTTGAGTTTTGTACATAGACGTAGCCCAAAGTTAAGGGTGAACCACGTTAAAAATTATGTGTCCATTTTGTTCATTTTATTTTTCTTTTTCACAAAATACACCCGCTGCGCCCAACAATAAGAGCTAATCCTTCAAAATGAATGACCTCGGTTCTACATCCTCCTCATCACAATTCTTTGTCACAAATTTCAACTTCACTATTCCTAAAAAACTGGAGTTGAATAACTATAGAGTCCAACGAGCCCAAGTTGTACCATCCATTCGGGTAAATGACCTTAAAGGATTAATTGATGAAAGCATACTATGTTGAAGGGGCTTCATCACTCCTAAGTCTTGAATCCATAGAAAATGTAAACCTTCCCAACCTAGACTTTCTAATTTGGAGAAAATAAGATCAGACGTTACTACGTTAGCTTTTATCCACTCTATCGGAAGGAATCGTAGAAAAAGTTTCAGGTTGCAACTCGTCGTATGAGATATGGTCATCTCTTAAGCAACTGTATGAGGAGCAGGCACAGTCATAGTCTCGGATTCTTCATCTCAAAATGCAGTTGCAAAATACAAGGATGGGATAACTAACGGTAACTGATTACTTTAACAAAATGAAAGATATAGTAGATGAGCTAGCTCTTGCTAGATACTAAGTTCCAAAAATTGAGCTGGTTTTTTAGATCCTTAAAAGCTTGGGCATCGAGTTTGGGACAAGAATGTAAATAGCCACCTCACTTAGAGAAGTACTAAACTTATAATAAACATTTACACTTATTTTGAATCATGAAGCCAGACTCGCTAGAATGCATTCCAACTCAGCCATGGAGATGTAAAACAAACAATCAATGCAAGTTGCATTTAACAACAATCAGAGGAACTTTTATCCTCACTGTAGTTAAAATCAACGAAATCGTGGAAGAGTTAAATCCATAAAATGAAGTGGGAGAGGAAATGCAGGAATTAAACCAACTTGTCAAGTATATGCCTTAAGTATGGACACTCAGCCAATGATTACTGATACAGGTTTGATAAGTCATTTACTCTCTCAAACTCTTTTGCTCAAACTAATCAGAATAAGAAAAATATTCAAGTTTTTGCAGCAAACTCAAGCCACCAAAACACTGCTCCCAACTATCCTCAATCCAATTACTCAAGTGACAGTAATTGGTACATAGACAGTAGAGTAACCAACCACATTATAAGTGACTTAAACAACCTAAGTGTTAATTCAGAATATTGTGGGACCAGAAAAAATCACTATTGGAAATGGATAACCTCTACAGATAACACATTTTGGTAAAGTTTTTCTAAACTCATTTCCTCTCAATAATGTTCATGTGGTTCTTGTAATTACCAAAAATTTGCTAAGTGTGTCTAAACTAATTAATCATTCCGGTTGCTCTGTGACATTTCATGGAAAAATTTGCTTGATAAAGGACAAGAGGGGGAAGGACCTACTTAGAGGAACAACTGATCATGGCCTCTATAGGATTCAAGTCCATAGTAATCAACAATGCCAACTCAGAACCAGGTCTTATGACAAAACCACTCTATTTGCTTTTCAAGAAGTTGCATTGCAACATGTAAATGCTCAATGTCGTGCTCAATCCTGTGAAATTGTCCAATAAAATGTTGATAGTTGTTTTTCAAAAACCCAGTCCATATAGCAGTCAATTGATTCAAATGAAAATCCAAGTTCATCAAAACAACCTTCTTATATGTCCAACATAGACATTATTTATAGAAAGCTAGGACATCCAAATGAAAACACTATAAGAATCATTCTAAGCTCTAACTCAATTATACCTAAGATCAGTAGACATAACTACAAAGTCAGTTTTTATGAATCATGTCAACATAGAAAACTCCAAGAATTACATTATCCAACTTCTAAACTTAAAATGTCATTACCCCTTGAATTGTATATGCTGATCTTTGGGGACTAACACCTATACCTGGAACTAATGAGGCTAGATACTGTATCAACTTCCTAGATGATTTCACCAAATTCACTTGGATCTATCCCATTTCCCATAAATCTCAAGCTCTAGACAGTTTTAAAACCTTCAAGATTTTGGTTGAAAAACATACTAGGTGTGTGATTTGAACCCTTCAAACTGATATGGGAGGTGAATTCATTCCCTTCACACCTACCTCAAAACCCTTGGCATCAAATATAGACTTAGATGTCCTCATATGGAAAAATTTAGCGCAAACATAGGCATAACATAGAAGTAACACTCACCCTACTTGCTTAAGCTAATATGCCACTTGATTACTGGTGTGAAGCTGTGTACACTATCACATATCTAATAAATCAACTTTCCACACCAACTTTGGACAACATGTCACCATTAAAAAAACTTACACACATGAAACATGACTTTAACTTTTGTAAGACTTTTGGTTATGCTTGCTACCCAAACTTGAAACCTTACAATCGTCACAAGTTCAATTTCCATACTAGCCTTTGTGTCTTTATTGGATATAGTCCTCAATATAAGGGTTATAGTTGTTTACATAGCTAAGGAAGCATACATATATTGCCCGAGATGTTGTGTTCAATGAATAATTTTTTCCTTTTCGAACTATGTTTCCTTCTCATATTCCCAATTCCAACATATCAGTTGAGTCATTAACTACTCAGTATTTGTTTATACCACTCACTAAATCTGTCATTCAATGCAAACACAATCTTTATAGACCAACTTCAGAATCCTCACCAAGTGGACTACCTCTAGCTCCTCATCCTACTTAAAATCGCCATCACCATCATCACGTTAGAAGCACACTAACCACAGTCCAGTTCCCTTTATAATACTATATTTAGTACTATTCCTATCCCTCATAGTGAGTTGAATGAAGTAAGAGGTGAAAATGTTCCAAACAATTTTCATCCCATGGTTACTCGTGCCAAGGATGGGATCTTTAAACCAAAAACTTACCTCACCTAAAACAATGATAGTATCAGCAAAACTTTGGTTCCCACAACAGTTGAAGAAGCCTTATCCAAACCTGAGTGGAAGGCAACCATGCAAGAGGAATACCAAGCTCCCATAGAAGATGAACTCAGATAAAACTCTAAACTCTTCAAAATCACTATGAAACCCTAGCCTCTAAGCTTATACGATCATCAACTCTTTTAAAAGGAATAGTTTAGGTTTTTAGTTGCAAAAATGAAGACATAACAAAGACCTTGAAGAAACAAAGTGAATGGTAGTAAAAACTCAACGTGTTGAGGGTGGGAATGAGATGGTCGTGAGTGAAAAAAGCGAAAATGAAGAAGAAAAAGAAAGCATATGGCATACGTGAGAGACAAGGATTGCAAGATGTAAGTTACAAGAGTGAGGTGTGTGGCATGGCAACTAACACTTGTCACTTGCCACATGTCACCACCTTGTGGTTTTTAATGGGTCCTTATTAATATCTAGTCTATTTGTCTCCAATTTCTAATCCAATTATCTTCCAATTTTCAATGACACTTGTCATTAAATCCTAATGTCATTTATCAAAATTTCTATGGCCATCTGACACTTATTTTTACTATTATTCATCAATTGTCTTGACACTTGGCATTTTTCTTAGTCCAAAAATACCCTTAATTCTAGAAAATTCTCAATTTTTACCAAAAATTCTAAATCACTACTTATACACACCAACTCAATTTTTAAGACACGTAATCCTAAATTTACATTTTAATTACATTAAAATAATCATTTATACTTGGAAAATTTCAAATGAGTGCATGAACAAATCATTATAATGCGTGCAACAATCAAATTCATGTGTATGTATACTAACATTATACATAAGTATGAAATGTATTTTTCTAATCTCTTATTGCTATTTCTCATTTACAAAAAATCTAAGGTTCTAACCATTTGTATAAGAACAGGATGTTACACTGCTTTACTTACTCTCAAATTCCTTTTCCCCTTTTAAGAGTGTTAGCACATTCTGCTTGCATATGTTGAAACCTTGACACTCATAATATTATGTGTTCTTTGTTTTTGCTTATTGTTTGAAGTAATTGTTGGAAGAAGTCTCACCATTATATTTGAACTCATGTCTATCTTTCTTCACCTTCTTTAGACATTTGCTAAAATTTCTTATTAGCGACACCATATCATCATTTCATCGAGTCATCTCCTTAATCATTTATGGAATTATCAACTTCAGCTTGCAAAACTAACCCTCTATTCTTCTCACACTTATCTCTTAACAAGTTCTTCTCAAAGTTTGTGAGAATCCTAATTACCTTATCCAAAGATAACTCATTAATGTCATGGTATTCTTTAATAGATGCAATTTTTGGTATGAATCTAGGAGGCAATGATTTCAATGTTTTTTTGACAAGTTTCAGATTTGAATACTTCTTCCCAAGTTGATAAGCTTGATTGGCAATATCACGCAATTGCTCATGAAAGTCTCTGATAGTTTCAGTTTCCTCTATTTTAAGCTCTTCAAATCTGGTAGCCAACATTTGAAGTTTTGAAGCTATCACCGATTTTGATCCCTCATGTATTGTTTGTAATTTTCACATACTTCTTTTGCTGATTCATAAGCTATTATCATACTGAAACATCCATCATCTACAGCACTGAAAATTCCATCTATTGCTAAAGAGTTATCAAGTGCTTCCTCTTTGTTAGCCCTTGTCCATTCAAATGGATCTTTAGGTATTGCCTCATTCTTTTCATTAATTGTCATTAGATGTAACTAGCCATTCAACACTGAAGTCTATACTTTGGTTCCTTGTGCTTGAATAAATACTTTCAATCTTGATTTACAAGTAAGATAATTTGAATCATTTAACAATGATGGCCTGGTTATTGATGCCCTTTCTCTAATAGCCATAATTGTGATATACGGATCTGTACCAACTTGATGTACTGAGTTCTGATTCGATGAACTGCATTATGATATCAATTGAAAATCTTAAATGATGTAGTTTTGCAAAAATTCTGGTTCAGTCATACTTGTTTTGGCCTATATCTGTAGTTGCTTGATATAAACCAACTAAGTCAACAACTATAAATCTTCTAGCACAAACAAAATGAAAAATTAAACTCGAAATTAATAAATCAATACCCAAGATTTAGTAGCAGAGTTTGATATACTTTGCTTATGTCTACGAGGCCTTTACCTAACTTAATTACCTTCACCAATAAACAATAATAGTTTTACTCAAGGCATTACAGAGCTGACTTACCAAACCCTTGGCATTATCTCTCATCCTCACAGTTGTGAAAGTAAATCATTCCTAATAACACGATCACTTAGTGCTAACCTCAACAGAGGATTTTCTCAACAATGTACGATAATAAAAAAAGAGAATAAAACAACCCAAGTGATTGAAACAATAAAGGACGTAAATAAAGACACTTGAGATAAAAAAAACAACTCCCCTAACAATGTAACTTTTTCAACGAAAGAAATGGAAGTTTTCCATCAAAAAATATGCCATGAACCTTCAATAATGTTACTGAGATATCCCACACACAATAACCACAAAGCACCTCAAATCAACAAACATTTCATCAGCGAAACATCATAAACAAAGAACTACAACCACACCAAAAACACTTGGAGGTTTTCAAGCAAAACTCAATAATTGAAAACCTAGAAAGTCACACAACCTTGGGATAAAAATGCAACTCACAATTTGGAAAAAATCACAACAAAATTAGCCAAAAAAAAGTTTAAGATCACCAAAATTATAGCTGCCAAGTTACCATGTTGTAGTCATTTTTCCCACACATTTCAACCCAAAAAATTCATGCAATAGGTAGAGAAAAATAGTTGTCCAATATAGATAATATAACCCAAAAACCAGCTACCTTAGGTAGATGAAAACTACCTAAATAGGTTGTCAAATAGAGTTCAAAATCACCAAAAATTTGCATCTTATCTTATTCAAGATATGGTTTTTGATTTTAATTAAATCATATCATGACTAGGATTTTTATCTCAAATAAACTTCATCTTTAAAGAGTCCCACATAAGGTAGGACACTCATCTTAATAATTTTCAGATTAAAGTTGTCCAATTACAAATAATGCCAAAAATATCATAACATGTATCTTAACAACACATTCTCTAACCACTGTGGTACAACTGAATATATGAAAAATCAATAAATATTTTCTTATCAACCATTTATGTTTGAATAATTTATGATGGTGTTATGTATTGTTATTCCCCTTATGGGAAATCTGCTTTTCTTTTTTCAGTTTATTACATCATGTTGTGTAAACATATGCCCATTGAAATGATGGGGTAAAGTAAATTCCTCCCAAGACCTTAAAATATAGGATTTTTGGTTCTCAAACCGTCCAAAAGTTTCTAAGCGTCTAAGATCTAATTAGTTTTAAGATCATTGAAGCTGGAATTGTTTCCAAGATCTTATTTCCTATAAAGTGAGTAATGTTGGCATTTTTTGTGAGCTCCGTTACAAGGAAAAAGGATATCAAGAAATTTCTTTTAAGGTATGTTTGGTTGGATGTAAGGTTTTTAACATAACGAAATGATTTATAACGAAAGAATGTAAATGGATGTAATATTAAAAAATAGTTGTTTGAGAGAGATGGAATAATTTATAATGTAATATAGTCAAATGTTATTTACAAAAAGAGTTTATAATTACAAAATGGAGCACCATAGCCTTTTAGTCTTGCCTTGTACTGTTTTGGTTTGGCTTTTAACTTACTTTCTAAAAGAAATGTTTTTTAAGTATTCGTTCAATACATAGCAAACAGCTTGACCATATTAATTTACTTATTTGCGAATTGACCTATGAAGTGGTATCCATGAGTTTGTGAACTATTCATCTCTGCTGAACTGATAACTCTAATAAATATTCGTCTGTTTTTAGAAAGCGAACTGATCTTCTATTTTTACTTGTTCTCAAACTCATCCATCCATTCTCACTGCTCTATTTATTCTTGTTCCCAAAACTCATCTATCTATTTTTTTGTAATAAATTTAACGGATGAAAATATTTAGGCGCCTTAGAACAGAGTAAGATATGCTCCAAAATTGCGAAATGAGGTACACAGTCCATACACAACTGAAAGGCCACGAAACACTGTTAAAAGAAGGACAAAGGACAAATAATAGTAATGGGACCCATTCTCACAGAACTGCTTGACATTTATAGCTCTGGTCCCCAACGTCAAAATCCTCACGTGAGAAACGTTTAAGGCTTAAACTCGCAAGGACTAGGCCACGATGGGATCACGATGGATATCTTCCAATTATTCATAAAAAGTCTTCTGACTGCAATCGCGTAATAGATAATCTCATTTAAGAGAGCACGGATAATTAATTTCTTACTTGGTAATCTTTGTTAAGTAATCTTATTAAATTTAAATTGTTGTTAAGTCGACTTGAATTTGAATTAAAAATAGTTAACTCAAAATTCTTTGTATATATTGGATTAAAGCAGACTCTTATGCTTAATATAAGAATAAAGTTGAATAATCTAAAACTATCTTTTATGTCATGTTGGTTAAACTGTTAATAAAAATTATAAAGTTACATACAAAGATATACATATCCTTTTATTATGAATCTTATAAGTTAAAAATAACCGAATTAATCTTTAGTTAAAAGATGATGATAGTATTGAATTATTAATTGTTAAGATATATATTATATATCTTATTATTAATTTTGACATTATTTGATACCTGAACTTTCAACATAATATTAATTAGCTTCAAATTCTAATCAAGATGGAATATAATATCTTGAATTTGATTGGTTGATTATAGCGGGACTTAGAGGCTGAAATCTTAAAGTTATATTGGATAGTATTTGGTAAGTAATTTTGTGTAGATAGATATTTAGCAAAGAGTTGTCTCTATCTAGCAAAGAGTTCTTAGTGAATCATGTGACTATTTGAGTTGAGTTGTTGTTCTACCGTGACTCCTTCTTTGTCTCTTGTGGTTGATGTGTTTTTAGTTAGGTGTTCTTTGACCAGTGGTCGATTGATTTGGTGGCCGGCAACTGTGATGTTTTTGTTGTTTATGGCGTCAATCAGCTGGGGCATTTTATTTTACTCTTCTAACATAACCTAGGGTGTATTGTGTTGTGCTGTAAATTTTCTGGGGTATCACTAACAAAGGTTGTATGGTTGGTGCTGCATTTTTTCTCTGTTGCAAACATTTTAGGGAATCACGCAACCCTTGTTGCATTGTTTGTGTTACATTTTTCCTTTGGTGGTGTTGTCATTAATTGGGTGTGTGCAACAGCTGTGATTTTCTGCGTGCAACAGCTGTGATTTTCTTTCCTGAGCTTTTGCGCATTCTTTGGCGAGGTGATTCATCACTTCCTACAGTTGTATATTTTTCTATTATTCAATGATAATTAAGGGTGTTCTTTGGGAGTTTTGCAGCTGATTTTTTTTTTCTGGTTTATGTCTTCTTTCTATGCTACTACTCTTCATCCATTGTGTGGCTTTTGGTGAATTGATTGAATGCCCATTCTATGGCTATCGATAATAAAAGTGGTGTGCAAAAATTTCAATAGCTGATTATGGAAATTTACTTGGTGAACAACTTTCAAATTTGTATTAAAATGAGCTGAATTTATCGTGAAGTTGATCATTTTTATCTCAAATATATTCACTTTCATTCTTTGTTATTTTAGTCACTTGAATTGGTACTACTGTTGCTTGTAACTAAATTAATACCAACTCTAACAATGAAAATGTAGTTAGTAAAGAGTTGAGAACGTTCCACGAGAAATTTTAATAGTAAAGAATATACGAGTTCAAAAATAAATAAAATGTTAGGGGGTTTAATTCACGGAAATTCAATAAATTAAAAATAGTAGAAATAAAAAATTCAACAAAAATATCATATCTGAAAATTCAGTAAACAAACCTTAGCTTCGGATCGCTGATGTCATCACACTAATATGGATCCTTGATATAAAATTCAGTCCATCAACAAATATTCATTAGGTGATGTTTTGTCTTAAGTTTAAATGAATAGAAACATGTATTCTAAACATTCTTATTAGTCAACAACTTACATACAATCTTAATTTTAATTGAATAATAGCTTTAAAAGCTAAGAAATCAATGAACAAGACAACACATGTACGACATGCATTTAATCAAGTTAAGTATCTTCTTAGAATTTTCAACTCTAACGTAAAGCTGATAATCTTAATTGCCACTTATGATTAGCAAAACTGGATACCATATCCTACTAATCTAGCTATTAAAAGAATCAATTCTTAGTTACGCATCCTAGAAATTAACCAACTCAATTGTAAAAAGCAATTCAGAAGACACTCAATATTCATCAATGAAGCAAACATTTTTTGGACATCTCGCACATAATAGATGATAACATGGTTTCCCTCAACAAAAAAAAAGAATTTAGCTACTCATAATGAAAGTGAAAATCAACAAAGAAATAGCAAAATACAAAATCTTCATCCCTGGTCTTTTTTTGAAAATACGAAAATTCCTAACAAAACTCGAAAAACTCTACAGAACACGTAAACTACTCCTAACTATGGCTGAGGTGAACAGTAACAAAAAATCCTCATTTATGCTCTTCGATCTCCTCCTTTTTCATGATCTTTAGCAAATAATATTTTTGTTTCATTTTCAGGTTGTAGATTCCCATCAGTAAGACAGCAATCTGATTCTCAAGATCATGAAAATCTTAGTTGAATCAGATTTGCGTTTAAAAACAGATTCTGCAAGCATTCTTTGTCCTTGCACGTGCCCGCGCTTAGTCAATGATTTTTTTGCCAGTCTGGAATTTCGGATTATCTTTGCTTTCCTTGTATCTTTTTAGTTCAATTTCATCTCTTAAGTGTTAAAAATCATCTAAGAACAGTTAAGAAACAAATCCATCAATTTTGAATAATAATTTCAACTTATTAAAGAGATCTATATACAAAACAAGCATAAAATAACAACTTAACAAATTCCCCTACATCAAACCTTTGCTCGCCCTCGAACAAACATACTAAACTACTATACTCTATCAATTCATCCTTCATAAGATTAAGTGTAGTCAATCCATTAACTTTGGCCAGTAAGATAAGTTGTAACATACATCATAATCACTTTTCATCGATACAAATAAACAAAGTCAAAGTAAGACATTCTTTTTCAAAGGAAAGTATGAAACCAAGGTGAATTCTTCTCACAAATTTCTTTCTTATGCTCAAATGTTTAAGGTCAAAGTATTTCTTTTAAATCTCTCTCTAACAGATTACACTACCATAGGCTTACAAATTCACCAGTTATCATTCATTTGAATTATATGAGCTCATAGATCAAAAGGACTTTATTATGGGTTATAATGGGGCTAGGTTCAAAGGTAAGGTAAAAATGACGAGTTAATCACAAGCATTCACAAAGTACAAAGTAAAAGGGACACTCGAATTAAAATTTTGAGATAAAACATGAATAAAAAGGACTACAGCTACTCATACTAACTAATGCTACTATGCTTTATTCTTTTTCTTTTTCTTCTTCATTTTATTTTATTTTATTTTCTTTCTTTTTTTTTATTTTTTCTTTCGTTTCCCCCTTTTTTTTTTACTTGGCTAAGAATAAGGAAGAACAATAAAGACAAGAGAAATTAATAGCAACATAATTTAATAAACATATGAGTGGAAGTATCTATAAAAATATCTCGAATACAATACAGAACAAAAGTCCCAAATTACTTAGTGCTTTATTCAACTTGTGATAGGGTAAGGCTAATGGGATTTTTGAGTTTCATTGTAAGGTGATTACTTGAAAAACAAACAAGCTTGAAGGCTCAAAAGTGTTTAAAAGGAAAATAACTAGGTGGGTCATTTTTAAGCTAAAGTGTTGGACCAATGGCGGTTGACAAATTAAATCCCTTTATGTTTTGATAATAATAAAATATCTAGAAATCGTTAAGAAAATTATTTCAGGTATTATTCAATGAAAGGATTGAGCAAATCAAGTTGAAGAAGTGTCTAATCAATGAGGAATCAAGTTGGGAGTTATCTACTAAGTAAAAATGGCATAATGCTTAAGGATAATGAAGGATTTGGTAATACAAGTCGACTTACATCAAGGTATGAATATAACAAGTCAACTGGATCGATCAAGTCGACTTATATGGAGATGTATTAAGACAAGGCGACTTATAACACACAAGTCGACTTATCGAAGCGAACAAGTCGACTTATACTGAGACAAGTCGACTTATTGGAGAGCGGAGTTACCAGTTTTACGTAAATGGTTGAAACAAGTCGACTTATGCATTCGACAAGTCGACTTATGGATGCACAGATTCAGCTCCAACGGTCCAATTTGATAAAAATGGAATGGAGATAATCAAGTAACGGCTATAACAAATCAAGCAACGGCTAGAAGAGCTCCAACAGCTATATTTCCTCTAGAATAAATAGAGGATGATGGAAGAAGAGTTTATACAAGTTCTATAAGCTCAAATACTCTCATATTGCTTAAAATTGCTCATTATTGCTCTTATTTTGTTATAAATTGTTTTGAGCATTTGTTCTTCAAATCTTTGTATTGTTTTATTACAATTTGAGTGACGAGTGAAAAGGTCACGTGAGGTAGGATTTATGCCGGAAGACAAATCGAGTGTAAAAGGTTACTTGAGCCGGAATTCAAATGGTGTTGTAAAAACTTCACACTCAACTACAAAGTGTGCAATAAATTGGTTGGCAAAATCCTAAGTGGGAGCTTAGGTAGAGGACGTAGGTCTTAGCACCGAACCTCTATAAAAACAAGTGTTTGATCTTCTTCCTACACTTTTCAATTAAATTTATCTAAATTGTTTTTGTGTATTTAACTTTTGATTTTCTTGTAGAAAATTTCAAAGAATTTTAAGATCTATTCAACCCCTTTCTAGATCACTTTACAATTGGTATCGAGGTGAGATCGTTGTTTCTTCTTGTGGTTTCCTCCATTGTGTTAAGCTAGCGGTTTATTGTGATTATGTGGAAATGAAGTGGATTGAGGCTTGAGGGAGGAGATCGCGGTGTTGAGAAAGATTTTAGGGTTTGCGATCGAAGTATCGGGATGGCACACAACAACCTATAAAGGTGAGCGTATTAATCTTGAAATGGAAGAAGGTAACACTAATAACCGTGCGATCCTCCCTTGTTTAATGGCTCTAACTATTCTTCATGGAAAAATCCTATGAAGTATCATATCATAAGCGAGGAGTTGAATATCGAAGATCATTATCTTGGACTTGTAAGCCCTATGGCGAAGAAAATGGTGAGTTGAAAACGATGTATTTGGAGTATGATGATAACGATTGGAGGCAAGCGTACATCAACGCCAAAGCTATGAAACCTTGATATATTGTGCATTAACGGTTGAGGAAAGAAACCAGTAAATTCTTGCACCAGCCGCCAGGAAATGTGGAGAGACTTCGAGTTACTCATGAAGGGACAAATCAAGTCCGGGAGACAAAGATCAACATGCTTCTCCACGACTACGAGATGTTCGTCATGAAGGAAGGTGAGTCAATTTCTACAATGCTTGACCGTTTTGCAGAAATCATAAATGGATTAGGCAACCTGGGAAAGCACATAAAGGATAGCGAGAAGGTGAAGAAGATTCTTCGTTCACTGCCGAAGGAATGAGATTCTCAAGTCACCGCAATTATGGAATCAAAGGATCTCAACCATCTGGAATTCAACGCTTTGGTGGGATCACTTATTAACTACGAGATTATTCTCAAATCCAGAGGAGGTAGAGGTAAGCCTAAAAAATCTATTGCCTTTAAAGCTAACACTTCTTTTATTGATGAAAGTGAAGAGGAAATAGATGAAGACGAGGAAGACGAAGAAATAGCTATGTACGCTAGAAATCTAAGAAAGTTCAAGGGACTTCTTAAAAATCGAAGGAAAGAATTAAATGGCAGAAAACAGGTAGAAAGAAAGAGGTTTGGCGCGGAAAGAAAATGAAAAAGCTATGACGAAAAGAAAGGCAACAAAGAATGTTGGAGATGTGGAAAACGGGGACATATCGCAAGAGAATGCAAAAGCTCATCATCAACATCAAACTTTCAGAAAAATGACAAATACGACAAAGTTAAAAGGAAAACTAGCCTGGTGGCAACTTGGAGTGATGAAGAGGATGCATATCAAAGCGACGATGAGAACAACCTGGCACTTATGGAAAAAAGTTCATCAAGTGATGATGAAAATGAGGTAACTTTCAATGACCAAGATCTAAGAGATTCTTTTGATGCTTTGCAAACTGATTTTGAAGAAGCAATTGAGATTAACAAAAAATTAAGAAAGAAAATACGAGAATTGGTTGCTGAAAATAAAGCCCTACATGATACTATTGATGATTTAGATAGTCCAAAAGAAGATCATTCTGCATGGCTTGTTGAAAAAGAAAATCTTATTTGTGAACTTGATAGAGTTAGAAAGGAATTCTCTTACGTGGTTAGAAAATTTGCTAATGGAAACGAAAAGTTTGAGAACTTGTTATCTTTGCAAAGATACTCAATTTCTAAATATGGTTTAGGATATGATCCGTTTAACAGAGATTGTTCTTTGATTTCAAAATTCACTACGGATGGAAAAATTGCTCAATGTGCTAGATGTTTGAAAGATGGGCATATAGAAGTTGCATGTAAGAGTACTAGAAGATGTGTTAAGATTAAGAAAATTTGGGTTATTAAAGGCACAACACCACCTAATGTGGTTTATATGGCTAACCAATATGGACCCAAAATGGCTTGGGTACCTATAAGAAGAAAGAACTTTGACATTGTAGGTACAAGCAAGGGATGAAAAACCGTCAAGCACGTGATACATCGACAGCGGATGTTCGAGACACATGAGTGGGGACAAGAATCTTTTTGCGAAAATCAAACCGAAAAATCAAGGTTATGTCACATTCGGAGACAACAACAAAGGTAAGGTCATTGGAATTGGTAAAGTGGGTAAGGAACCTTTGCCAACTATTGACAATGTTTTGCTAGTTGATGGGTTGAAACATAACTTGCTAAGTGTGTCTCAACTTTGTGATATGAATTATATTGTATCTTTTGAATCATCACATTGCTTAGTTAAGAAGGATGATCATGTTGCCTTTATCGGTTTGAGACATGGGAACACATACATTGTTGACTTGCATGATGATAGTTCATTCAATGAAAATGCTTGGTGACATTAGAAGAAAATGCATTTTATGGCATAGAAAATTAGGACATGCACCATTGCCTTTAATTTCTAAGCTTTCAAAGAATGACATCGTAAGAGGTTTGCCTAAGATTAAATTTGTTAAAGATCATTTGTGTGAGTCATGTTTGAAAGGCAAACATGTTAGAGAATCGTTTAAACCAAAGAGAGAAATCAGACTTCTAGAATTCTTGAACTTGTGCATATGGATTTGATTGGTCCATCTAGACATGCTAGTCTTAGTGGTAAATTATATGTACTTGTTATTGTGGATGATTTCTCTAGATTTACTTGGGTGAGATTTCTTGCTAATAAAAGTGATGCGTTTAATGAATTTACTAAGTGGTGTAGGTTGGTTCAGAATGAGAAGGATTTGACGATTGTTGCAATAAGAACCGATCATGGAGGAGAATTTGAGTGTGATCCATTTGAAAAGTCGTAGCGACAAATATGGAATGGAACACAATTTCTCAACACCAAGAACACCACAACAAAATGGTGTAGTAGAAAGGAAGAATCGCTCACTTGAAGAAATGAGTAGAACAATGCTTAATGAGTATCATCTTCCTAAATCCTTTTGGTAAAGATCAATACCGCTTACTACGTGATAAACAGGTGCACTTGCGAAGAGACAAAATATGACACCCTATGAACTTTGGAAAGGTAAGAAACCCAACATCTCTTATTTTCATCCTTTTGGTTGTAAAGTTTTTATTCATAATAATGGAAAGAGCAATTTAGGAAAATTCGATTCTAAATCCGATGTTGGTGTATTTATTGGTTATTCTCAAGCTAGTAAGGCTTTTAGAGTTTTTAATAATAGGACTAAATGTGTAGAAGAAAGTATACATGTTAAATTTGATGATATGATTTCACCCCCGAGAAAGGTTTGTTTTGATGATGTTGCAGGAAGTTCAGGTAATAAAGTTGAAGAAATTGAATCCAAGATTGAGGAATTGAAGCTAGACGAAGAAAAACATGTACCTGACATTAAATCATGAGCAAAAGCAAAGAATCATCCTATGGAGCAAGTCATTGGAGATTTAAATGTTGGTGTAAGAATTAGGAGAAATATCTATGAGAATATGAGTAATTCAGCCTTCATTTCGTTGGTAGAACCCAAAAATATAGAAGAAGCTCTTAAAGATGAAAACTGGCTTTTAGCTATGCAAGAGGAGCTTAATCAGTTCAAGCAAAATGATGTTTGGGATTTGGTAGCTCCACCAAAGGACAAGACCATCATTGGAGTCAAGTGGGTAAATCAGATTAAATATGATGAGAATGGTGAAGCGGTTAAAAATAAATCAAGGCTAGTGGCTCAAGGATTTTATCAAGAAGAAGGCCTTGATTACAATGAGACATATGCTCCTGTGGCTCGTTTGGAGGCAATTAGGCTACTATGTGCATTCGCATCTCATAAAAGGATCAAATTAAATCAAATGGACGTCAAGAGCGCATTTCTAAATGGGTATATTCAAGAGGAAGTCTATGTCAAACAACCGTCGGGATTTGAAGATCATGAGCATCCGGATTACGTCTACAAACTCAAGAAAACACTTTATGGACTAAAGTAAGCACCTAGAGCATGGTATGAGAGGTTAAGTACTTTTCTAACTCAACATGGATATATTCGTGGTAAGATAGATAATACACTGTTTATTAAACATGTTGACAATGATATGCTTGTTTGTCAAATTTATGTTGATGACATTGTGTTTGGTGCCACTAATGAATTTTTGTGCAAAGAGTTCAGTGATTTAATGCAAGGTGAGTTTGAAATGAGTATGATGGGAGAACTCAAATTCTTTCTTGGATTGCAAATCAAGCAGCACAAAAATGGAATATTCATCCATCAATCGAAATATACAAAGGAACTTCTTAAGAAGTTTAAAATGGATGGATGCAAAGTGGCGGCAACACCAATGGCGACAAATCTGGTCTTAGAAAAACATGAAAATGAAGAAGACATTGATCAAAAACTTTATAGAGGTATGATCGGCTCTCTTTTGTATTTGACTGCTTCTAGACCTGATATAATGTTTGCCACATGTCTTTGTGCTAGATTTCAATCTTGTCCTAAGATTTCTCACTTGAGTGCCTGTAAAAGAATTTTTAGATATTTGAGTAGAACTATTAATCATGGTTTATGGTATCCTAGTTGTGATTCATTTGATTTGTATGCTTATAGTGATGCTGATCATGGTGGTTGTAGAATTGATAGAAAAAGCACTAGTGGTTTGTGTCATTTCTTAGGATCATCTTTGATATCTTGGGCTAGTAAAAAGCAAGTTAGTGTAGCCATTTCCACTGTTGAATCTGAATATATAGCAGCTGGGAGTGCTTGTGCTCAAGTTCTTTGGATTAAAAATCAATTGCTTAATTATGATATTGTGGTAAAAAATATTCCTATCTATTGTGATAATACCAGTGCTATTTGTTTGAGTAAAAATCTTATATTGCATAGTAGAACAAAGCATATAGAAATTAGACATCATTTTATCCGTGATCATTGTTTGAGAGGTGACATTGTTTTGAAGCATGTTTCTACTAGTGATCAATTGGCTGACATTTTTACTAAATCTCTTAAGGAAGATGTTTTTGTGAACATTAAATTAAGGTTAGGCATGTGTGATTTAAATTCATTTGGTTGAATTTATGTTTGGCTACATTCACATATCAAATGGTCAAAATTTGAGGCATTTGTGCAATCACATCCGAAGATACATTCATCGTGTTGCTTACTTTGGCTGATTTAAGTGAATTATTCGGAGTTTTTGGACACACTTTTATAACTGGACCTTCAGCAAGTCGACTTATGAGGAAATTAGTGTTTTAAGAAAGCAAAAATTGGAGAATAACTCGACTTATTAAGGTCGATAAGTCGACTTATTAATGGAACAAGTCGACTTATGTGTGGACGGATCCTTTTAAAAACCCTTTCTTCTTCTCCGAAACCTTCTCACTCTACAACCTTCGAACCTCTTGCCAAGAACTCGACTTAATCCCTAAAATTTCTTCAGATCCACTTTACCCATCATCAACCCATAACATTTTCATCAAAACCCACTCTCCATCTCTTCAGATCTACCCTTCTTTTTCGAAAACCCCTTTCTTAAAACCCTAACCCTAACCTACGAACTTTTCCTCCTTCTCTCTAAATCTTCCATGGCTCCAAAAAAAGCTTCTCAGAAAGGGAAAGAAAAGGCTCAAACTCAAGATCCTAACGTTCCACAAAGACCACAGGTTCGGGGATCCTCATCTAGGGGAGATGCGTCAAGAGAGGATGACGCGATTGAACCCAGGTTCATTTCGAGGGATGCTCAAAATTTGTATTACAAGGTAATTAAAGATGAAGTTTTGATTCCCTCTATGAGATTTGATTGGGTTGAGCTAGATAGTAGTGAGTTCTCGAATGTGTTTTCAGAAATTGCTAATCTTGGGTTAAGAGATTTTTTGGGTTTTTATGAGGATATCTATGAAGAAGCAGTAAAGCAATTTTATGCGAATCTGGTTGTGCTTAGGAGTAATGTTGAGGATGGAGTTACCCTGTCCTCCAAAATTAACGGGAAAGCATTCTATCTTTGTGAATCAGATTTGTGTTCTATGTTTCATTTGCCTAGAGGAGGAGTTAGGCCTAGAGCTTCTCTGACTGATCTTGAAATTTTGAGAAATGCTGAGGGTGACACTGATGATGAAGCCGAAGAGAATTTTGGATATACTGAAGAAAAAGGGGCTGATTTGTTAGTGAGGTTATGTTCTGATCATTCACCTCCATTTGAGGCGATGGATTTACCGTTGAATTATAGGCTTCTGCATTATGCAATCAACAGGGTTGTGTATCCGAAGAAAGCGAGTAACAATCAAATTACTTCGCTAGATAAGGAGATTCTATGGCATATGGAGGAAGGACGAAAAATAAACTATCCAAGCTTGATTATTCAGATGATGAGGAAAAAGGCGAGCTTATTACGTGGACAGCTGAAGGGGAAACTAGTCCGGCATAAAGGAATGCCATATGTTGCACTGATCACTCATATTTCTCAGTTTAGGAAATGCAATCTGGATTCCTATGTGAGTTTTCCCTATCCTCAGAGTTGGAGGTTCACACCTTACAACTTAAGGAGCATGAAGCTGGTAAGGACAGTTGAAAAAGGTTGGGTCTATTCCTATCACGTTGAAAAGCTTGGATTGACTTTGGTGGGTGAGCAGGTTCCTTCGAGAAAACGATCTAGGACAACAGATCGTCCAAGTAGCTCACGGCCAAGTAATGTAGGAAGAAGTGAGGTATCACAAGCTGACATTCAGGAGCTTCGCGATCAGTTGGATGAGATTAATGAGCATCATGATGATCAACAAGACACGCTTATACGGATGGAAAGGAAAATTGATGAACAGCGCAACATGCTTACTCGTTTAGAAAAGAGCATCAAGAAGATTTTTGATAAGCTAGGGTGTAGGCACGATGATTCTTCATCCTGATGTGTATTGCATTGTGCTTTGACCAACATTTCGACTTATGTTTGTTTGCTTTATGTTGTTTTCTGCGTTTTATGTGTTTGTTGGGTTGACACTTTCTTTTAATGCATATCATTTGTGTTTGATGTTATGTTTGGTTTTACATTTCCTTGATCTTTATTTTCTCTATATTAATTTTTGATTATGAAAAAAAGGGGGAGTAAGATTGAAATTGATATTTAATTAAGGGGGAGTGAACATTTCATTGATTTGCACTTTTATTGAATTCTTTTCTAATCATTGATTTATGAATTAAGGGGGAGTTAACCTAACCAATCAAGACAAGGGAAACCTTGATCAAATTTTATGTCTTTCAAAATTCTTGTCAATTTCTAAATATTTTGTCATTATAAAAAAGGGGGAGATTGTTGGACCAATGGTGGTTGACAAATTAAATCCCTTTATGTTTTGATAATAATAAAATATCTAGAAATCGTTAAGAAAATTATTTCAGGTATTATTCAATGAAAGGATTGAGCAAATCAAGTTGAGGAAGTGTCTAATCAATGAGGAATCAAGTTGGGAGTTATCTACTAAGTAAAAATGGCATAATGCTTAAGGATAATGAAGGATTTGGTAATACAAGTCGAGTTACATCAAGGTATGAATATAACAAGTCAACTGGATCAGTACAAGTCGACTTATATGGAGATGTATTAAGACAAGGCGACTTATAACACACAAGTCGACTTATCGAAGGCACAAGTCGACTTATCTGACAAGTCAACTTATTGGAGAGCGGAGTTACAAGTTTTACGTAAATGGTTGAAACAAGTCGACTTATGCATTCGACAAGTCAACTTATGGATGCACAGATTCAACTCCAACGGTCCAATTTGATAAAAATGGAATGGAGATAATCAAGCAACGGCTATAACAAATCAAACAACGACTAGAAGAGCTCCAACAACTATATTTCCTCTAGTATAAATAGAGGATGATGGAAGAAGAGTTTATACAAGTTCTATAAGCTCAAATACTCTCATATTGCTTAAAATTGCTTATTATTGCTCTTATTTTGTTACAAATTGTTTTGAGCATTTGTTCTTCAAATCTTTGTATTGTTTTATTACAATTTGAGTGACGAGTGAAAAGGTCACGTGAGGTAGGATTTGTGTCGGAAGACAAATCGAGTGTAAAAGGTTACTTGAGCCGGAATTCAAGTGGCGTTGTAAAAAGTTCACACTCAACTACAAAGTGTGCAATAAATTGGTTGGCAAAATCCTAAGTGGGAGCTTAGGTAGAGGACATAGGTCTTAGCACCGAACCTCTATAAAAACAAGTGTTTGATATTCTTCCCTACACTTTTCAATTAAGTTTATCTAAATTGTTTTTGTGTATTTAACTTCTGATTTTCTTGTAGAAAATTTCAAAGAATTTTTAAGATCTATTCAACCCCCCCTTCTAGATCACTTACATAAAGGGTGTAAAAGCAAAGAAGGCCTTAATCATTTCCATAACCCAAGTAATCAAACAAATTCAATCTGGTTCAGTGCAAGTTTTGAAGGTAAGCCTAATTAGAGGAGCATCACACACTACAAAGAAATAGAATGACATAAAGATGATGTCATTTAAAGCTCAAATCCACTCACAGGTTTAATTCAAGAATTTACCTTAATTCCACAAACTACCTCATCACTCAAATGTCAAAATTTTGACTAAGTATATAAGATCGGTTATTGCAGTTAATCCGAATGATTCACTTTAGACTCATATAGTCCAATTTAATTTCATGCACACAATTAATCTCATCCAAACTAATATGGTAAAGCTTGATGGCTTAACATACATAACAAGCATGCAAAAAATGAAAAGTCACACACAAAATCGAAAAGAATCACACATATATACTCCATTTCCTTCCCCACACCTAGAACAACATTGTCCTCAATATTAGGACATAAGATTAAAGAAGCAAAAATATAAAAGAAAAGAGGAAAGAATGCTTCTCTATTTGTGACTTCCAAAATCATGGTGTTGATGGGTTCGGAAGTTGGAATCCTTAATACTCCCAATAAGCCACAAAATTATGCTCCATGTGGTGCATTCGGTGTTCGAGGTGACTGAGGTGGTCATCCAAATTATCTTGGAGAGGTTAGTGGCTACGTGATTCAGCTATTTAAACCCTACTTCTTGTGGCTGGATGTGTATTGAAATGAGTAGTTAGGCCCAGATTTGTGAAAGTTATTCGTCTATGGCTAAAAACCACAATTCCCATCCGGTGTAAACAATCTATATCGAAAGGTTTTATACCCCAAAACATGCTCTTTTAAGTCTTTAGCTAGACATGTTTCATGACTTACCTGATTAGAGATAAGTTGGGGTTACCAACTCTATTTCTTCCACATGCTCAACTGAAGAGTTCTCATAGTATGGCTTTAGGCGGTATCCATTAACTTTAAATACTTAGAAGTATCTAAACTTTGAATTTCTACTGCACATGAGAAAAGACATTAGTAACAATAAATGGTCCAAGCTAGTGAGATCATAATTTTCCTGGAAATAAGTTAAGCTTTGAATGATAAAAAAGAACTTTTTGTCTGATTGAAAATTGTTTTCGAGAAATCATT
The DNA here is from genome assembly GCA_029891385.1 of Erythroxylum novogranatense. NCBI lineage: Eukaryota > Viridiplantae > Streptophyta > Magnoliopsida > Malpighiales > Erythroxylaceae > Erythroxylum > Erythroxylum novogranatense. Next base: position 4,496,243 of record CM057225.1, on the reverse strand, counting down.
TTATTATGAAAAGCTTTAGCTTTTTTCTTATAAATTTTTGCATTTTCATGCGCTTCATTACGAATTACAACTTCCTATTATTACTAACTTCTACCTGATCCATGTTCAACTACTTCATAATCCAATAAACTCTATGCTCTATTCCCACAGGTAAATGACAAGGCTTACCAAAAACTAACCTGTATGGCGACACACCTATTGGAGTTTTGTAAGTAGTCCGATATGCCCATAAGGCATCGTCCAGTCGTAAGCTACAATCTTTTCTATTTGGATTCACCACTTTTTCTAGTATAGATTTGATCTCCTTGTTGGACACTTCAGTTTGTCCACTTGTATATGGATGATAGGTTGTAGAAACGGTGTGTGACACCACATCTTTTCATCAAAGCCTAAAAAATCTTGTTGCAAAAATGGGTCCCTTAATCGTAAATGATAGCTCAAGGCATTCTGAATTTAACAAAAATGTTAGATTTAACAAAATCTATAATAGTTTTAGCATCATCAGACAAAGTAGCTTCAACCCATTTCGCAACGTAATCCACATCAAGCAAAATGTAATTCTTACCAAAAGAAGAAGAAAAAGGACTCATAAAGTCTATTCCCCATACATAAAAAATATCACATACTAGGAAGTTAGCGAGTGTCATTTGATCTCTCGATCCTAAGCTACCTATTCTTTGACAACGATCACAAGACTTGAAAGACATGTAAGAATCATAAAACAACTTAGGCCAAAACAGTCTACATTCAAGAATTTTTCGAGCTGTTTTTTGGGACTAAAGTGTCTCCCACACACAAATGAATGACAAAATTTTAATATGTGAGGAATTTCATCATCTGTAACACATCTTCTAATAATCTGATCATAACAAAATTTTCAAAGGTGAGATTCATCCCAAATATAATACTTAACCTCTCGCTTAATTTTATCTTTTTCAGCTCTAGATAAATCACTAGGTAAAGACTTAGTCACCAAAAAGTTTGCTATGTTAGTATACCATGAAATTACCTATTGAATTGCAAAGAGACTGTCATCCAAAAATTTGTCATGAAGAATAATAGATGTAGTAGTCGGAGTGATCTTGTTTAGATGATTGACCACCAAATTTTTCAGCTCCTTTTTTGTCATGAATTTCCAAATCAAATTTTTAAAGAAATAAAATCCATCGAATCAATCTCAGCTTGGCTTCTTTCTTCATCACCAAATATTTCAGAGATGCATGGTCTAAATAAATGATCACCTTTGTGCCCAATAAATAGGACGAAACATTTCCAATCCAAAAATTATGGTTAAAAACTCTTTCTCCGTCATGGAATAATTCTCCTGGGCATCGTTAAGTGTCATGGACGCATAATAAATAACATAAGGTATCTTGTCCACTTTTTGGCTCAGCATGACACCAACTGCATAATCTGAAGCATCGCATATTAGCTCGAAAGGCATCTCCCATTTCAGTGGTTGAATAATCAGAGTTGTAGTAAGTCATTCTTTGAGTTCATCAAATCCAATCTTATATGGCTCGTCGAAATCAAACTTCACATCTTTCTGGAGCAATCTACACATATGTTGCGCAATCTTAGAAAAATCACTGATAAATCGTCGATAAAATCCTACGTGATCAAGAAAAGAACAAACTTCTCGAACAGTCATGGGGTAAGATAAAGATTGAATAACATCTATCTTAGCCCTGTCGACTTCAATTCCCTTAATAGAGACAGTGTGACCCAAAATTATAACTTGATCAACCATAAAATGTCACTTTTTCATAATTTAAAATCACACTAGTTTCAATACAACATTTAAGGACTTTTTCAAGGTTGATAATGCATATTTCAAAAGACTCTCCATAAACTGTGAAATCATCCATAAAAATTTCCATGCAATTCTCCACAAGATTAGAGAAAATACTTACCATACACATTTGAAATGTTGTTGGTGCATTACACAACCCAAATGACATTCTTCGATAAGCAAAGGTGCCTAATGGACATGTGAAGGCTGTTTTCTCTTGGCATTTAGGTCCAACCAAAGTCTGGTGATACCCTAAATAGCCATCTAAATAGCAATAGTGAGATTTACATGCAAGTCTTTCAAGCATTTGATCAATAAATGGAAGCAGAAAATGATCTTTTCTGTTAACCAAATTAACTTCCTATAATCTATGCAGACTCTCCAACCATTTTGACACGAGTTGGTATTAACTCACCATTGCTATTTTCTACTACAGTTACCCTAGTTTTCTTCGCAACTACTTAGATCGGAATTACCCAATTGCTATCTGAAATTGGATAAATGATGCCAACGTCAAAAAGCTTTAAATTTACTTTTTTCACCACTTCCATCATAGGTGGATTTAAGTGACGTTGAGGTTGTCTTACCTCCTTCACTTCATATTTCATCAAAATTCGGTGCATACAAATGGTGGGACTGATGGCTTTTAAGTCAACCATTGTCTAACCAAAAGCTTCCTTGTGCTCCCTTATCATGTGAATCAGCTAATTTTCTTGCAAGACAGTAAGTTTATTAGAAATTATAACAAGTAACATGTCTTGCTCACCTAAAAAGATATATTTCAAATGGCTAGGCAAACTCTTCAATTCTAAATTTGGTGGTTGGACCAATGAAGAAAATAGCTTGGTGCTACTTCTAGACATCTCCACATACGGAAGTTGCTTCATCATTAGTTTGGTGTCCTCCAATTGGCATAACAGCATTTGTTGGATCCCGAACTTTTGATGAAAATTAAAAATATTAAAATGAATTTAAGTGAGAAAGAAATTGGTGAGAAAATTATGAATTTAAGGAAATTTGATGAAAAAAAATAAAATTATGAGAAAAGAATTGTTTAATTTTGAAAATTTTGATATTTGAGTGAACTTATATGGATTATGAGAAGAAAGTGGATTAGTTGATTGAAATGAAGTTAAATAGCAAGAATTAAAAAGAAAAAGTGTGAAAATTTGAAGAATTTAGAAAGTTTGACTTTTGAAGATAAAATGTTTGACTTGAGAGTTGACTTTTTGATTTTGGGAGAATTTGAGAAAATGATCTTCTGGAAACTTGTAGTTTATGTCAAGAGCTTTCTGTAGCCATAAAGTTTGATTTTTTTCGATATCGGGAGTGACAGTTATGATCAGTCAAAGTTCGCTTGAAGTTTGACTTTTTGAGGAAAAAGTTGACTTTTTGATTTAGGCAAAATTCAAGAAAATGATCAACATGAAAACTGTAGCCTCTGTCGAGAGCTTTTTGTGGACATAAAGTTTGCTATTTTTCGATGTCGGGATTGAGAGATATGAATTTCTGAAGATATGATTTCTTTTGAAAATACTATTAAGTATAGATTTGTGTGTTCTATGCTTCGAGGCCACTGGTCGTATGGATTTAGTTTGAATTGGAATAAGTGGTCTTCATGAAAGTTTTAGATGATGTTTTTATCTTTCCATTGATATAAAGTTTGCAATTTTTCGATATCGAGGTTAGGAGTTATGAGCGATTAAAAATTAGAAATTGTTTAGAAAAAGCTGTTTTGGACAGAATCTTTGATTGCGTTTTTGACCACTTTCGAGACCTAATTTGATTTTGAGTACTTCAGGGAAGTTGTAGAACTTCCTTTTATCTTTATATTGACACCAAATTTGTTAAATTCCGAGTACGGGATCGAGAGATATGATTTTGGAAAATTTCGGTTTTGAAGTTTCGCTACTTTGTTTCTTTATCCGATCCCTTTCGTAATCTTTTGCTTATAATTCCTTCGTACGACATCCGATTGATTTGAATCTCAAAGCGTTGGATTCCTAAGACATTTAATTTCATTTTTATGAAGAATTATGATTTTAAGGAGATTAGATGGAAAGAAATTGATTGAACCAAAGTAGGAGATTTGGTTATAGGTTATAAGTTGGATAATTTTCTGAACATGGTTCAGTATTTTACGAAATTTGGGAGCTGTACAACTCCGATTGAGTTGATTCTTGAGGGCAAATAAAGTTAAGATATAGGGCTACAACTCTTGTGAAGGGATCGAAATTTAATTTCATCCCTAAGATTGTTAATTTCTAGACTGAAGTTATGTTAATGTTCAGTCTCAGATTTTGTGAAGGTCCGAGAGTATTTTGGCTATAACTTCCTCGTTTTAGATCTGAATTGAGCGCGGTCAGTGGCGTTGGATTCTTATGATCTAGAGAAACAAATTTTAAGAAGCAAGTTTGTCCAAATTATTTCGTTTAGCTACTCAAATTCTGGACACGAAATGACAGTTTTTTAGACACATTGAAGGGCATTTTTGGAAATAGGCTACAAAGAAGGGGCATAAGAGTCTTTAGCCTACCATTTTAAGTGACATGGCAAAACTCACTTGGAGCTGTCATTTTTACCCATTTACAGCAGAAGAAGGTTCACGAAAATAACAAGAAGAAGAGAGAAGAAGAAAGAAGAAAATAAGAAGAAGAAGAAAGTGGAAGGTTCGGCCATGAGAAGGAGGAAGAGAGGAGAGAAAAAGCTTGGAGTTTTGGAGTTTCTACCATGTTATTTTCGTGATTTCTAGATAGAAAAGAAGGAAGAAGGAGGAAGCTTGCTTGCAAAACCAAGAAATAACGAAAATGGAGGAGAAAAAGGTAAGAGAGAGAAAGCTTGAGTTTTTGAGTTTTTGATTTGTTTGATGGTTGTTTAAGCTTGGAATGGTTATGGATTTAGTTTATCTATGATTATTTGAAGAGATTAGACTATGATTATGTTTAATTTTGGATTAATTGTGAATTGGGGATTATGTCAAAATTTGAAAGTTGGGGGTTTTTGAAATTGTTGCTTTAGATTGCTTGAATTAGTGATGAATTTGAGATATCCTAAGTTAATTTTGATGTTTATGCTTTAGGTGAAGTTTAATTTAAAAAATTGTAAATTGGGGGTTTAGGCCAAATTAGAAATTTGGGGATTTTGTGAATTAATGGTGTAGAATCATCAATACTAGTATGAATTGGTGAAATATGAAATCAATTGTGAAGAAATTGTGATTTATGATATGGAATTTGTGTAAATTGGTTTAGGCCAATTTTGAAAATTGGGGATTTTCAAAATTGGAGATTGAAATAGCTTGAATATGTGAGGAATTGATGTTTTCTAAGCTCAATTTGAGAAATTAAGTTAATTATGAAATTGAATTTGAGTGGATTGGTTTAGGTGCATTTTGGAATTTGGGGATTTTGAAGGATTTTAGAAATTAATGATGTACATATCTTGGAATTAGTATGAATTGATGACTTATGCATCAAATTGAAGGATTAAGTTATTTATGAGATTGAATTTTGATGAAATTGCTTTAGAGAATGTTAAATTGGAAGAAAGAAGGAGGCTTTGGAGCAATTGAGGCACAAAGCAAGTTGTTAGCATGGATATGAGGTGGGTAGTATATTTATTTATTGAATTGTAAGCTAAGAATGTGATTTTGAAAATTTAAGAAAGCTAAATTTGATTTTGATAAATTATTGTTGATAAAATGGGTTGAAAAAGGTTGTAAATGTTTGATATTATGATTTCAAAGGGTTAAAATGAGTTTTAGAAAATGCAAGAATTATGAAATTCATGGTTTTCAAATTATTGGATTTATGATTTAAATGATTTAAAGAATTAGTGCATATATTGTGATGAATTTGATGAATATGTGATTTAAGTGAATTGCATTCGATTTGTTATATGAATTCATGTGGATATATGTTGGTGTCATTTATGACACATTATGATTATATGATATGAAAAATTTAAAGAAAATGTGAAATTTCGAAAAGTGCCTTCGGGCAATCTGCTTGTTTTAAGCATGAATATGTGAATTGTATGGGTTTGGTCAGGTCCCCTCCGTAGAGTCAGTGCACTATCTCCCTCTGATAGCCTTCTCCTGGCTGCCAGTAAGTGGCTTAGGAGTTCCGATTTTGGACTCCCCTCTGTTCACGACTGCACATGATCGCTATGCGAGAATGTGCAGTACGTCCTGTTAGGACCGAAACCAAATCATTTTGTTATGTTATGTGATTTTTGATTTTGTTGATGCGCGTGAAATTTCTTTGATGTGATTGCATTCATGTTTATGAGAAATTTTGAAAAATGAGAAAAAGGGTTTTCAACCATGAAATTATAGAAATTTGATATGAAAAGTTTGGAAAATTGAAAAGGGTTTGAGAAAAATATTTGAAAGTTGAAAATTTTGAAAACTAAGCCTTTTGGCAAAAAGTTTATGAAAATTGATTTATGCTTATTATTCAGTTTATAAATATGTTACCCACGAGCTTCCGAGCTCACCCCCCTTTCATCCCCATCTCCAGGTATTCGAGCAGGAGATTGGATGAAAGATGGTCAAGACGTCAGTTTCGATATTTATATGTTTTGTAATCTGTATAAGTTAGATTTTGAGTAACTTGAATTTTAGTATGAATATGTATATGAATTTGTGTATGGAAATGAGTTATGGGATTGTAAGTGATTTCTGAACTTGTATATGGGTTGGAGATATGAGAATTTGTGTGATTATGGAATGTGACTTGTGACTATATATAGATATGATTAGATGCGTTTAGATTGAATGAGGAATTTGAATAAGGATGTTTTGATCTGAATTGAGAATTGTGGAAGTGTTAGGTAATAGATTTGTGTTTTGCTGGTGTTTGGATTCGGACGGGAGAGTCCGATGATTCGAATTTTGTGATATTAGAAGTGTATTTTGGCTTTGCAGAATTTTGGGATAGGATAAATCAAATTATCTATTTGAAATTTCGATAAAATTGGGATAAAATATAATTTAAGATTTGTATGGATCAATAAGAATATGATCAGATTTAGAGATTTGCATGAGAATGATTTTCCAAAAGTGGAATTTGCTTGTGTGATTTTGAATGAGATTGACTAATGAGGTAAGAAATGAGAATAAGAAAGAAAAAAAATTATACCGGATTTGGATAGTCTAGGTTTCCAACGCGAATGTGTTTCTGTGTTCTTGATTTTTCTCGGATGTCGGCTCCGTTTGGTAAGTATCGATTCCGCTTTGCTACTTTTGGTTTGATGTAAGTCGATCCGCTTTGTTTTCATCTTCGAATTCCAATTATCCGACGTGCATTCGCTTTGTTTCGACCTCTTTCGTTTCGTTGCTTTGTTTGTCGTTATCGAATTCAAGTTATCCAATTTGAATTCACCTCATTCTTCGTATCCGATTCCTGATTTTCGGTTGAGATCTGATTTTCGGATCGGGTCCCAACATTTATGGTATCAGAGCCCAGTAATAGGATCTTAATTGGGCGTATGAGTATGAGTAAGAATTTGAGAAGAGTTTGTAATGATAAAAGTGAATTTGTGAGAATGTACTAAGTGATCATTTGATGTTGATGACAAGAAGTATAATTGACTTTAGGAATGTGAAATTGATGTATATGACTTGTCATGAGTTATTTGAAGAATTAAAGTGATTGGTTTGATTTGAGTGACAAGAATTATGATTGATTTTAGTAAATGAAATTGAGGTGTGAAATTTTTTGATGAATTGGGTTGAAATGGTTTGGATATGAGTGGTATGAGATTCAAGAATTGAGAAAATTATGAATTTAAGGAAATTTGATGAAGTTAAAAAAAAATCGATTATGATTTTGGAAAGAAATTGGTAAGAAAGTGCTTGCTGATCTTTGTTTAGAAAGAACTTTATGCAAGAATGAGTTACTTGGAGTTTAAGTAAGTATGAATTTCGAGGATGAAATTTTTTTAAGAAGGAGAGAAATATTGGACCTTGAACTTTTGATGAAAATTAGAAATATTAAAATGAATTTAAGTGACAAAGAAATTGGTGAGAAAATTATGAATTTAAGGAAATTTGATGAAAAAAAAATAAAATTATGAGAAAAGAATTGTTTAATTTTGAGGATTTTGATATTTGAGTGAACTTATATGGATTATGAGAAGAAAGTGGATGAGTTGATTGAAATGAAGTTAAATAGCAAGAATTAAAAAGAAAAAGTGTGAAAATTTGAAGAATTTAGAAAGTTTGACTTTTGAGATAAAATGTTTGACTTGAGAGTTGACTTTTGATTTTGGGAGAATTTGAGAAAATGATCTTATGAAAACTTGTAGTTTATGTCAAGAGCTTTCTGTAGCCATAAAGTTTGATTTTTTCGATATCGGGAGTGAGAGTTATGATTAGTCAAAGTTAAGCGAAGTTTGACTTTTGAGAAAAAGTTGACTTTTGATTTAGGCAAAATTCGAGAAAATGATCAACATGAAAACTGTAGCCTCTGTCGAGAGCTTTTTGTGGACATAAAGTTTGCTATTTTTCGATGTTGGGATTGAGAGATATGAATTTATGAAGATATGCTTTGTTTTGAAAATGCTATTAAGTATAGATTTGTGTGTTCTATGCTTCGAGGCCACTCGTCGTATGGATTTAGTTTGAATTGAAATAAGTGATCTTCATGAAAGTTTTAGATGATATTTTATCTTTCCATTGATATGAAGTTTGCAATTTTTCGATATCGGAGTTAGGAGTTATGAGCGATTTAAAATTGGAAGTTGTTTAGAAAAAGTTGTTTTGGATAGAATCTTTGATTGAGTTTTTGACCTTTTTGAGACCTAATTTGATTTTGATACTTCAGGGAAGTTGTAGAGCTTCCTTTTATCTTTCTATTGACACCAAATTTGTTAAATTCCGAGTTTGGGATCGAGAGATATGATTTTGGAAAATTTCGGTTTTGAAGTTCCGCTACTTTGTTTCTTTATCCGATCCCTTTCGTAATCTTTTGCTTATAATTCCTTCGTACGACATCCGATTGATTTGAATCTCAAAGCGTTGGATTCCTAAGACATTTAATTTCATTTTTATGAAGAATTATGATTTTAAGGAGATTAGATGGAAAGAAATTGATTGAACCAAAGTAGGAGATTTGGTAGGTTATAAGTTGGATAATTTTCTGAACATGGTTCAGTATTTTGCGAAATTCGGGAGCTGTACAACTCCGATTGAGTTGATTCTTGAGAGAAAATAAAGTTAAGATATAGGGCTACAACTCTTGTGAAGGGATCGAAATTTAATTTCATCCCTAAGATTGTTAATTTCTGGACTGAAGTTATGTTAATGTTCAATCTCGGATTTTGTGAAGGTCCAAGAGTATTTTGGCTATAACTTCCTAGTTTTAGATCCAAATTGAGCGCGGTCGGTGGCGTTGCATTCGTATGATCTAGAGGAACAAATTTTAAGAAGAAAGTTTGTCCAAATTATTTCATTTAGCTGCTCAAATTCTGGACGCGAAATGACAGTTTTTTTGACACATTGAAGGGCATTTTTGGAAATAGGCTACAAAGAAGGGGCATAAGAGTCTTTAGCCTACCATTTTAAGTGACATGGCAAAACTCACTTGGAGCTGTCATTTTTACCCATTTATAGCAGAAGAAGGTTCACGAAAATAACAAAAAGAAGAGAGAAAAAGAAAGAAGAAAATAAGAAGAAGAAGAAAGTGGAAGGTTCGGCCATGAGAAGGAGGAAGAGAGGAGAGAAAAAGCTTGGAGTTTTGGAGTTTCTACCATGTTATTTTCTTGATTTCTAGATAGAAAAGAAGGAAGAAGGAGGAAGCTTGCTTGCAAAACCAAGAAATAACGAAAATGGAGGAGAAAAAGGAAAGAGAGAGAAAGCTTGAGTTTTTGAGTTTTTGATTTGTTTGATGGTTGTTTAAGCTTGGAATGATTATGGATTTAGTTTATCTATGATTATTTGAAGAGATTAGACTATGATTATGTTTAATTTTGGATTAATTGTGAATTGGGGATTATGTCAAAATTTGAAAGTTGGGGGGTTTTTGAAATTGTTGCTTTAGATTGCTTGAATTAGTGATGAATTTGAGATATCCTAAGTTAATTTTGATGTTTATGCTTTAGGTGAAGTTTAATTTGAAAAATTGTAAATTGGGGGTTTAGGCCAAATTAGAAATTTGGGAATTTTGTGAATTAATGGTGTAGAATCATCAATACTAGTATGAATTGGTGAAATATGAAATCAATTGTGAAGAAATTGTGATTTATGATATGGAATTTGTGTAAATTGGTTTAGGCCAATTTTGAAAATTGAGGATTTTCAAAATTGGATATTGAAATAGCTTGAATATGTGAGGAATTGATGCTTTCTAAGTTCAATTTGAGAAATTAAGTTAATTATGATATTGAATTTGAGTGGATTGGTTTAGGTTCATTTTGGAATTTGGAGATTTTGAAGGATTTTAGAAATTAATGATGTACATATCTAGGAATTAGTATGAATTGATGACTTATGCATCAAATTGAAGGATTAAGTTATTTATGAGATTGAATTTTGATGAAATTGCTTTAGGGAATGTTAAATTGGAAGAAAGAAGGAGGCTTTGGAGCAATTGAGGCCTGAAAGCAAGTTGTTAGCATGGATATGAGGTGGGTAGTATATTTATTTATTGAATTGTAAGCTAAGAATGTGATTTTGAAAATTTAAGAAAGCAAAATTTGATTTTGATAAATTATTGTTGATAAAATGGGTTGAAAAGGTTGTAAATGTTTGATATTATGATTTCAAAGGGTTAAAATGAGTTTTAGCAAATGCAAGAATTATGAAATTCATGGTTTTCAAATTATTGGATTTATGATTTAAATGATTTAAAGAATTAGTGCATATATTGTGATGAATTTGATGAATATGTGATTTAAGTGAATTGCATTCGATTTGTTATATGAATTCATGTGGATATATCTTGGTGTCATTTATGACACATTATGATTATATGACATGAAAAATTTAAAGAAAATGTGAAATTTCGAAAAGTGCCTTCGGGCAATCTGCTTGTTTTAAGCATGAATATGTGAATTGTATGGGTTTGGTCAGGTCCCCTCCGTAGAGTCAGTGCACTATCTCCCTCTGATAGCCTTCTCCCGGCTGCCCACAAGTGGCTTAGGAGTTCCGATTTCGGACTCCCCTCATTCTGTTTGCATATGACATTATCTTGGGATTGTGCAAGACGTCTGTTAGGGCCAAAACCAAACCATTTTGTTATGTTATGTGATTTTTGATTTTGTTTATACGCGTGAAATTTCTCTGATGTGATTGCATTCATGTTTATGAGAAATTTTGAAAAATGAGAAAAAGGGTTTTCAACCATGAAATTATAGAAATTTGATAAGAAAAGTTTGGAAAATTGAAAAGGGTTTGAGAAAAATATTTGAAAGTTGAAAAGTTTGAAAACTAAGCCTTTTGGCAAAAAGTTTATGAAAATTGATTTCTGCTTATTATTCAGGTTTATAAATATATTACCCACGAGCTTGAAGCTCACCCCTTTCATCCCCATCTCGGTATTGACGGAAGATTGGATGAAAGATGGTCAAGACGTCAGTTTCGATATTTATATGTTTTGTAATCTGTATAAGTTAGATTTTGAGTAACTTGAATTTTAGTATGGATATGTATATGAATTTGTGTATGGAAATGAGTTATGGGATTGTAAGTGATTTCTGAACTTGTATATGGGTTGGAGATATGAGAATTTGTGTGATTATGGAATGTGACTTGTGACTATATATAGATATGATTAGATGCGTTTGGATTGAATGAGGAATTTGAATAAGGATGTTTTGATCTGAATTGAGAATTGTGGAAGTGTTAGGTAAGTGTTAGGTAATAGATTTGTGTTTTGCTGGTGTTTGGATTCCGGACGGGAGAGTCCGATGATTTTGGATTTTGTGATATTAGAAGTGTATTTTGGCTTTGCAGGAATTTTTGGGATAGGATAAATGCTGCCGTTATGCTGACGAAATTTCGATAAAATTGGGATAAAAATGTAATTTAAGATTTGTATGGATCAATAAGAATATGATCAGATTTAGAGATTTGCATGAGAATGATTTTCCAAAAGTAGAATTTGCTTGTGTGATTTTGAATGAGATTGACTAATGAGGTAAGAAATGAGAATAAGAAAGAAAAAAAAACCGGATTTGGATAATCTAGGTTTCCAACGCGAATGTGTTTCTGTGTTCTTGATTTTTCTCGGATGTCGGCTCTGTTTGGTAAGTATTGATTCCGCTTTGCTACTTTTGGTTTGATGTAAGTCGATCCGCTTTGTTTTCATCTTCGGATTCCAATTATCCGACGTGCATTCGCTTTGTTTTGACCTCTTTCGTTTCGTTGCTTTGTTTGTCGTTATCGAATTCAAGTTATCCAATTTGAATTCGCCTTGTTCTTCGTATCCGATTCCTGATTTTTGGTTGGGATCCGGTTTTCGGATCGGGTCCCAACTCCATTTTGTTGTTAGATAATACCAATTCCTTGTTGTCCTTCCACCGCGGTGCTTCTCCTATCTCTAAGATTGTCTCAAGTTCATCTCTATCCCTCAAAAAATGAATTTTCCTGCACCCATATATCAATAAAATCCACAAAAACAATAGGTTGTTCATCATCTGAAATTTTTATGGCATTGTATGTATTGAACTTAATTAATTCACCATCAAATTCCATAGTTAATGATCCATCATGAACATCAAATTTTGTTCTAGTGGTTTTCAAAAATGGCCTTCTGAATAAAATTAGAGTTGAAGAAGATGCATCATTAGTCCCTATCTGTAAAATATGAAAATTAGCCAGAAAAAACATATTCTCCACTTGAAATAAAAGGTCCTCTAACACACCATTTGGATAAGCATTTGAGCAATATGTTAATTGAATCACTAGATTAGTTTCTTTAAGAGGTTAAGAGGTCCTACGTTTAAAGATTTATAAACATCATATGGCATGATATTTATGGATGTACGCAAATCTAACATAGCCTTTTCAATTCATAAATCACCAGTTTGACATGGGATAGTGAACATACCTAAGTCTTGACACTTAGATGGAAGTTTTTTTTAATAAAATAGTTGAAAGTTTCTCCCCCCATTTGCACTTTCTCATCAAATTTTAATTTCCACTTTGAAGTGCAATGTTCCTTTAGGAAATTCGTATACCATAGGATCTGTTTTATCATGTCAAGTAGAGGAATATTTATCTAAAATTTTATGAAGTATCCTATATTTCCTTCTCTTGCTCCTTTTTTGCTTTGGCAAATCGACTCGAAAAAGGGGTGCAACAGCCATATTCTATAGAGTTGTTTATGTCATTTCTAGTTTTTCAGATGTTCCCTTCGTTGCTTCTTCTTTTACCTCTCTTCTGGAAATTTTCGGAAATGGTTCTTGCAATTCCTTGCCACTTTATAATGTAACAGCCTTAACATTTTGTTTAGGATTGATGTAGCACCTCCTTACCGTAGGGCAAACACCAGGATGCCCAGAGATCATTTTAGTACATAAACTACAATAAGGGCGAGCTACGTTCGATCACTACATTCACTTCACATGACGTCATATCAACATTCACTTATAAAGCATCAATAGAAAAACCACAATATTTTAAAACCAACTTTTCCCTCATTTCACTTCACAAAATTGAAAGTCTACATTGTATCTTTCAACATTTTCTATATGTACATCATCAAAACCAAATACAAAAGTAATACATGAAAGAGGAAAATATACACAATCTATCTAATATGTCAAAAAATCCCAGCTGACCGACCTTTGAGCCATGACTTCTCTTGCCAATCACAATCTACACACCTGGTAGAGCCTCTCAATAGTTAGAGTCGTCTCTTGATCTTGAAAAGATAACATTGCAATTTTGGTGAGTTTTACGAACTCAATGAGGTAATAATCATCGATGGTTAACTCAATTCATACAACACATCATTTCACATAACATATAATAACATATTGCACTTTAGATAAGTATCACATTTTCAATTAAACATAGGTAAATTTGGCATTTGATTCCAACAAACATACATAACAATATGCATATGAAATGCTCATGAGACACATTCCAATTATTACGTTGTTATGATCGAGTTCTTGAACTATCCCATATCTATTTTGGATATGAGGCTCATTAATAACTGTCCCTTATCCCATGAGGATACAGGGATCATTTTACATAGTAAGCCTTAGGCTCTTAATCACTGTTTGAGTTCGATGCTCTTTTCACTCGTTGAGCTTCAAGCTTTGATCGGTGGCTATTCTAGTCACAACTGCTATTATCTGATTATGCATTCATGTATAGAATGCATATACCACAATTAGTCACATTAAAAAGCAATTAAGTCTTCACATTCACATTTAAGTAGCACTTCAATATCTCAATACACATTCACATTAATCGGACCTTCTTTCGGAATCTACAATTAAACACATTCAATTATAATTCAAAACATAAATTAAGCAACCAAGTAATTAAGTCAGACCGTCTAGTTTAGTCACAAGTTTCTCCCGAAGCTAATGCCTGGAAGATCTAGCAATGTCTAGAGGTTGACGTTCCAGTTACTCCTCTATCGCAATTAATATACACAATATCACAATTTGCACAATCATAAGTATTCAATAATGTACATGTATGAAATGAATTATGTACAACGCATGTTCATGATAATATCGGGTATTTATCCATAAATTGTAGGAAAATCTCGGGGTAGGCATCACATTCCCACGGTACGGAATTTAAAATTTTGAGTCCCGGGACATTCCCGAAAGCCAGGATCCATGTGTATGTATAAACAATCAAACCATAACGACCAAAGGAGACCGTCTCTAACGGTATCCACGCAGAGGTCGAAAAACCTAACCGGGACAAACCCTTTTGACCCGGGAATAGCTAGACTAAAGAAAAGAGTGCTAGCTCTTACCTTAGCCTTGGAGAGCAAGTGAAATGATCTTGGTGGAGCCTTGGAGAAGAAGAATCCAACTTGAATGGAAGAGAGGAAGAAGGTGGAAAATCAAATTTTCAAGCTTAACATGTAAGCAATCGGTTCTTCCCTTTAACCCACGACCAAGCAATGCTTCCAATCCCTTCTTTCATGTATTTTAACACTTAAAACACAATATCAAAGGCTTGGTGTAAGGGCATCCACGTTGGAGGCATAAAATGCCTTAAAATGATAAATCATCATTACTTTTGACTTTTCAAACTTACAAACTTCTCCACCAATTTTGCTTCCACCGAAATCACCATTTATATATATAATTAATCAATTCTTAATTATATATATATATATATATATATATATATATATATATATATATTTGCTGAAGAGGTCCGATCAAATTGGGTTGGTCTCATCATTAGCCCTCTAAGGCCCCTTACGCGAAAAAATCACCGGAAACGGTTTTCAGCAATGTCGATGTCGCGATCTCATCGGGACATATCCCAATCTCATCGGGATCCATTTAATCCTATTGCTCTCCAGATATCGGATCTCTGTCCGAAACTATTTTACAGATTCTCCGAGTCACTCTTATGCGTGTGACCCATTAGGTTCCCGGTTATGTTGGCCACTTAGATTAACACTTAATCTGAGCAAGTCATGAGCGGTATCTAGCAACACATCATGACCCCCAATTGACCGGAAAGTAATTGGTTTGACTAATGAAACCATATCACGAACCCTTCCATAGACAATTACCGTGCAATTCGTCCTTTCACCATGCTATACCCCACTTGGTTTGAGTATGGGCAATGTGTCAACTCTTACTAGACGATCCAGATCAAATCTAGTCCAAGTGTAATCAGTTCTCGTCCTAGGACTCATTACTTTATATGTCCATGAAGACCATCTTCATGACATATGTATGCTCGGCGCCGAGAGACTTCAAAGTAATGATCCCGATAAGAGGCCGTACGGGTATCTCTTCTGCTATAATGTAAGTGGTGAATCTTCTATTGGCTACTCAATTACCTTGAATACCTCAAGTGTACCCAATCACCACCCTATGAGCGACCTCGAAAGGCAACAAGGAATGGAGTCAAAGTACGAATCAAGACTAAGATATCCTTGAGTACCTCAAGTCTAAGGATACTGCACCATTCTATGATGAGATTATCACCGACATTTGATAGGACATCCATGTGATGATCTCATAGCAGGTCATCCAATGTACTTACTACACTAGTAAGCATCACATGTCAAATCTAAATATCTCAATATTTACAGTTTTCGAGATCCACCGCTGATCCAATCAAGGAGTTTGACATGTGCTAGTCTATCCGGATTAACGATGTCCGATCTCACTAATCCTATGACTAGGATAATTTAGAATCTTGACATAATTGCACATGATAGGAATCTCAATAGTATGATCACATCATAATTTCCTTCATGCTATGTCATGTATCAAGGACTTCATTAATTTGATTAAAGATCATTATCAATTCATAATAAAATGAATATCAAATAAATGAAATATGCCTTGCTTTATTTATTCATAAAGTCATACATGACTATGAACAAAATGTGCTAAAGGGGATTGCCTTTAGGGCACTACTCTAACATAAATTTCATCACAAACTTAATCTCATATCAAAACTCATCTAATTATAATTTATGCTTAGGTTTATTCCTCACTAAACCATTAAAATCTCTATTCCTTTCTCATTGACTCACTTCAAAATTTTCCAAGTCACACTTTCATGTTTGCTGTTCACATTCAATTAAAAAGTAAAAATGATGTAATTTGGTCATACTCTCTTCTATAAAAGTGTTCCTATATGTCTTATCTTTCCAATGACACCAAAATCACTCAATTTGGGTCAGTAATTTGGAAGATATACCTTCAACATTACCAGGTTGTTCACATTCAAAAACAGTGTACTATGTACAACTTCCATCCAAAAATTCAATATCTTAAAGAAAGAATAAAAATTCTAATTTTTAATAAAATTTGTAGCCTATATCTTTAGTTTACTTAAAAATAAAATTCATCTTATTTGGAATCCTATAGATCAAGATATCATCAAAATACTAGAACATGTTTAGTAACATTATCTAGTTCATGCTCTTCTAATCGATACCCTTACTTTGATTCGGTCAATATTTTTTAGTCAAAACTAAAAGCTATAAATTTTTACGGAGAGATAAAGGAATGTTTTATTAATTCGCTTCAAAAATTAGGTCATTTGGAGGTCAGATGACAAAGTTATGGCCAAAATAGTGGAACATGTTCAGGCTAGGGGAGGACCAGCGGGTCGCAATCGTGCATAAGCATGATCGCAACCTGGTAAAAAGGGCATAACTTTCACTACAAATGTTAGATTAAGGTCATTCAAAGACTGTTTCAAAGAGGACTTCTAGATCTACAATTTCTATGAAGACCTCGAGAATAATTTTTGTCTTTATACAAAATTTAAGAATAATGTAGCTGTCTCGAATGTCCCTCCTATACAGCATTATAAAATTATAAAGGTCATATCTCCTTACTCAAAGTCCAAAATTACATACTTTATACCGTTAGAAAGTTAAGAGGATAAGCTACAACTTTTATGAAGACAATTTTGTCAAAATCTATCTAAATCAATACAGTTAAATCACAGAAGTTTAGAACCAGATTTTCCCTCTCTTATCTCATTTTTGTGTTTCATTTCCAACAAAGTTCTCTCACGTGTTTTTCATCACTAATTCAACACTTCAATTTTTTTCTTCTTTTTGATGTCATTTTCCAAACATTAATTTCTACACAATTAATTCAAAAAATCACTCAAAACTATTCAAACACCAATTATATTTCCTATCACTCAAAACCATTCAAACACCAATTGTATTTCATTCAATCCTAATTCTCAACTCATTTAATTCGTCATCTCAATGGATAGCTTCTTCAAATATACCCAATTTTAACTGAACATCATCTGTGAACATTTCATATTCCTCACTTGCTCATAAACACCCAAAATTTAATACATTCCCATACACTCAAACTATAATAGAACATAAACATTCATTCACAACTTTTGCTGCACCCAGTTCTTGTTTTCACATCAAAATTTGACACTCTTAAAAACAAAATTTAAACTCAATGTCTTCATAAGAAAGGTAGACATATGTCTCTATCTTAATCAAAATTAAGAATAAACTCATTTGGATAACTACAAAAAAAGTTATGGCTAAAACCTAAAAGCATATCAGTGGAAATTTTTCTGCTAACATTTTCTAGATTTTCAAACTTTCAACATTTACATCTAACTCATCTTATAACTAGATTATCTCTTCCATTTCATTTCATCATCATCCTATACCCAATACAACTCAATAAATCACTCACAAACAAAGCATATTTTTCATCACCCACGACACATACATAAACATTGCATAAACAAGTCATCAAATCTCAATTTACTCATCATTCTAGCTTAATTTAACCATACCCATGACATTTAAAGCATAACTTACTTGGTGTAGCTCCAAACTCTTCAAAATCTCACTCAACCCTAGCTCCCAAGAATCCAACTTTCTTCATCTTCTAAAGGAGGTAAAGGATGAGTTTTCTTGTGGCAATGAGGAAGAAGATAGCAAATATGCTAGTAACAAAAGAAGGAAAGTGTAATATTCAAAGTTGAGGTGGTTGAGATTGAAGAAAAAAAATAATGATGGTGGAGAGAAGAGAGTCACTAAGAGGAAGATGGAAAGAGCCAAAAAAAAACACACCAAATTGACTTTTAATGAGAAACAACGTGGAAGGCAACAAAACGGGCTTTAAAAACTTAGTGGAACTAAGGCATTGTTTGGCAAGTGACATATGTCACTTGCCACATGTCTAATTCTTATAAACTAAATCCAATTTCTGTTCTAATTGTCTCCCAATTTTTAATTACACTTGTCAATAAATCCCGTTGTCATTTATCAAAATTTCCATTGCCATTTGACAGTAAATTCTACTACCATTTATCATTTGTTTTGTCACTTGACATTTTTCCTAGTCCAAAAATTACCCAAATTTTTAGAAATTTTTCTAGAATTCTCCAAAAATTCTAAATCAAAAATTACACTCTCCAAATCAATTTTCAATACAAACAAACTACAATTCTCAATAACAATAACCTTTTATAAACAATTATACCCAGAATGTTAATGAATGCATGTACAGTCATTGCAAATGTGCAACATTTCACTATTTAATTGTATGCGTATGTCATATTATGCATGAGCATGAAAAATGAATTTCTATGCTCTCATTAATCACTTATATTTACTATTCTAAACTCCCAAAGGTAATGGGATGTTACAATTGATCTCTAGTTGTGCTGGAAAATTTTCAAAACTTTGTGCCTTAAATTAATTTATGGCAGTTGCCAATTGGCTTATTTGATTTTCAAGATTTCAGATACTAGCTTTAGTATCCCACTTAAATATCAAAGTTTTAGTGGCCAAAGATTGACCTATATCTTCCAAAAAGACTTACCTTCAAAATTGGATGTTATATTTTGATGTTGTCAAGGCATATATGGTTGTCTAAATTGCTAGAAATTTGTGATTGTTTGCTATCCTTAAGGATTCCTATAATGTAAATTTGGGTGATCGCGCCAACCCGGATTATAAGTGTTGGAAAATGGGTCATATTTTCTCTGATTTGGTCCAGCGAAACCTCCCAAGGCATTCACCTATTCTGCATTTTCTTCTTACAAAACCGGACATACATCAATGGAGTGTCCTAACATTAAACATATTCCACGCACCTTTGTGCCATGTCCGGCACGTATTCCGAATTGTTGTGTATTGAAAACCATATTCACTATCAAGTCCCTTGTGACAGTTGGTGTTTTGTCAACTAAAGTGCCACTGCTTGCACCATCAATCATACTTCAATCCGTGAGAAAAAGACCTTCGTAAAAGTATTGAATCAACAACTGGTCGGTTATTTGGTGGTGGGGAAAGCTAGCACAAAGTTTCTTGAATCTTTTCCAATATTCATAAAGTGTCTCTCCTGTATGTTGTTGAATGCCATAAATTTCCTTTCGGATGTTGGTTGCTCTTGATGTTGGAAAATATTTCTCAAAAAAAAGCCTCTTCATTTCAGCGCATGTTTGCACATTTTTTCCAGCTAAATAGTACATCCAATCTTAGGCATCATCTTTGAGAGAAAATGGGAAGGCTCTTAATTTAATTTTCTCTTTTGTCACATTTGTTGATTTCATTCCCATGCAAGCCACATCAAATTACGGATCCTCTCCCGGTAGACCCCTAAAAATAGGTTATAAATGGATCAACCCAAATTTTAAATCAAACTTATTGTTATCATTTAAATTTGGAAAGTTGATGCAGTGGGGTTATTAAACATCCGTAGGCGCGGCCAGTTCACAATGGTAAGAGGCGTTCGCTGCGAGCGAAGTAAAACCCTGAGGTCTCGAGTTCGAGTACCAGAGGGGACAATACCTTCACTGTACAGTGGATCGCGTGGCCCAAGTTCACGGATCCAATACTGACTGCAGATCGCGTGGCCCGAGTTCACGGATCTGACTGGGGGTCGCATGGCCAGAGTCCATGGATCCTACAGGGTGGGGCCGCGTGGCCAGAGTTCACGGACCCTACAGGACACATGATAAGAGACTGTCCTCAAGTAATAAGGCAAGAAGCGTCACAGTTACAAGCCCCAAAGAGAGTAGAAACAGAGGGGACCAGGCTAATCACTGAGGTGGGCAGTTCTGGAGCTACAAGGAAGGCTGTTACTTTAGGAAGGCCAAGGGGTCAGGCTCAGGCTTAAGCAAGGGTGTTCGCCACGACCAGGGAGGAAGCTACAGTTGCACCCGAAGTTATCACAGGTATGGCTCAGTTATTTAATTCTGAAGTGTATGTCTTGATTTATTTTAGTTCTATGCATTCATTTGTTTCTACAAGCATGGTTTTACATTATGTGAATTTGGTGCCATTGGATAGTCCCTTGATTGTTAGCACTCCTTTAAGGAGGAAGCTGATAATAAGTCAAGTATATAGAGATTGTGAACTGGGTATTGAAGAAGCTAGACTGGTAGTAAACTTATTGCCTATAAAGTTGAAGGGTCTAGATGTTATACTAGGTATGGATGTTATAGAGAAATATTGTGCGAAGTTAGATTGTAGCCTGGGAGGTAGAGTTTTATTTTGGTAATGGCAAGAAGGTGATTTTCAGAGGAGATAGGAGAACACCATCATCCAAAATTGATTCAACTTTGGTCGCCGACCGGATGATGAGAAAAGGCTATGTGAAAATGATCTAGAAGGGGGGTTGAATAGATCTTTTAAACTTTTTGCAGAGTTCTACAAAAATAGAGAATTAAACACACAAAATAAATAAGCAAATTGAAATGTAAAAGAGCAGGGAAGAGAGGCAAACAATGTGCTTATAGAGGTTCGATTCTAAGACCTATGTCCTCTACCTAAGCTCCCACTTAGGATTATGTCAAAGCTCTTTACTACACACTTTTTAGTTCAGTGTGAACTCTTACAACTCAACTTGACTTCGGCTCAAGCTACACCTTACAAATGATTTGTTTTCCTGGCACAAATCCTACCTCTCAAGTGACTTTTCTCTAATCACTCAACTCAAAATAATAACAATGATGGAAATGAAGTAGTAAAGCTTAGTACAGCCGAATACAATTAAAACATGCTAAGAGCAAAAAGAAGATAATTTGAACTATAGCAAGTATGCTTCACTTTTTGACTTGTACTACAATCCTCTGGAGTTCCATCCTTTTATATGCAGGCTTTAAGATGTATTTAGACGTTGTAGAACTCTCCTAGCTGTTGTAGAATGCTCCTAGCCATTGTATGAAGATTTTTCTCCCATTTGAAATCAATTGACACAGTCAATTATGTTCAACTGCAAATGATAGTCGACTAGTCGGTATGTAATAGTCAACTAATGTATTATAGTCAACTTGTCTTCAAGGAATAGTCGACTAGTACCAACGTTTTTTATGAAAATTTCATCTATGCTCTTCGAATAGTCGATTAATCCATTTATCCAATTGACATATCTGATTGTTAATAGTCGACTTGCATTATGATGATCGACTAGCCTCTAACTCCAACTAAAGATCTTACATGATCTTCAATCTTTGACTTTTGAGATGATTATTTTGAATTTTTCATTGATATCTTCTCATGAAATACACGTTGTGATACTCAATATTGCAATCTTGACTAAATTTCATCTGAATTGAAAATTGGTGTACCATCGTTTTAATCCAAATACCTGAAATTATTTCTTAACCAAATCTTTAAGTTTTATTATTATCAAAACATAGAAGGATTTAATTTGTCAGCCTCCATTGGTCCAACAATCTCCCCCTTTTTGATAATGACAAAACATTTAGAAATTGTTTAAGAAATTGAAAACAAAGAAAAATTGATCAAGGTTTATAAGCCTTGTCTTTTTGGTTAGATTGTCTCCCCCTTAATCAATAATTCAATGAACTCAACGAATCCAACAATCATAACAATTTTAATCCAACAATAGATCGAAATTTAATCCAACAATTACAAACTGAAATTTAATCAATAAATAATCAAAACAAAAACAATTTATATTAATGAGTGATCATAATAATTATAATCCATGAGTGATATACTCCCCCTTTTTTTCATAATCAAAAAAATCATAACACTCAAACACATTGTCACCAAAGAAATCACACAATCAAATGGATACTCAAACCAACAATCATAAATTCACAAACAAACAACAAGATAAAAAAATAGTATGAGATATTGGTCAAGATCCAATACAATAACCATCAAGGTGGAGAAGCATCATCATGTCTACAACCTAATTTATCAAAAATTTTCTTGATGTTTTTCTCCAAGCAAATGAGCATCCCTTGTTGTAGATCCAAACGTACATTCAGCTCTTCAATTTGATCTCTAATGTCTTGAAGATCTTCTTGAGATACTTCACTTCTCCTAACATTGCTTGGTTTTGAACTACTTGGTCGTTCACTAGCTCTTTTTGATCTTTGTCATTTGGGCACTTGTTGCTCACTTTCCAAGGTTAATCCAAGCTTCTCCACATGATAGGCATACACCCAACCTTTTTCAGTAGTCTTCACCAACTTCATACTCCATAAATTATAGGGTGTAAACCTCCAACTTGTTGGATATGGATAACGTTCATAGGAACTTAAATTACACCTTTGTAACTTCGATATGTAAGAGATCAAAGCTCCATAAGACATTCCTTTATGCTTGACAGTTTTTTCTCTAAGTTCTCCTCTCAACAAGTTTGCTTTCTTCCTCATCATTTGAATGATTAAACTTGGAAAATTAATTTTCCTCCCTTCTTCCAAATGCCATATGATTTCCTTGTCCAATGAGGTAATGTGGTTGTTACTCGCTTTCTTTGGATAGACAACTCTATTTATGGCATAATGTAACAACCTATAGTTTAAAGGCAAATCTGTTGCCTTATATGGTGTGGAATGATCAATGCAAATTCTACAAAGTAATTCATCACCTTTCACTTCATCATAACCATAATTTTCTTCCGCTTCCTCATCTGTATCACCATCTTCATGTCTCAAAATATTTGAATCTAATAAGGAAGCTCTAGGCCTAACTCCTCCTTTAGGCAATTGAAACCTAATACACAAATTTTCTTCACAGATAAAAATGTCTTTTCCTTGAACACTAGACTTCAAATGCACTCCACTATCAACATTACTTCTAATCACAACTAGATTAGCATAAAATTCTTGAACCAAATCTTCATAAATATCATTCGTAAAACCCAAAAATCTTCTCAATCCAAGACTTGTTATTTCGTTAAATAGATCATTGAATTCACTATGATTAAGCTCAACCTAATCAAATCTCATATAAGGAATTAGAACTTCGATTTTTAATGCCTTATAGTATAGATTTTGAGTCTCCCTAGAGATGAATCTCGGCTCAACCACTTCATTCTCACGTTCATCTCCTCCCCTTGAAGAAGATCCACAAACTTGTGGTTGTTGTGAGTGTGGTTTCAGCTTGTTTTCGTTTGCCATTAGCTTTTTTTGGAGCCATTTGAAGGATTTGAGTGATTTTTGGAAGAACACGAGTGTTTATAGGAGGTTAGGGTTTGGGATGTCGAAATTGAGATTGCAAATGAAGAAACAGATGATTTGTTAAAAATGATAAGTGGGTTTCGTGTTTTTGTGAGAGGATTGAAGATGGGAAGTAGAAATTTCAAAAGATCTAAAGAGGGTAGTCGACTAATCTCAATGTGTTTTGTTCTACTATGCAAAATTGGATTTTTACTTAAACAAATTGCTTAAACAAATTGCACTTGTATTATCACAATAAATTGGAATATCTTTACAACAATACCATAATCAAGTAATTGATGCTTAAGCCAAAGAACTTGGGCACATGCACTTCCAACTGCTACATATTCAGATTCAGCAGTAGAAATAGCTACACTAACTTGTTTTTTACTAGCCCATGAAATCAAAGATGAACCTAAGAAATGACATAAGCCACTTGTGCTTTTTCTATCTATTCTACAACCACCATAATCAGCATCACTATAAGCATACAAGTCAAAAGACTCATAACTAGGATACCATAACCTATGATTAATTGTTTTTCTAAGATATCTAAAAATTCTTTTACAAGCACTTAAATGAGAAATCTTAGGACTAGATTGAAATCTAGCATAAAGACAAGTAGAAAATATTATATCTGGTCTAGATGTGGTTAAATATAAAAGAGAGCCGATCATACATCTATAAAGCTTTTGATCAACATCTTCTTCATGTTCAAAATCTTCCAAAACCAGATTTGATGCTATAGGTGTTGCTGCATCTTTGCATCCTTCCATGTTGAAGGTCTTTTGTATACTTAGATTGGTGAATGAAGATGCCATCTTTGTATTGCTTGAATTGCAACTCAAGAAAGAACTTGACTTCTCCCATCATGCTCATTTCAAATTCACTTTGCATTAAGTCACTAAATTCTTTACACAAAGATGCATTAGTAGCACCAAAAACAATATCATCAACATAAATTTGACAAACTAACATATCTTGATCAACATGTTTTATAAACAAGGTATTATCTACTTTACCACGAATGTAACCATTTTGGGTTAGAAAAGTACTTAACCTTTCATACCATGCCCTAGGTGCTTGCTTTAATCCATATAGTGCCTTCTTGAGTTTGTAGACATAATCTGGATGTTCATGATCTTCAAAACTCGGTGGTTGTTTGACATAAACTTCCTCTTGAATGTAACATTGAAAAATGCACTTTTGACGTCCATTTGATTTAATTTGATCTTCTTTTGAGAAGCAAAGGCACATAGTAATCTAATTGCTTCCAATCGAGCCATTGGTGCATATGTTTCATTATAATCAAGGCATTTTCCTTAATAAAATCCTTGTGCCACTAACCTTAATTTATTTTTGATTGCATCACCATTTTCATCAAACTTTATCCTATTTACCCACTTGACTCCAATGATGGTTTTGTCCTTTGGTGGAGCTACCAAATCCCATACATTATTCCTTTTGAATTGGTTAAGTTCTTCTTGCATAACCAACAACCAATTTTCATCTTCAAGAGCCTCTTTTATGTTCTTGAGTTCCACTAGTGAGATGAAGGCTGAATTGCTTATGTGTTCATATGTTTTCCTCCTTGTTCTTAAACCATCACTCAAGCTGCCAATTACTTTCTCTATAGGATGATTCTTTGCTTTTGCCCATGTTGTAGTGCTAGGTACATGATCTTCTTCATTTAACTTTTCTTCTTTAATATTGGATTCAA
Source organism: Erythroxylum novogranatense (assembly GCA_029891385.1). Lineage (NCBI taxonomy): Eukaryota > Viridiplantae > Streptophyta > Magnoliopsida > Malpighiales > Erythroxylaceae > Erythroxylum > Erythroxylum novogranatense. The sequence goes on along the minus strand of CM057225.1, from coordinate 4,470,638 downwards.
TTTCTTCAACTTCATTTCCTAAATTTCCTGCATCATCATCAAAACAAACCTTTCTAGGGGGTGAAATCATATCTCAAATTTAACATGAATACTTTCTTTAACACACTTAGTTCTATTATTATAGACTCTAAATGCCTTACTAATTAGTGAATAACCAAGAAACACACCAACATCAGATTTTGAATCAAATTTTCCTAAGTTGTTCTTTCCATTATTATGAATAAATACTTTACAGCCAAAAGGATGTAAATATGAAATATTGGGTTTCTTACCTTTCTATAACTCATATGGTGTCTTGTTTTTGTCTCTTATTAGATGCACTCTATTAATGGCATAGCAAGCGGTGTTAGTTGCCTCCACCTAAAAAGATTTAGGAATATTATATTCATTCAACATTGTTCTACTCATCTCTTCAAGTGAACAGTTCTTCCTTTCTACTACACCATTTTGTTGTGGAGTACTTAGTGATGAGAAATTGTGCTCCATTCCATATTTGTCATAAATTCTTTCGAAAGGTTCACAATCAAACTCACCTCCGTGATCGATTCTTATAGCAACTATTGTCAAGTTCTTTTCATTTTTAACCAACCTACACCACTTAGTAAACTTGTTAAAAGCATCACTTTTATGTGCAAGAAATCTTACCCAAGTGAATCTAGAGAAATCATCCTCAATAACAAGAACATATAATTTACCACTTAGACTAGCATGCCTAGATGGTCCAATTAAATCCATATGAACAAGTTCAAGTATTCTTTATGTACATATTTCTTTCTTTAGTTTGAAAGATTCTCTAACATGTTTGCCTTTCAAGCAAGATTCACACAAGTGGTCTTTAACAAATTTTATTTTAGGCAAACCTCTTACAATGTCTTTTTTAGAAAGTTTAGAAATTAAAGGTAATGGTGCATGTCCTAACTTTTTATGCTATAAAAATGCATTTTCTTCTAATGTTGTTAAACATTTTTCATTAAAAGAACTATCATCATGCAAATCAACAATATATGTATTTCCATATATCAAACCAATGAAGGCAACATTTTCATCTTTCGTAACCATACAATGAGATGATTCAAATTTCACATTAAAATTCGTATCACATAATTGAGAGACACTTAGCAAATTATGTTTCAAGCCATCAACAAGTAAAACATTGTCAATGGTAGGCAAAGGTTCCTTACCCACTTTACCAACACCAATGACTTTACCTTTGTTGTTGTCTCCAAATGTGAAAAATCCTTGATTCTTTGGTTTGATTTTTTCAAATAAGCTCTTGTCTCCACTCATTTGCCTTGAGCATCCACTATTAATGTACCATGTGCTTGGTGGATTTTCATTCCTTGCTTGAATCTCATCCTCATCATCACTTGACAAGGAACTATTTTCCATAAGAGCCAAGTTGCTCTCATCATTGCTTAGGTATGCTTCCTCATCATCACTCCAAGTGGCTACAAGATTAGTTTTTTCTTTCCTTTGTCATATTTGTCACTTTTTTGGAGAAAGGAAGAGCTTTTGCACTCTCTAGCATGATGCCCTCTTTTTCCACATTTCCAACACTCTTCATTGCTTTTCTTTTCTTCATTTCTTCCACCACGTAATTCCCTCTTCCTACTTTCGAGTAGTCCTTTGAACTTTCTCAAGTTTCTAGCATAAAGTGCTAGTTCTTCATCCAATTCTTCATCACTTTCATCAAGAGAAGAAACATTAGCTTTTAAATCAATTGATTTTTGTGACTTACCTCTTCCTCCTTTTGATTTGAGAATGATCACATAGTTAATGAGTGATCTCACCAAGGCATTGAATTCCAATCGATTGAGATCTTTAGACTCCATAATGGCTGTTGTTGGATCCCGATCTTTTAGTGGAAATTAGAAATATGAAAATGAAAATTTGATAAGAGTTTTTGTATATGAATGGAGTTATAGATATTTTTGCCTTAAGGAAATTGATGAGAAAAGATTTGTTTGATTTGATAACTTTGGGTTTCAAATAGATTTGTATGGGTTATGAAAGTTCAAATGGATGAGTGGATTGAAATGGAAGTTGAAATCAAGAAATAGAAAGTGAAAGTGTAAAATTTTGAAGAAATTGGAAAGTAAAGACAATTTGTTTGGTTATGCATGTGGTGTTTTAAGTTAGATTATTGTAAGAATAAGATTTCAGTCATATGTGGAGAATGGTGGAGTTTTGTATCTTTTGTACTTGGACTTGAATACTGATGTTGTAATATGGCTTGGAATGCCATTTAATTTTATAAACATTTATCTTATGAAGTTAATGAGACATGGATTTATATATGGATATGAAAGATCAATTGTGTATGAATATCAATTGTGTATAGATTTGTGTGTATTGTGTTTAAGAGGAATTAGTTGAAGAGTTTGTGGTGATGTGTTGATATGTGAAGTTGATGTGTTGGAAAGGTGTTTAAAAACTTCAATGGCAAATCTGTACTGATCTAGATATATTTGGCCAAAGTGGTCTTAATGAAAGTTGTAGCTCATGTTTCCAGCTTTCTAACACCATAAAGTATGCAATTTTTCGATATCGGGGCAAGAAGTTATGATAAATTGAAGTTTGGATATTGCTTAGGTGATTGCTAACAGGGCAGAAACTTTGATTGAAAAATTGACTTGACTGGAGGGTGAAGTTACTTTAGAGTTCTTTATGAACATTGTAGAGGTTGTTTTATCTTTCCATTGATATAAAGCATGAAAATATTGGACATGAGAGTAGAAAGAGTGATCTTGGTATGAGTTGTGATAAGGAAAGAGTTAGAGACAAGATTGGTAGTGATCTGAAAAATGTTCACTGAATATGCTTCAGTATTTTAGCCACAACGTTTTCTCTAGTAATCCAAACTAGATAATTCTTGATTTGGATTAAATTAGAGATATATGGCTACATTTTTTAAGAAGACATCGAATTTCAATTATGTGCCTAAGAGTCTCAAATATTGTCATGAAGTGAAGAATTGGGTGCAGTGTTGGTGTAGGAATGAAAGTCTTATCTTCTGACTTTAGGGGCAATTTTGGGATTGATAAAGATATATTTTGGCAAACTTTCCTTCTGAAAAGTTGTAGATATTTCCTTTATCTTTCCAACGGTATAAAGTTTGTAAATTTTGGACATCTGAGTGATAAGTTATGACCCTTACAAGTGGAGACATTCTGGAGCAAAAGTAAGACAAAATTACTGTTCACTCAACTTCGTCTGTGATGACGTCATCTCCGTCTGTGATGACGTCACTTTGTCTATGATGACGTTACTTCATCTGTGATGATGTCATCTTCGTCTGTGATGACGTCATCTTCGTCTGTGATGACATCACTTCGTCTGTGATGACGTCATCTTCGTCTATATTGACATCATCGTCTGTTTTTTTGTTTTGACCCCTTTTCCTTCTTTTGGCCATAACTTTTTGCACAGACCTCCGATTGACCTCATTTTGAAGCGATGAATTTCTAAGAGATTTTTCTATCTTGACACACTTGATTTATCAGATTTTCTTTTAAATTGAAAACGGTGGTTTGAAACAAAGTATGGCGATCGGTTGATAAAGTCTGAATATATTTTACTAATTTTGAAATATCCAGAGCTATAGAGCTCGGAACGAGGCGATTCTTGTTTTAAATTAAACTAGAGACATGGGGCTACAAATGTTATGAAGGAGCCGATCGACAATTAAGATTCTAAGACTTTCAATTTCTGGAGTGAAGATCGGTGTAGTGTTCAGCCTCGGGTCTGAAGAACATACTTCAGTATTTTGGAGATATCTTGAGCTATAGAGCTCCAATCGATCCGATTCTTGAAGCATTGGATTCTTAAGACATAGAGGAAAATTTATATAGAAGAAAGTTTTTTCAAATGGCTTCATTTACCTGATCGAAATAATCAGACAAGATGTCAGTTTTAAAGACCAATAGAGGGGCAATTTGGAAGGTTACTTAAAGAGTTAAGTGTATAGGCTTAAATGGAGGGGCTTATGGGCCATTCCTCATTCATTAAATGTCATGACACTATAAAAGCAAGTGAGCTGTTGTTTTTATCAAAGAAAGCACAACATTTGAACAAAGAAAAGAACCAAAGAAAGAAGAGAGAAGGGAGAGCAAGCTTTCGGATGAGTGAAGGAGAAAAAAAAGAGAGAGAGCTAGGGCTCGATTTTTTCTACCACTTGAAGAGAGATTTTAATGTCATTCCAAGAGAGAAAAAGGTGGAGGATGAAGAGAGCTTCATCTTGAACCAAGAAAATCCGAAAATGGAGGAAAAATGAGGTAAGAACAAATTTTAAGATTTGAGTTTCTCTTGAAGTTTTGGTTTAGAATCATGGAAAATGGAATGGGTTTGTAGAGTATGAAGTTAATTTTTTTGATTGCTAAGTATTATGGGTTTAATTTTGGATGGAAATTAATTAGGGTTTATGCCCAAATTTGGAATTTAGGGATTTTGGAAATTTGTGATTTAGAAAGCTTGAATATATGAGGGATTAGTGTTTCTAAGTTCAATTTGAGGATTAAGTTAATTATGATATTGAATTTGTGTGGAATTACTTTAGGTAAAGTTAAATTGGAAGAAAGAAGGAATCAATGGACAAATTGGAGAGAGGAACAAGTTTCTAGCATCGATTCGAGGTGGGTAATGTGTTTATAATTTGAATTTATAAGCCACTACGATTTTCTTTAAATAAAGAGATTTTCTAATTTCAATTGCATCATAAATGTTGCATCATTGTATCAATGATTTGAAAAATCATTTTTGATTCAATATATGGACTTTGGATGAATTGCAACATACATTGTGTTATGCCTCGAAAGATTTCACGGCATTTCGTATATTCGAAAAAGATCATGCGATAAATTGATTTGAGTATGATATGTGCTTTTGTGTGGGCAAGAGAGAACCTATTTAGTTAAGTCACGTGCACGTTGACCCCCTAGCCTTCTCCCGGCTACCTGCTTGAGGCTTACGAGATCTAAAAAATGGACTCGTCGTGTTTACGGTAAACTTCGGTTTTCGTTGTGTTTATGGAACTCTCGAGCCATTTGTGTGCATTGCATATGTGATATGACATTGCATCTATAAATTGTCAAGTTGATGCATTCATGTTTTGTAATCTATGGATTTATGGCTGAAAACCTAAGAATCATCGTTTACAAGCTGCGAGTTTGACTACAAGAAGAAAAGAACTTTTAAAAGCGTGTTTTACGGATTTCAAAGAAATGTTTTCTAAGACCGAGAAGGAAAAAGATTTCAAGGGTTTTGCTTATCCATTCGTTTTATAAACATATTATCCACGAGCTTTGTGCTCACCCCCCTTTCATCCCCATCTCCAGGTTTTCGAGCGGGAGATCGGATGAAAGAATGTCAAGACGTGTTATTCGATTTTGTATCGTTTGTGTTTTGTGAAAATGGGATTTTGTATCGGTTTGTATAAAATGGTTTTGTCAATTATTGTATTACAAGTATTATTATGGGATTGTATTATGAATTACGGACATGTGTATTGATTTAAGTTTTGAATGGGATCTGGATATAGAGATGATTGAATATTGGGTTTGGAATGATTTGATTTATGAATTTTGTATAAAGATTTGGATTATGACCTTATGTATAATGATTATGGTTTGTAAATTGAATTGAGGAATTAATAGGAATTGGATTTGTATAATGTGTGTTGGATATGGACATGTAGATATAGGATTGCGTTTGTTGTGTTGGATTCCGGACGGGGAGTCCGATGATACTGGTTATATTGTGAGAAATATAGAAGTGTATTTTGAACACTTTGCAGGTTTTGGGTTTAATAGAAGGCAACCGTTATGCTGCCAAAATTTTGGTGAAATGGGTATAAGAATGAGAATTGAGATTTATTTGAGTGCATAAGAAAATGATTATGAATTGAGAAATTGATTAAGGAAGGTGGAAGAAACGAAAAAGAAAGGAACGAGAAAAGAAAGAAAAGAAAAAGAAGAAAAAAAATTTATACCGGTTTCGGATTAGATCAGTCTTAGGGTTTCCAACGCAACGCGACAATGATTCCTAAAATATTTGTTTACGGATGTCGGCTCCGTTTTGTTACGTATCGAAAATTGGTTTCGATTCGATTCGTTTTGATTCGATACCTTCGTATTTGTTTCGCGTTTGTTTCCGCATGTTGTGATTCGATTTATTCGATTTGAATCCGCTTTGTTTCCTTCGTTTTCCTTCATTTTTCGGTTGGGATCCGGTTTCCGGATCGGGTTCCAACAGCTATGAATTGTGAGTCTCATTCTTTTGGTAGTGAACGAAGAATCTTTTTCACCTTCTCGCTATCTGTCATGTTCTTTCCAAGGTTGCCTAATCCATTGATAATTTTTGTAAAATGATCAAGCATAGTGGAAATTGACTCACCTTTCGTCATGACAAATATTTCATAGTCATGGAGAAGCATGTTGATATTTGTCTCTCAAACTTGGTCGGTTCCTTCGTGAGTGATATGTAGTCTCTCCCACATTTCTTGAGCACTAGTGCATGAGTTCACTCGATTTCTCTCCTCAACAGTTAGAGCGAAATATATCAACTTCGTGGCTTTTACGTTGATGTAGGCTTGCTTCCAATCATTGTCATCATATTCTAGCTCCGTATTTATCTCACCATTTTCATTCAATGGAACGTGTGGACCGAAGATTATGATCGTCCAATACTCCATTCCCTCGCTTATGATATAGTATTTCATAGGATTTTTCAAGAAGAATAGTTAGTACCATTCAAAAAAGGAGGGCGATTATTTGTGTTACCTTCTTCCGCTAGGTTGTTGTTTGTCAAACTCAGCGTTATCCCTAGATTTTTTTGCTCTGATACTAATTGAAAACGATCTAGAAGGGGGGTTGAATAGATCTTTTAAACTTTTCGCAGAGTGCTACAAAAATAGAGAATTAAAACACACAAAATAAACAAGCAAAATTGAAATGTAAAAGAGTAGGGAAGAAAGGCAAACACTATATTTATAGAGATTAGGTTCTAAGACCTACGTCCTCTACCTAAGCTCCTATTTAAGATTTTGTCAAAGCTCTTTACTACACACTTTTTAGTTTAGTGTGAACTCTTACAACTCAACTTGACTTATGGCTCAAGCTACACCTTATAAACGATTTGTTTTCCTGACACAAATCCTACCTCTCAAGTGATTTTTCTCTAATCACTCAACTCACAATAATAACAATGATGAAAATGAAGTAGTAAAGCTCAATACAGCTGAATACAATTAGAACATGCTAAGAGCAAAATGAGAGCAAAATGAAGATAATTTGAACTATAGCAAGTACGCTTCACTTTTTGACTTGTACTACCAATCCTTTGAAATTCCATCCTTTTATATGTAGGCTTTAAGATGTATTTAGACGTTGTAGAACTCTCTTAGACATTGTAGGTCCTAGTTGTTGTATGAAGATTTTTCTCCCATTTGAAATCAATTGACACAGTCAATTATGTTCAACTGCAAATGATAGTTGACTAGTCGGTATGTAATAGTCGACTAATGTATTATAGTCAACTTGTCTTCAAGGAATAGTCGACTAGTACAAACATTTTTATGAAAATCTCATCTCCGCTCTTCGAATAGTTGAATAATATGATGATAGTCGACTAATCCATTTATCCAATTGACAGATCTGATTGTTAATAGTCGACTTGCATTATGATGGTCGACTAGTCTCTAGTTCCAACTGACAAATCTTACATGATCTTCAATCTTTGACTCTTGAGATGCTTATTTTGAATTTTTCATCGATATCTTCTCATGAAATACACGTTGTGATACTCAATATTGCTATCTTGACTAAATTTCATCTGACTTGAAAATTGGTGTACCATCATTTTAATCCGAATACCTGAAATTATTTCTTAACCAATTCTATAAGTTTTTTTATTATCAAAACATAGAAGGATTTAATTTGTCAACCTCCATTGGTCTAACAGTGTGAAGTCTTCTTGGCACACGTTATGGACACTGATGTAAATGAAGAGAAGTTAGAAGATTTTTCAATTGTGAGGGAGTTTTCAGACGTGTTTCTAGAGGACTTACCTAGTTTACCACCGGTGAGGGAAATTGAGTTTGTCATTGACTTGATTCCCAAAATTGCACCCATTTCTATACCACCGTATAGAATGGCTCCATCTGAACTAAATGAGTTCAAGGAATAGTTGGAGGAACTGTTATCGAAGGAATATATAAGGCCGATTTCGTCACCATGGGGAGCGTCGGTTTTGTTTGTTAAGAAGAAGGATGGGGCATGGCGAATGTGCATTGATTATCAGAGACTCAACAAGGTGACTGTTAAGAATAAGTATCTTCTACCCTAGATTGATGATTTGTTTGATCAAATGCAGGGAGCAAGAGTTTTGTCAAAGATTGATCTCAAGTTAGGTTATCATTAGCTCATAATCAGGGAGTTTGATGTGAACAAGACAGCCTTCAGGACACGTTATGAGCATTATGAGTTTCTAATCATGCCCTTCAAATTGACCAATGCTCCGGCTGTATTTATGGATCTTATGAATAAGGTCTTTAAGGAGTATCTGGATCGATTTGTCATAGTATTTATAAAAGACATTTTGGTCTATTCCAAGAGTGAAGAGGAACATGAGGGACATCTTAAGATAATGTTGCAAATACTGAGGGAGAAGGAACTTTATGTCAAATTCAACAAATGTGAATTTTGGCTTCATGAGGTGGTATTCCTTGGACATGTGATTTTAAAGAATGGGGTATATGTTGATCCGAGAAAAATTGAAGCAGTAATAAATTGGCATGTACTAAAGACAGTGACAAAACTAAGGATTTTTAGGATTGACAGGCTATTATAGGAGGTTTATGGAAGGATTTCTATGATAACGATTCCGATGACCAAGTTGTTAAGGAAGAATCAGAAGTTTAACTAAAGTGATGAATGTTGGAAAAGCTTTGAGGAACTTAAACACAGATTGACAAGTTCTCCAATTCTGGCTTTGCCCACAGGAGATGAGGGTTATACAGTATACAGTGATACTTCAAGAAAGGGTTTGGGTTGTGTGTTGATTCAAGGAGACAAGGTAATAGCTTATGCTTCACGGCAGTTAAAGCCTTATGAGTTGAATTACCTGACTCATGATTTGGAACTAGTAGTAGTAATTTTTGCCCTAAAGGTTTGGAGGTATTATCTTTATAGAGTGTAGACGAAGATTTTTACATATCATAAAAGTCTTAAGTATTTATTGAGTAAGCAAGAGATGAATTTGAGACAAAGAAGGTGGTAAGAATTGCTCAAAGATTATGACCTGTTGATTGAATACCTTCTAGGAAAGGCGAATGTGGTAGTAGATCCCTTGAGTAGGAAATCCTCTATAGCCCATGTTCAAATAGTTTATCTGCCGTTATTGGAAGAAATGGCTAAGCTTAAGATAAGCTTGAAACAAGAGGAACCAAATTATATTCTTGCTAATTTCAGAGTGAGACCGATACTCAGGGAGAAAGTTAAGGAGTTGTAAGAACATGATGTAGAATTAGGTAAGCTCTGAGAAGAAATTTAGAATGGCAAGAAATCTGCAGTGGTAGTGGGGGATGATAAACTTATGGTCGTCGGAAATAGACTCTGTATAATGAATGTCAAGGAAGTAAAGGATGAAATACTGGATGAGGTACACAATACATCTTATGCCATGCACCCAGGTAGCACTAGGATAGACTGAGATTTGAAGGAGCATTTCTAGTGGAAAGGCATGAAGAGAGATGTAGTAGAATATGTGAGTAAGTTTCTAGTGTGTCAGCAGGTCAAGGCTAAACATTAGGCATCTTCTGGCAAGTTAAGGCCATTGTCTATTCCTGAGTGAAAGTGGAAATGGGTAACCATGGATTTTTTGATGGGTTTGCCCAAGACTAGTAGGAGGCATGATGTCATATGGGTTATTGTGGATCGGTTGACGAAGTCAACCCATTTTCTGGAATTAAACAAACTGATTCTTTGCATATGCTAGGAAAGAGGTATATTGATGAGATAGTGAGATTGTTTGAGATTCCGGACTCCATAGTTTTTGATAGAGATCATCGGTTTACTTCGACATTCTTGGGAAGCTTACAAGAGGCTATGGGAGCCAAGCTGAATTTTAGCTCGAATTTTCATCCTCAAACAGATGGCCAATCTGAGAGGACCATTAGGACCCCTTGAGGGAATGCTTAGGGCATGTGTGATTGATTTCATGGGTGCTTGGGATGAACACTTTCCATTGATATAATTTTCTTATAATAATTTGTATTATTTAAGCATTAAGATGGCTCTTTATAAAGCACTGTATAGAAGGAGATGTAGAAATCCGATATGTTAGGATGAAGAAGGAGAGAGTAAATTGATAGGGCCAGAGTTGCTTCAGATGACAGTCGACAAGGTTAACTTAGTTAAGCAACGGCTTAAGGTAGCACAAGATAGAATGAAAATTTATACTAAAGCATACTAGAAGGAAATGGAGTATGAAGTTGGTGAGAAAGTCTTTTTTAAGACGTCTCCTTGGAAAGGAGTCATGAGGTTTAGCAAGAAAGGCAAGTTGAGTTTGAGATATGTGGGTCCCTATGAGATTGTTGAGAGATTGGACCACTAGCTTATAGGTTGGTGTTGCCACTAGAATTGTCACAGATACATGATGTCTTTTATGTGTCCATATTGAGGAGGTATAGATTAGATCCCTCCCATATCATTTAGACCACTGAGGTTTAGTTGAGAGATGATCTAAATTATGAGGAGATTCCAGTGGAGATTTGGGATACCAAGGAAAAGGTTATCAGGAACAAGACAGTTAAACTGGTCAAAATCTTATGGAGAAACCATTCTATGGAAGAGACCACATGGGAGCCCTTGGAGGCCATGAGGGAAAAGTATCTGCACCTCTTCAACGATTCATGTAAGAATTTTGAGGACGAATTCTTTTAAAAGGGGGAGAAATGTTGGCTCCCTAATTTTTTGTGACAAATAAGCATGATTAGATTAATTTTGGATTCTTGCTAGATTAATGTATGTTGGAATTAATTAGCATGTTAATGTGAGTAAGACAATATGATATAGGTTAAGGGAATTAAAGTGTTAAGGTGGTAAGTTGCATGAGGGGCATTATTGGAAGATCACTTAAGTGGTAAAGCTTTAAGGCATTGAAGGAGGGGCAAAATGGGAAGAGGAAATTGTTAGCTTGCATTTTAGAAGACAAAATCATTAGTGAACAATGAAAGAAGAGGGAGTATTGTGGGTGGAAAGGAAAAAGGGAGTTGAGCTAGGTTTCAATTTTTTTAGCCTTCAAGAGGGATTTTGTTGTTGAGCAAGAAGGGAAAAAGGAAGCGGAAGGTTAAAGCTTCCATTAGAGCTAAGAAACTCATTGGTTGGTGAAGATTCAAGGTAAGTTGGTGTTTTAATATTTGGATTTTTAGAAGGGATTTGGTTCAAAAAGCTTAGGAAATGCACGGTTTTAAGTATCCTAGGGTCAATTTCCTGCTTATGGTTCTTTGGGTTTTCCAATTGGAATTGATTTTGAATGGGTTTTTGTCAATGTTGAAGGGAGGTAAGAGGAGAAAGAAGAGAGACATCATTGACCAAGTTTTCAATTAAGGAAACTAAGGTGGGTGACATTTTTATAATTGAGTTAATAAGTCATTAAAGTTTCTTTCAAATAAATGGAATTAAATAATTTTCCAACTACCTTATAAAGGTGAGTTTATTGTTCTTTAAAATGCTTAAAAATGTGCCACATGTTTTTGTAAGTGAATATTGTGAATGAATTTTGAGCTGATATGGGAATGATTGCTAATTGCTTCATAATTGTGGTATTTGTTGCTTTTGAATGATTTGAAAAAGGGTTATTATGCTTGGTATAGCGTTTTGGTTGCGAAACTGTGAAATGATGATGGAAATGATTTTTGAAAGAATAGCAAGTGTCTGAAATCAAGTTTTCACAAATGTGCCATATGGGCAAAATATTTTCAATTCATGAATTACATGTTATGTGGGTTTGGTGTAGTCCATTCAAGAATGTCACGTACATGTTAACCAAGTTAAGGGCTTCTTCCGCCTGCCGCTTGTAGCATCCCACTCTCGCAAGACCCAAACTCGACATTGAGGGTGATATCCGAGCCCGTGCCTCACGAGGGTGGTATGCTAGAGCAGTCAAAACGGTTCAAAAACTCAGTAAGACATTTTTTGTTGAAAACAATCGTATACGCGGAATTCAGTAAACGATTTGGGCTAGCTTGAATACGAAAATATTTTCAATCATAACACAATTTCATTCATAAAAAGGCACTCAAAGGTGCTCAACCATTTCATATACAGAAATCCATAACCAAACTGGGCCCAATGATTTTCCTTAACACTTTCAGTAATCACAATTCAAATACAACATTAGCCAATTGGGGCCCACTGAAATAAAATGCTATATTCTGTGGAACTTGCAGAAATACAAATTTACACAATAACAGAATGATATAAATGCAGACGTGAACTGATCCCGACTTCAAACTTTGACTTACAGGCAGTAGGCATACTCCCGTTGTCTAACAGGGTACTCTTCAATTCCTGAAAAATAGTTGCAATTTTGGGTGAGTTTGCGAACTCAATGAAAAACCATCATCGATGGTTCACCCAATTCATGCATATCGCAAGCAATTCACAGTTTCAGTAAATTACACATTCAGTATCGTCATATAACAATTATCAAGTTCTCATGTAATCGCAGAACTCAAAAATTTCACAAATCAGTCATCACATAATTATGAGCATTTAACCCTTTTTCTTAATTCACACTTTAATCCATACACATAATCTTTTCCCATTATTATCCATTTTTCTTTTTATTCTGAGTTGTGACTGAGCACTTAAACAATGAACAGTATCCAGTAAACGCGTCTTAGGGGGAGAAGAGCCCTCAGGGAATGCACTTCCACCCTTCGATATTGTCCGCTTTGGCGTGATGGGCCAGCCTCACGGTTTTGTTTCGCCCCTACTCGAGGGATGCAAATTCATCTGTCCCTTTTCGGGCACATTAAACAGTAATTGCGTCTTAGGAAATAGGAGAGCCCTCTGGGTATGCACTACTTTCCACGCGTCAGTAGGGATAGGAGAGCCCTTTGGGTATGCACTAATCCCTTTCGAGCTTGAGGCTTTATTTTTCAGTATCAGTGGTCGAGCTTGTAGCTCTCGGTAGTAGCTCCAGTCAAAACTGTTATTAATCAATCAATTATGGAATTCCTTTATCACATACAATCAGAATCAATTTATCGGAAACAGTCATATCATTTTCAAATCCACTCTACCATACATTCACATTTTCCCATGGAAACATTCACAAACAATCACATTAGCATATCCAATCACTCAATCCCTTGGACCTTTGGTCCGAGATTTCAAACATAAAGATTCATATTCACAGACAGTTTACAGAACATTTAACAGTTAAAAATTGAGGAACCAACTAGGTTACTCACTTGTACTTCCGAGCTATAACCTGGAAGTCCCAATAATATCCATGGAATTTTGTTCCAATAGTGCCTCTAGAACAGTCAAATAAGCATTCATTACTAAATGCATAATCAGAAAGATTCAATGATGCACATGTCATAAGTAAAAGATGCACGATGCATGTTCATGACCTTCCTGACTCTATTTCCCAATTTCCACTTTCTTTTGTCAAAAACTAACTTTTCACTCAATTGCTCAATAATGACTCATTGCAATTCAATAACATGCCCTGGAACTCCACAAATTTCATTTCTATCATTAAGTTAATTTACCAAGTCATACCCACTAGGATATTCTCAAGAAAGACCTTAAAACTAGTGCCACTATCCTCTAGATCCAAATTCACCCATTAGGCTCAATTTCTAAAACCCCAATAGCATTTCCTTAAATTCAGAAATCTCACAATTATACCTCAATGATCAAGAAACAACCCTTAGGTTGCAATAGGAAACCATATTCAACTTTCTTTCAATATTTAAGATCTCACTTATTTGATTTCAAACTTTCTTTCTTTATCTCAATTGTAGACCCCTCTCTCTAGTTTATAACGAATCAAGAATCACCTCAATTGGAGGTCTACACCATTAGTTATGCCCCAAAAATTAAAGTAAATCAATTCAGAAAAATGTCCTCGCCGAGGCCTCTGAGCTCTCGCCGCGACGTCCCGGAGTCGCTCGCCGCAGCGTCTACACAGTGGCTCATCGCGACGTCCCGCTCGTCGCTGCGAACCGCTCGCCGCGGCGTCTGGTCTTGGATCGTCTTCTCCGATTCCCTATTTACATTTCTTTCTCTAAAATTCAACCATAACTCACTCTCAACTACCCCAATCTTTCATAATTAAACCCATGAATGCATTTCAACAACAATAAAACAACATTAAACCCATTATACTTACCAATCAAGCATCCAATCCTCAAATCTTCCGAAATCTTCCCTAACCCTATCACCTTTCTCTAACATCCACGGTGAGCTTCTGAACTCTCGAAAATCATCACTCTCTCAAGGATTTTAGTTGATCTTCAACCACAAAGAAGGAGCAAGCAAAATCTCGAAGGTGGGGGATCGAAATCGTCGAAGGGAGAAGAAGGAAGCATGCCCTAGGGAGGAAGAAATGTGTTTCTGCCAAATTCAATACCTAAGGCATTTAAAGGGATTTCTCTCTTAACAATAAAATCATACCACTTGTCTTTTTCCTCACAATCCATTTAATTCTCTTTCTCTTTTCACAATTTTTTTCCAGTCCAATTTATCTCCAAATTTCAATGGCTCGACATATTAATTTCTCAAATCATATATCTCATTTTTCATGGCCATTGTACAGTTATTTCAGTACTATACAGTCAATCAGTCTGTCACTCGGAAAATTTTCCGATCCGAACTTTTTCTCCCGAATTTTCCAGAAAAATTTCTAAGGGTCACTATCAAGTGACAAACACTCTAAAACAGTTCCAATTCCAATTCTCAAGCACAATCATCTCAGAATTTACAATACATATCATATTCACAAATAAATGCCAAAAATGCCATGAATGCATGTACATATAAGTGCATGTGCCAAAAGACTCATTCCTCTAAAATTAGAGGTCAAATAAATGTTCACATCAAAATATGCAATGCAATCAACTAGCCTGTCCCAATTTACCAATATAACCTTCCCATCGGGGTGGGATGTTACACCGCTAGTAGCACGGAGCTCCTTTGTGGACTCCCTTAAGTTTACGAGTACACAACACCATTATGTAGAATTGTGTAGTTCGTCATATTCATGGACTTACCCAAACAATTATGATGTGCTTACGTGTTTACATGTGTTGACAAGTTTGATGAATGCTTGATTTATATGAGTTGTGAATTGGTTTGACAAGTTGAGAATTTGAGAAATATATGTTTTATGGATTTTCATGAGAATTTGCCATGATCATGAAAGTTTTTCAATGGTTTTTTCTTATTACCAGTTATAAGACTGTTACCCATGAGCTTTAAGCTCATCCCCATTCTATCCCCCTATCCAAGTAATGAACAAGAGATCGAGTAGGTCAAGATTTAAGGCATCATTCCAGTTTGCATGTTTTTGTTTTTGAAGCTAGATTATGTAAAATAAGGCTTTAGTCACATTTTGAGCAATTATTGTTTTTGTAAAGTTTGTATTTTTGGATTATGATGTAAGTGGCCTGAAATGCCCACTAAAGCGTTATAAAACTCTTGTCTTTGATGTTAATGAAGTATAGATACATTACGCTTTGTTCATGATTTCCAAAGTCTTTGTATTGCATTTTCAAGCTTTTCATAGGGATAGGAATTGTGTACTAAATTCAGGGGGAAATTTTACTAATCTAGAAAGAACTAAACAAAATTTTTCTTCTAGAAAGTTGTAGTTTATCCTCTTAGCTTTCCAACGCTATAAAGTATGTAAATTTGGGGTATCAGAGTTGAGAGATATGAGCATTATAAGTGATGATGTTGCATTGGAGGTATGTACATAACAACTTTGGTGAATGATGAGAGTTTGTGTATGTTATGAGTCATTTGAATTGAGATTTAGGAGTTTAATGCACTCAAATTGGTAATTGAACGTTTAAGGAGTGTTATTGCATTAGAAGAAGTGAAGTTGGGAAGATTATGAATGAATATGATCTTAGAATGGATGTAGGAACCTTTGGAGGGGCTTTGGAAGGGGTTTTGGATAACCCATATTTGTTAGAATCTTTTGGCCTTAACTTCATCATTCGACCCCAAAATGAAGTAATTATTGAAGCAATGGTTTCCTAGCACATTTTTATACCTCTCAATAAAAATTGGTAGCTTTTGGTTTTGATCTGAAAAAGATAGATGGAAAGGTAGTGAGGGGTCAGTTAAGAGAGCATGATCGAGTATGAACATACTTGGGCTTCTTAAGCATAACTTCATTTGTAGATCTCCATTTATAGAGCTCCATTTGAGATGGTTCTTGCTTCAATTTGAACTAAAGACATAGAGATACAATTGTCTTGAAGAGGTCATATAGTGTTTTTGGTGATTGACTAGTGTGGGCTACCAACCTTGTGGGATGATGACAGTTGAGGGTACAATGAAATAACCCTACGGAGAAATATTAAGTGTAATTTGTTTTCACGAGTAGTAAGGACGATGGATAGTGTTGAGGGTTAAGTGAGTCGGCTCAGTAAGGCCTTGTATAAAACTATTGTTGTCAATGAAAGTATTAACTTAGTTGAGGACCCCGCAGACATAGACAAGATGTGTCGAACTGCGTTAACAAATTTTTTGTATTAATTTGTTATTTCGCTTTTGATTTTTTTTATTTTTGTCAGAACACTTATAACTACTGTGGCCATTCATAATTTGTGCAAAACTACATCCTCGAAATTTTTTTCATTAATCTTATACATTTAACGTGTTAGATGTAATAATAATTCATAAAACAACAATACTTATATTTCATTATATTACTAATGACTTTATATGATATAGTGATATATATTAAATAAAATATTAATTTAAAATCTTTAAAACGTTTAAAATATTTAAATTTAGGTAGAAATTAAAGAATTAAAATGTTAAACCAATCGATGAGATTGATGTTATAAGATTTTATTTATAAGGAATGAAAATATCTAGTCAATACCTTCACAACTAAATCTATAATAATATGGATTTAAGTAAGAAGAAATATACAATATGAGATATTATATGATGAAATATTTATTTCTTTTATCACTATACAGCTAGTACAACAACTAAGATTTCCAATTAAATCAATTAAAAGATTTCATATTAAATATAAAATATTAATACTTTGAGACAGTCAAAGTCAATGATTTTGAGATGTGATGCTTAGTTGAAGCATGTATTATCGATAAGTTTATAACTAAATTATATAATTAAAAGTTATGAGATATCCAAAAGTTTAGATATAATATTGCAATCCCTATTAAACCAAATATTTATTTCAATGTATACTTATAGAAGAATGATTATCAAGATAAGTTGTAGGAGTAGGATGATATTTAAAAGGTTCAACTCTCATGATAATAAATCTAATTAGATCTAGTGGCTTTATTTAAGCATTTAATGTATAGTTAAATGTCTACGAGACATTGAAAGAATCAATATCATAATGAATTCAAATTGTTTGTGTTAGAAATGATTGTAAATTTATCATATTTATAAGAAGATTAGTGGGAGTGTAGTTGTCTTTTTCAATAGGAACATGTAGAACAAAATTCATCTTGTCAATTGTTAAGTATATGATAGTCTAAGAATAACTCTTGTGGACATAAAAAGAAAATAACTTAATAATGGGAATTACATCTATAGAGATAATTACAAAAGTTTAGTCCAAATACGTAAATAATGTATGAAATGTATTTAGTATTTAAGATATCGATACTTATAAAGTATTAAAGATATCCATTATTCTATGTATGAGTTAATCTTGGGTTTAAGTTTATATGTATATTATCTTTAGAAGTAAATCCTAGTTAAGATATATTTTATTTAAACAATATTATTTTGAGATTGGAATGGTTTCAATGTAGTAATGGTTGATACTTAGGTCATAATATACTTTTCATTTAGTGGGAATGATTATTTGGATCAATAGGTTCTTTAATAAACTTGATATAGTTCCTTGTATTAGTTAGATAGTAATGTCTTGTAGAATGTTAGATTCATTAGGCATGAAATAGGAGTTAACGTCTCACTATATATCTAAACATGTATAACATTTAAGAAAGTGCTTATTTTAGAGAACCTTGTAGAATTATCTTACTAAACCATTATCCTAATGATAACATAATCATATAGAGATATGGTATAAGATACTTAAACAATTAGCTTGATGAAAGTGAAAGATTATTTGTTTATGTCATATGACTAATCGATCAGTTGAAATTTAGTGACATAATTATTTTCAGATTTTTTCTATTTTACATATTCAAATGTATTTGATAAATCTATAAAGGGTAAATATACACTACAAATAAAAATATGATGAGATTATAATTAAGTGATTCATATTGCATTTATATTATCCTCAAATTATTTCTAGTTTTGTTATATTAAGATTGGAAATAATTGAATGTAAAAGATTGGTATATGATTTTTTTCCTTATGAAAGAAGTAGTTGATCTTATAGACTAAAGGATGAAGATATTCAAAGAAATATGTGAGTGCTTGTTGAAGAATAAGTTCACTGAACTAACCCTACAAGAGAATTCTGTTTGGAATATTAATTATTGTGAAGTGATTCACCATTCTCCATCGACTTTCAACACAAATCAAAGATTGACATAAAATGGTTTAGGATTAACATTTGGGAAATTAGGGATGATGGACAATGATATTGATTTTGCCTTAACATATGACTAAAGCTTGAAGATAACAAAAAGAACAAAAAAAATGAAGGGCAGAAGAGCATAAGTTGAACACATGATAGGCACATGACACTTACCTCTTAAGTGAAGATATTATCGAATGCAACTGCTACACATTGCCTATATAAGTCAGACATTAGTTTTAGTCTTAGATATATATAACACATTTCATTATAATCAAAAATTCTAAGAGTGATTTACAAAAGAATAGAGAGAAAGTTTAAGAGCTGCTAAAGTACTTATTTGAGGGTAAAATAGAGTGTTTATATTAGAAAACACTCAATCTCTTATAACTTGCTCTTTTCTTGATACTAGTGGAACCACGAAGTTTGAGATCCTTAGATGTAGATAGCATTTAATTTATCGAACCAAGTAAATTTAGTCTTTGTGGTAAAAGACAATAGAAGAATACAAAGATCCTAACATAAGTGATATCAGAGCCTATCTACAACTTTTTGGGCAATTCTTAACTATTCAAGCATCATGGTTCATCAAGAATTCTATAAGAATATTTCCTCTCCTGTCTTTTTAAACAACATTTAAAGATGGGTAGGAAAAGAAATGGATGTCTTCACTAGTAAGGAAGACTTTACAATTTGGAAATTTTAGATGCAAGCTTTAGTTGAGTCTTATGAATATTATGGTGCTATTGAATAACAGTAGATGTAGAAAACAAGAGACTCAAGATGCAAAGACTTACACACTACAAGTTAATGCTTCACTTATCACCGATTGTGATAAGGAAAGTGCAGATTGTAATACTGCATAAAAACTTTGGTTAAAATTGGATGAACTTTATGCTAAAAGATGTCAACTTAACAAGATGACACTTTTACATAATCTGCTAATTAGAAAATGAACACTACTGTTTCTCTTGATGATAATCTAAATTACTTCTTTAAGTTGGTGCAACATTTAGAAGCTATAGGTGAAATAATCTCAGAAGAACATCAAGCTTTAGTTGTTTTACCATTTAAGTTCAATGCTTTCAAGAAGGTGATCAAGTATGCTAGTGGAGAATCACTATTAAGAGGGTGTTAGATTCTTAACAGTGCTAGATTCACTAGTGGAAGAAATAGTGGATATTAATCCATTCAAGAAGGAACCAAAAGTGATGTTCATAAAAAATAATCAATATGAATTGTGACGAGGTATAAACCTAAGTACAAATTATACTTAGGTGATTTTTGAGATAGGATTGATTATGTGACGAGGATAATGGAAAAATACCCAGGATTGTCATGAATATGCATAGGATTGATTATGTGACGAGGATAATGGAAAAATACCCAGGATTGTCATGAATATGCATAGGATTGATTATGTGACGAGGATAATGGAAAAATACCCAGGATTGTCATGAATATGCATTGTGCATATTTCATTTACATACATGTGCATTATTAAACATTTATAATTGTGCAAATTGTGATATGTGTATATTGCTTGTTATAGAGGACTAACTAGAACGTCAATCTTCAGAAATTGCTGGAATTTCTAGACATTAGCTTCGGGAGTGACCTGTGAGTAACCTAGACAGTCTCACTGATTGGACCAAATTTATACTATAAATTAGGCCCATTTTCTTTAGTAATTATGCATTTGTTGACTCCTGATCTATGATTTTTATGCTTATTTTGGTCCCCACATTGAGTTTTGATAAATTGCACATTGTCGATTTTGTTGTCAATTGTCATTAATTCGCATAATTTTATTGGGACAATTGATATCGCAAATGGGTTGTATTTTGTAGGACCAAAGGAGTCAACATTCAAGAAGTCAACATGCCGCAAGATTCGTTGGGCGAACCAAGACCTCCATTCGCCATGACAAATTAATGGTATTTAATTTATTCCGCGACGAAAGTGATAAACTCATTCGCCCGGTAATTACAGCCATTCGCCGCAATGAATGTCGGGTAACCCGGACTATAAATGGAAATTAATCCATCGTTTCGACCCGCCCGCATAACCTCCTATAAACTTTTGCCATTTAGGGCAAAAACGAGCCACCGCACTCAGAGGTGAATTTCTTCTCTCTGTTTTCTCTGTTTAATCTAATAGTTTTGGTTTTCTCTGGTTTTTGCAGCTTGTTTGGAGGCAACAGATATCGCCTACTTTCACCATCTTCTCCTCTCGCTTTATTTCGTCGCGACCATTCATTCATCCTTCACCGTCTCGAGTCATGAAAGCGTCGGGTGCCCAAAGAATGATGGACTCTTCTGCCGTGATGCGTGGCTAAGTCTCCGACCTCTTGAAGATGGAGTAAGGGTCTGAGTTCGTGAGCTTAACAGGTAATCGATCTTAGTTTTAGATTTGTTATATTTTGTATCAACTCCGAGTTGGAGAATGCATCGTATGATGGATTGAATCCGGTTATAGTTTAATCGGATGTTAAACTTTGATTTATGTTATAGATTGATTATTGTTGAATGTTGTTCTTAAATACATGGAGTTCATGTATATCGGTTGGATGATTGCATTAATTGATTTAATCGCCTAGTTATGTTTGATTAAGTTGATTGTGTTATTATTTGGTTGATTTATTGCATTAATCATTCTATACATACACTAATGGTTTTAATAAGATTTAGTTAATCGAGTTGATTAATTAAATCTTGGACTTAACGAGTTGTTAAGGTTTAGTTTTCGAAACTTAGTGGATTTCAAACCCCGATATTATTTTGAACGATGATGACCCGAGCCACATTTTCAGGAGAGTTTTAATTAATAGTTTTCTGTCTCATTTAATTTAAATTGCCTTATCTTTTCAAAATCCCAAAAATATTTACCTTTGCTTTAGTTTAGTTTAATTTTAGATTAATCAATCAAGACCCCCTTTTATTGCTTTCATTGCATGCATAATTCAAACATTAGGCTAGTCTTAGAATCAATTGGTGCATTGGTTCCTCGAGAGTCGACCGAGGTTGCATCCTCAGATTGCAATCCTTGGTATAAATTTTATTTGACCGGTTTCAAGGATCAATTTTAAATTGAACGATAAGCTGCCGATCAAATTTGGCGCCGTTGCCGGGGAATCAAATTAATTGGTTCTCTAGGTTAGCCAGTGTTTGTTTTGATTTTAATTTTTGTCGTTGCATTTTGTTTGCATTGCATAATTTTATTTAATTTCTGTTCTGCTTAAGTGTTTTTAGTGTTATTCCTGTTTGTGATTTCATTCTGCTTTCCTTTAAGTGTTTATTCTGATTGTTTTTGTTATTTGTGCTTAATTTTGAGTTAATTTTGTTTGCTTTGCTGCTCTGAGCTTCTAACTCGTCACAACGAGTTCATATCTTCGCCATAATGAAGTTCATATATTCGCCGTGAATAAACTTATAATTTTATTCAGTTCACGCAATGAAGTTCTATACGTCGCAATAACTGAATGAATTTAAGCCTTGCTATCCGCTGTCGTTTTAGTGAGCTTTCTTAGGTAAACTTCTCTTATGCATGCCCCGTAGACTTAGGCTAGTTCATTTTCAACCTGAAATTGAGCGACACCTTAGACAACTTAGGAAAAACAAGAGAGAGCAAGAAAGACTTAGCACACTAGATCGACTAGAATCGAGATGGTGAACACCAAGAATATCCCGCCAACCACCCCAAAATGGAGATCACGGTCTTAACGGTGACTAGAACGCGTAGATGACAACAATGCGAACATCGACGAGAACCATCCGAGAAGCTACAACCTCGGATGTAAACCACGATCCTTTCATCGCCTTGCTGCCCTAACTTCGACGTAAATTTGAAGTTAAAGGTTTATTGATTAACTCCTACCCAAATTTCACGGTTTGGCGGGAGAGGACCCCTACATGCATCTTCAGGCCCTCACAATGATCTGTCAAAGTATGAAGCCTGTAGGAGCACATCTGGACCAGGTGCTGTGGAAGGTATTCCACTTGTCGTTAGAAGGAAAGGCCCGGGAGTGGTATATGAGCCTCCCAAGGCATGTCGCGAATGCCTATCACAGTTGGGACAACTTGCGGAAAGCTTTTCTGGAAAAGTATTTTCCAGCTTCTAGGACGTCGTCGATGAGAAAGGAGATATATTCTGCCAAACAAGATTATGACGAGTCCCTGTATGATTTTTGGAACAGATTCCAAGATCTGTTATCTCGGTGCCCCCATCATCAAATCCCTGATGAACAATTGGTTCAATATTTTTATGATGGGGTAAAGAATCAAGAAAAAGGAATGTTGGATGTTGCGTCGGGAGGTTCGTTGATTGACCTGACCGCGCCAGAAACTTGGGCCCTGATAAAGAGCATGGCCCTGAATCATCAACAGTATAGTGTCCGCGATTCCAGGAATGTGAATGAAGTAGGAGCCATGACGGCTCAAACTAAGAGAATGGAGAGCCTGGAATCGAAAGTAGATTCCTTGGAACATCGGATAACTTCCCAGTTATCCTCAATCACGGCGGAGCTTAAGAATTTGAATGTGCATCGCCCGTCACCTTCCACTGAACTGGTCGCACCTAGTTGCGAATCTTGTGGATCGGTGATGCACATTTCCAGCGTCTGTCCCGGAAGGTATGAAGAAGTATCTGCGGTCTACCCAACCAGACAAAATTCTAAGTGGGACTCGTACTCCAACACATATAACGAAGGATGGAGATCTCATCCTAACTTCAGTTGGAGGAATAATGAAGGAAGAGCACCCAACCGTTTTCAACAAGGGAGTGGAACTGGACCATCTACAAACCAGTTTCCCGATCAGCAAGCGTTGACGGTGCAACCACAGCCACCAAAAGAGGACACTAATCAGCTTCTGCATGGTATGATGACGTTGATGAAAGAGGAACGAACTTCCACAGCAAATCAATTCAACGCCATCGCGAACCTCATCCAACAGGACTTCGCTAAGAATGCTGCCCGCTTTAGTGCCTTGGAGAAACGCATGGAGCAATGGGAGACCAAGGCAGAGAACATGAACGCCTATGTCACCCAATTGTCTAATAATTTGAGTGACAACCAAGCTCGGAGCAGTGGATCCATTCCCTCCAACACGGTAATAAACCCGAAGAGTTTAAATGCAATTGAGTTGAGGAGTGGAAAGAAAGTGCATTTTGACATTCTCAAGAAGAAGAATGCACCGAGGAAATTGAGGTTGAAGAAGCGCCTCAAGTGAGAGAGAAGAAGGCGATCGAGAGTGATCGCGAAGAAGAATTGTTGAGAAACAAGAAGCAATCAACAATTGAGGATAAAGAGCAATCATCGAGCATTTCGGAAGAAGAGTCGATAAGGATAAATCAAGCGAAATGAACCAGCCAAGAAGGAAGTCAACTTAAAGGACCTCCTTTTTCGAACTCGTGTCGATGAGCAAGAGAGTCAATGAGCTCAAACACGAAAAAGAAATCATTGACTGTTTGGGAAGGTTGAAGTCAACGTGCCTCGCTGGATTTGATTAAGAAAGTGCGGGCCACGCCAAGTACTGAAGGACTTGTGCACAAACAAGAGGAAATTTCGCCGAACTAACGTGTCCAAGTAAGCTCAAATGTGTCGGCTTTATTTAAGCCCCAAATCGATAAAGTGCCAAGATCCAGCTCATTTACCATTCCTTGTGTTATAGGAAAGGTAACAATTGGGAGAGCATTATTGGATTTGGGAGCGGCGATTAACGTAATGCCGAAATCATACATGAAGCCTCAGGCGTTAAGAGCATAAAGCCTACTTCTGTAGTCTTACAGTTGGCTGATAGATCCTTCCGTCATCCAGTGGGAATCATCGAGGACATCTTGGTCCAGGTGAAAGGATTAGTGTTTCCTGCAGATTTCTACGTTCTAGATATGTCTTCTGAAGTTGTGCAGGACACTTCCTTGATCCTTGGACGACCCTTCCTTCGGACTGTGAGCACGATGATTAGCATGAAGGAAGGGGAGATCACCATGGAAGTTGGTGATCAACAAGTTAGCTTCAACATGTATGAAGCTATGAAGCATCCTCATGAAGATTATTCCTTACTGGGTGTTCACATGCTTGATGTTTCTATTGATGAAGCCTGTTCTGAATTTGTAGAAACTTTATATCCTGCCACTGACGATATTTTTGGAGAAAGTTTCTCTTTTGACGATTTTACAGGAGCACAACTGGGTGCGAGTATGGACGTGGAGCTGACTAGCAACCAAGCTGCTGAGATGGAGCTTGGATATCAAACAGTAGTCCATACCGAGCTACAAGACCCACCTTGAGTGCGGGTTTTCTTTCCTTCATTTACTATA
Organism: Erythroxylum novogranatense; assembly: GCA_029891385.1. NCBI lineage: Eukaryota > Viridiplantae > Streptophyta > Magnoliopsida > Malpighiales > Erythroxylaceae > Erythroxylum > Erythroxylum novogranatense. The sequence goes on along the minus strand of CM057225.1, from coordinate 4,445,537 downwards.
TAATTGTGCTATGTTTTATACCAACGTGCGTATTGTTGAGCATGATTATATTGTTTAAGTGTGGGGGAGGGATTTAACCAGTAGAATTAGAATAGTAGGTAGGATTTCCCTTTCCGTTTGAATAATTTGATTTCCCTTTGTTAGCTCTATGATCTTTCTAGTTTACTAAAGCATGATTAGATTGAAGTGAATGGTTGATACGTGAGATGTTTTGGGTGATTCGCCGCGGCTAATGTAGGGTTTTGCGTTTTATTCGTCGCGGCGAACCCTCTGAACCGTTGGACATCTCTTTTGTCCAAGGACCCTTTCCGTCTTTTTCCTTTCGCGTCCTTTTGTTTGCCTCTCACCCTATTTATTCTCCTTCTTCCTCTTTCTTTTTCTCCCTCATTCTCTCGTTTCTTCGCCACCTCTGTTCTCATTCCCTCCGTAGTCGTCTCCTTCAAAGTCTCCCTCCACTATGGACTCTCGTAAGCCTCTTTTCTTTGTTCGCTTTCATTTTCGTTGTTTAATGTTTAGTTAGGGTACCAGCAGTATTTGTTCGCCGTGTGGTTACCGAATCGCCGTTTGCTTGACGAACTTCATAATTAAATCGCGACTAACGAAAAAGCCCATTCGTCGCAACGAACACCCCTTTCGTCATGACGAATGGATGCGGACCTCTATTCGTGGTGACTTCCGAGCGTGAGTCGCGACGAGGAGGGTGATTTTGTATGATTTTGCTGGTTAAGTTTTGTTTCTATTACTTGTAATTGCAGGAATCATGTCTCAAACTCACAATGCTAGCAGTAGCGAGAAACCTCCTCCTTTTGCTCCCTCCACGGTTCCGTCTCGTGAGTCTCCTCTACCTGCAGTTGCCTCAGCTTCTCCCGAGGTGACCGTGCTTCGAGCGGACATCCGTCGTCTTGAGACTCAAATGGAGGCTGACCGCGAGACCTTCCGCCCATCTGACCATGATTACCACTCGTCTTGATCACCTGTTCGCCTCCGACCACGGCTGCTCCTAACTCTTTTACTATAGTTCCGCCTCACCTTCTTTTTCGTGCTCCTCGTCGCTTGCCCCTCCCGAACCGCCCGTTGAGGATGATCCTCCTGCTTAGTTTAGCATGTTCTTTCTGTCTTACGGTTATTTTGTTTTGCTGTATTTTCTTTTATTCGATATCTTTTGTTCTAGGCTAGCTCTTTGAATCCTTCATGTTGCGCAACTTGTCGTTTTGAGCTTAATGATATATCCACATTTTGTTTTGTCTATTTTGTTTCGTTTCTCTCTGTCTCGCTACTTTTGTCATTGTGGACAATGCCATGTTTAAGTGTGGGGAGCCGTTCCTTTATATTTTGCATTGTTCACCTATTAAAACTTATGCATAATTTTGTGGGCCCGTTGCTTTTCTCGATAAATTTGGACTCAATCAAACATTTTCACTTTCGTTCTTTTGTGCCCTTGCATGCAAAGCCCTTATAAGTTTCAAACCGATACTTGAGTTTTTGTGAAAATGCTCTCCATTCTTGAACGATAATTGGTTTTCTAAAAATTTTAACTTTTGAAGTTTTCAAAACAAAGTAAATGGGAGCATGCTAACAAGGTAGCATTTAAGTTTTAAGTTTTGAGATTGATCATTGAGACAAAACCTTGTTGGAAGGATATTCGAGCCAAAGATTTTCTTCTATATTTTGTGTGTGCATCTGCTTAGTTCATGCTTCTCTAGAACTTGTGTCAGTTTTTACTCAAAGCTTGATGGACTAGATTTTTGTGGATATGATAGAGGCGTTCTTTCTTTCAGCCCTTTCCCCAAACACCAACCCCTAAACACCGTTTCCTTGCTAGCCCCTTTGAGCCTTCTTGCTATGAGCATTTGCATGCATTATTTTCAGATGATGTCAATAGTCAGTTTGTTCTATTTTTAGTGAAAAAAAAAGTTAGTCTTGTTTATTCCAAAAAAGGGATAATAATATGTATTGAATCCCAAAATGGGATTAGTATCTCAAAATGAGATTAAAAAAAAATTAGTTTAGTAGAGGTCTAGTTTCAGTATAGATTATCGACATCGATCCCTCATTTTATGCCATGCTCATATTTTTTCTTTTTCTCACATCATCCATTCATTTAGCCTTCCGCTCATTACAACCCTTAAAGACCTCTTGATCTTCAAATTGATAGTCCTTGTAGTGGAGAAATAAAATTGATACAAGCCTATGGTAGGAGATGTATTAAGTAGATTGAGAGAAAAATATCCCTACTATACAAGTGAGTTGAGCGTAAACACTATATCCCGAGTGATTCTCCGTTGTTTAATCTCTTGTGCTTAAATTCTTTCAATCTTTGTTTTATTAGCACTCTTTCAATTTGCTGCGTTCGAATTCTGATAAAGTGGATTGAGTCAATTTTGGTTGTTGTTTGAGCATGGGCAGAATTTTCTTTTACTCTTGTACCTTTTTACTCTTATAAGCTTTGTTCAGAGTACAAAGGTTTAAGTGTGGGGAATTTGATCGACCAAATTTATACTATAAATTAGGCCCGATTTTCTTTAGTAATTATGCATTTGTTGACTCTCGATCTATGATTTTTATGCTTATTTTGGTCCCGCACATTGAGTTTTGATAAATTGCACATTGTCGGTATTTTGTTGTCAATTGTCATTAATTACGCATAATTTTATTGGGACAATTGATACTGCAAATGGGTTGTATTTTGTAGGACCAAAGGAGTCAACATTCAAGAAGTCAACACGCCGCAAGATTCATTTGGGCTTAACCAAGACCTCCATTCGCGCAAAGAAATTAATGGTATTTAATTTATTCACGCGACGAAAGTGATAAACTCATTCGCCACAAGCGATTACAGCCATTCGCCGCAGCCGAATGTCGGGTAACCGGACTATAAATGGAAATTAATCCTTCGCTCGACCCGCCCGCACAACCTCCTATAAAATTTTGCCATTTAGGGCAAAAACGAGCCAACCGCACTCCGTGAGGTGAATTTCTTCTTCTGCTTTCTCTGCTCGTCTAATAGTTTTGGTTTTCTGGTTTTTGCAGCTTGTTTCGGAGGCAACAGATATCTACTTTCACCATCTTCTCCTCTGCCTTTATTTCGTCGCGACCATTCATTCATCCTTCACCGCTCGAGTCATGAGCGTCGGGTGCCCAAAGGTGATGGACTCTTCTGCCGTGATGCGTGGCTAAGTCTCCACCTCTTGAAGATGGAGTAAGGTCTGAGTTCGTGAGCTTAACAGGTAATCGATCTTAGTTTTAGATTTCGCTATATTTTGTATCAACTCCGAGTTGGAGAATGCAACGTATGATGGATTGAATCCGTTATAGTTTAATCAGATGTTAAACTTTGATTTATGTTATGGATTGATTATTGTTGAATGTTGTTCTTAAATACATGGAGTTCATGTATATCGGTTGGATGATTGCATTAATTGATTTAATCGCCTAGTTATGTTTGATTAAGTTGATTGTGTTATTATTTGGTTGATTTATTGCATTAATCATTCTATACATACACTAATGGTTTTAACAAGATTTAGTTAATTGAGTTGATTAATTAAATCTTGGACTTAACGAGTTGTTAAGGTTTAGTTTTCGAAACTTAGTGGATTTCAAACCCCGATATTATTTTGAACGATGATGACCCGAGCCACATTTTCAGGAGAGTTTTAATTAATAGTTTTCAGTCTCATTTAATTTAAATTGCCTTATCTTTTCAAAATCCCAAAAATATTTACCTTTGCTTTAGTTTAGTTTAATTTTAGATTAATCAATCAAGACCCCCTTTTATTGCTTTCATTGCATGCATAATTCAAACATTAGGCTAGTCTTAGAATCAATTGGTGCATTGGTTCCTTGAGAGTCGACCCGAGGTTGCATCCTGTATTGCAATCCTTGGTATAAATTTTATTTGACCGGTTTCGAAGGATCAATTCTTAAATTGAACGATAAGCCGCCGATCACTCACTTAATTAATTATTTGATTCATTTTATGTTTGACTTATTGAATGAATGTGATTTGATTATGTTGATTCCGGACAATAAAAATCTAATGATTGTGATATATGAATGAGATATTGAAGTGCTACATGTATGTGAATGTAACGAACTAAATGTTTTATGACATGATTGATTATGAGAGATGCATTCCACACATGAACGCATGATCAGATAATGAGAGTTGTAACTTAAGTAACCACCGAAAATGAGCTTAAAACTCTAAATGTGATTAAGAACCAAAGGCTCATTATATAAAATGAGCCATGTATCCCCAATGGATAAGAGGACAGTATAAATGAGCGTAGTATCTACAATAGATACGGGAAAGTTTAGGCACTCGGTCACAACAACGAAAAATTAGAAAAGAGTCACATAAGCATTTTGTATGTATTTTAATAAGTATGTTTGATTGATTGAAATGCAAAATTGCCTATTCTTAAGTGAGAATGTGATATGTAATCATTTATGCAAAGTTGTGAACTATATGTTATATGTATGACGTGTTGCATGAATTAAGTGAGCCATCGATGATGGTTACCTTATTGAATTTGCAAAACTCAATAAAATTACAATGTTGGTTTTTCAAAACCGAGGGACGACTTTAACTACTGAGGGACACTTTTACTTTTGGGAACAAGAAGAAATGGCTCAAAGGTCGGTCAACTGGATATGGACAGATTAGATAGATTTTATGTATTTTCCTCTTTCATGTAACATATTTTTGTATTAGGATATGATGTTGTATCGATATGGATGTTGAAAGATACATTGTAGATATTCTGTTTTTATGAAATAAAATGAGGAAATTTTGATTTTAAAATATTATAACTTTCTTGATGATGTTTCATAAGAGAATAAAGATAGATGATGCCATGTTAAGTGAACGCTATGATTGAACGTAGCGCGCCACTATCATAGGTTATGTACTGAAATGTCTGCAGGGTGTTCAGGTATGTATCTTAGGGTAAGGGGTGCTATAGCAGTCAAATGATATTTCAACTCCTCAAAGCTCTTCTGCCATTCCTCATTCCATCTGAACACTACATTCTTCTTAGAATTTTTTGTCAGAGGGGCTGAGATAAGAGAAAACCCCTTGACAAACCTCTGGTAATATCCACCAATCCTAGGAAGCTTCGGATTTTAAACACATTCCTCAGAGCTTCCTAATTCATCACTGCCTCTATTTTCCTTGGATCCACTTGTTGCCTTTTTCAGTCACCATATGTCCCAGAAATACTACTTGATCTAACCAAAATTCACACTTATTGAATTTGGCATACAATTGCTTTTCCCTCATAATCTGCAAAATGACTCTCAAATGGTTAGCATGCTCTTCTCTACTTTTAGAATACACTAAAATGTCATCGATGAATACAATCACGAATTGGTCTAGGTAGGCTAAAACACCTTATTCGTCAAGGCCATAAATGTTGTCGGGGTATTAGTTAACCCAAACGGCATAACTAAAAACTTGAAATGCCCATTCCTATTCTTGAATGCACTTTTAGGTACAACAGCCTCTTCTATCTTTAGTTGATAGTACCCTAATCTCAAATCTAGCTAGGTGAATAGTCGAGCTCCCTATAACTAATCAAGTAAATCATCAATTCTAGGCAACAGTACTTGTTCTTCACTATCACCCGATTCAACTGCCTATAATCGATACATAACATTAAAGTCCCATCTTTGTTCTTTACAAACAAAACTGGAGCTCCCTAAGGCGAAACATTGGGTCTAATAAAACCCTTTTCCAAAAACTCCTATAGCTAAGCCTTCAACTCCTTCAGTTATACAAGTACCATCCTATATAGAGGAAAAGATATAGGAGTAGCACCTGGAACTAGATCAATTGTGAACTCTATTTCTCGATCTAGAGGTAAAACAGGTAGCTCGGTGGGAAACACATCTAAGAATTTCCTAACCATGGGAATGTCCTGCACATTCAACTCAATTCAGGTATTAATGACATGGGCTAGATAGGCCTCACATCCACCCTGCAGTAACCTCAATGCACTCATGAAGGATATCATCCTAGCTGGCACTACTTGACTAATTCCTCTTAATATTGTCCTCAGCTGACCAAGAGATTCTAGTAATACCCTCTTAGTATAACAATTCATGATAGCCCTATGAGCAGTGAGTCAATCCATGCCTAAGATAATATCTATCTCTCTTAGCTGTAGTATAATAAGATTTGCCTCCAATACTACTCGATCAATCTAAATCAAGCATCATTTGCATACTTCTCTTATCACTATAGTACTACCTATTGGTGTACTCACCTCTAATCCATACTTCAACTACTATTTATCATAATGCAGCCTAGATGCTAAATATGGTGCGATGAATAAATACGTAAATCTTGGATCTAACAATGTAAATGCTTTATGATCATAAATAAGTAGCCACCTACAATGACATCTTGAGAGTCTGAAGTCTCCTGCCTGGTCATGGCATTGACTCAAGCTTAGGGTTGGGGTCAATTGCTCTGCACCTCAGTCTTGACAGAAGAACTTCTAGAGTTTACCTTGCCTCTACCATGGCTTCTCTATCTATACCCACTACTTTTGCTTTGCTAGACTGTAGTATCAATCCCGAATCTCCCACTCATACTAGACTGAGCTCCCGAAGAAACAGGACAATCTCTAATCTGGGGATCAAAAGAGATGCAAGTAAGGTTAGCTCTAGACCGTCTCCAGCACTCACCACTGTGCCTCTTCCCACAATGCTCACATGGGGGTATTTAACCTTACATTGTACCTCTTCCACTGCCTGATTGTACAAAGCCACCCCTCTGCCTAAATCCCGACTACCTTGATCTAGATGGTGGTCTGAAAGCTCTATTTTGGTGCTTACTAAATCTTCTTCCAAACCCACTTTGACTCTCACTAGACCTCTTCATTCTAGATCCCTACCTAGACTTTGCTTGTCTCTCTCTCAGTAGCTGCTCAATTCTGATCGAAGCAGCCTTCAACTCAGTGAAACTACTCAAGTTTGAAATTGCCAACCTCATTCTGATCTCCATATTGAGTCCATCCTTAAAAATTTTACACTTATTTTCTTCAGTAGGAATCAAAGCAGTAGCGTACCCCATCAACTCGTTGAACCTGATGTTATACTCCACCACTAACATCCTAACCTACTTCAAATTCAAAAACTCCTTCATCTTCTGGTCTAAGTAGATCTTGGACATGTAGTTTTCTTTGAAATCCCTTAGAAAGTCTTCCCACTTTAGGTGGCAAGGCCTGGTGGTATTACCTAGGACAGTCTTCCATCAGTAATAAGTTAGGCCCTGTAATAGGGACACTGCATAGTCAAACCTCTCATCCAGCTCATAATACATCTGATCAAAAACCTTCTCAGTCCTTTCTAGCCATCCTTTGACCTCTGCAGAGTCTATGCTGCCATAGAAATCCATTGCCCCCTACTTCCTCAACCTATCATACCTCTTCTCCCTTCTCTTTGGAACTCTCGAAGGCATCTCCTCTGGTCGAGGTATCGAAGATTCCTTACTGGCTCCTACCGATCCTCGGTCAGCTAGTTCCCCCCACTTGATCACCTATGGCAGATGACCTATAATAAACAATAACTTCAATTATTATCCACATTTATCACGATATTTCATGTTTAACATTCTTATATATCCCTATAGATGCCAAACCATGCTCTGATACCACCAAATGTAGCGCCCCTTACCCTAAGGTACATATCGAAACACCCTTAAGACATTCTAGTATATAACCTATGATAACGGCGCGCTACGTTCAACCTCAACAATCACTTCACATGGCATTATCTATTTTTATCATCTTAAAGACCTCATAAGGAAAAACCCCATATTTTTAAAATCCAAAGTTCCTCAATTCATTTCATAAAAATAGAACACATATACAATATAGCTTTTTGACATCCATACTCATCCAACATCATAGCCTAATACAAACGATGTTACATGAAAGAGGAAATACACAAAAGCTGTTGGGTCTTGAAATTTTTGAATTTTTTATAAATTGCTTAAATTGATTATTTATGTTTATATGTTGGTTTAATTTTATTATTTTAGAAATTGAGTCATTAATGTAGTAGACTAAGATTGAAATTTAGTTGGAAAGATGGGTAGTTAGTTAGAATTAATGAGGAGTTAATGGTTGGAGGAGTAGTGCCATATAAGACAAAATAAGGGCAAAATAGGAAAGTCCATGTAAGTGAAGGGCAAATGGGAAGAAAAGGAGTAACAAAAAGGCAAAAATTAGAGGGAAGAGGAGTGAGTGTCGTGAGCAGCCCAAGGGAGAAGAGGAAGAGAGAAAAAAATGTGAGGGGAGAAAAGAAGAGAAGAAAAAAAAAAAAAGCTAGGGAAAAAGGAGGAAAATTGTGGAAAGAAGAAGAAATCAAGGCTTTCAAGGTAAGTTCTACTCCTTTTTCTTGCTTTAGTAGAAAGAAATGGGTTGTTGTTGTAGAGAGAGAAAGAGGGGTTTATGTTGGAAATGTTTGTGGGAAGAAGAAAATGGTAATATCCATAGGTTTTTGGAGAGAAAGAGGGGTTTATGTTGGAAATGTTTGTGGGAAGAAGAAAATGGTAATATCCATAGGTTTTTGGGTTTCTAAGCTAGGTGTTGAGTTTTCTAACCTATATGATCCATGGGTAGGTTAAATTGAAGTTTGATTACGGTTAATTGCAATTTATTATGATTATGAAAATTGGGAATTTCCATTTGGATTGAAAATTTAATGAGAATTTTTGGGTTTATGTTAGGAAATCAAGAGCCCACCCAAAAGCAAGAGAAGGGGCACCATTGAAGTTGGGAATTTCAAGAGTATAAGGTGGATAATTTATTTGTAGTTATTGTGTAATGGACAAAATGCCTTGTGTGTGTATATATGTGTATGTATATGCTTGAATTGATAAATTGTGAATTGCTATGTCATGTTTATATTATGTTATACCTTGAAAGATGTATGACATTGTGATAGAGATTGAATTGTGAGCATGATTATGCTATGTCTTTTATCATGACATTTTGATTGAATGGAAAGAAGAAAAATCATGAGAATTATGAATTTGAGAATGATTGAATTTAGCATGAGAATGTGAGACTTTGAATAATTGAATTAAGTATGAGATTTGATTGTGTTTGGGTGAGAGTGGAACCATTTTGTTAGTCACGTGCATGTCGACGTTAAGCCTTCTCCCGGCTGCCCGCTTGTGACCCATGAGATCCGAAAAGTGAACACGTTTCGTTCGCAGAGTAAACTTCGGTTTCTCTGTTTTGTTCACGAAACCCTCGAGCCAAATTTTGTGTGCATTAGCATCTTGATGTGTTATGTTATGATGAGAATTGTGTGTTATGCTTAAATGAAAAATGACATAAATTGTGTTTAATGTGATGATGTGTTGAATTGTGAGATTGTGTTTGGAAATCATGAATGCTAAGATTCGTTGTTGGTTTATATGGATATTTGTTATGTATGATTGTGTAGATCATTGCCAATGGCTATTAATAAGTTAGCCATTGATCTGTGTAGCTCAACCTAATATTTTCCCACTCCTCAGGTGCAGATCGAGAAGATCAATAAATCCTTGCAGGCATTTGGACAATCCCGAGAGAGTTAGCTTTTGTATTAAGTTAGGAGCTAGACTTTTGAATGGCTTTAAAAGCATATTGAACATTGAGCATCAAATGTATTTTGTAACTTGTTTTAAGGTTTTGATGAAATGTCGAAATGTAATTAAAGCTATGTATGAAAGCTTTGTATGAACTCCATTTTGACTTAGAAATGAATTGAAGATTGAAAAAGTTCCTTTGTGTATGTGCTTATTTATCTTGTTGTGTGTAATGCCTATTTCAGGTTCTATAGGGGTGTAAATTGTGTGTTGAATTCATGGGGGAAAACTAGGTTGATTTTGGCCATATTGGGCAAAATGGTCTTCTTGAACTTTGTAGTTTATCCTCGTAGTTTTCCAACGATTTAAAGTTTGTAAAATTTAGGTATTGGAGTTAAAAGATATAAGTGTTGTAAGTGATGATGCTGTATGGGAGGTATGAATATGACAATTATGGCGAATGTGAGAGTTTGTGTACTTTATGAGTTAATTTAGTTGAGATTTGGGAGTTAAATGCATTTAAAGTGGAAATTGAATGTTTGTGGAGTGTTATTTGACTTGAAGGGTTCAATTTGGGGAGTTTATGAGTGTATATGGTGTTAGGATTAGAGGTTGGAAGCATTGGAGAGGCTTGGAAGGGGTTTTGGGTCACTCGTATGAATGTCCATTTAACGGACCTTCTCGGGCGAAAAGAAGTCTCAACCCCATGTCCGTTTAACGGACATTCTCGGATGAAAAATGGTTTTTTGGCCAATGTGTGTCCGTTTAATAGACAGCCTCGGGTCAGCTACAGTAAATCATGATTTTGATCATTTTAGAGGTCGAATCTCACTTCGAGGTCTTAATAAGAGTTGTAGATATCGATGTCGTCTTTCCAATAGTCTAAGAAAGAAATCAATCTGAAATTTCTAGAAGAAGTTATGGGAATCACGCCAAGACATGTTCAGTTGGAATAAGGACATGAACATATTGGATTCTTTTGACCATAACTTCTTCGTCCGACCTCCAATTTGGGTGATTGTTAGAGCGTTGGATTTCTAACACATTTTTATACCTCTTCATAAAAATTGGTAGCTTTTGGCTTTGAACTCAAAAGGATTAATTCAAATCAAGTGAGGGTTCGTTGAAATAACCCTATAAGGAGACCCGCTTACACTTTTTGATTTCAAATCGGATAGTTGGGCTCAGGGAACGGGGTCCAACACCTTGGTTGGGCTTCGGGAACGGGGCCCAAAAAAATCTATCTAATCTATCTATATCCAGCTGACTGATCTTGGAGCCATTTTTTCTTGTTCCCAAAAGTAAAAGTGTCCCTCAGTAGCTAAAGTCGTCCCTCAGTCCTAAAAAGTCAATGTTGCAATTTTGGTGAGTTTTACAAACTCAATGAGGTAACCATCATCGATGATTCACTCAATTCATACAATACATCATACATATAACATTTATTTCACATCTTCAAATTTTACATAATGAACACATATCACAATCTCACTTAAGAGTAGAAAATTTTGACATTTCAATCAATCATTAAAATGTATATGAAATGCTCATGTGACTCTTTTCCAATTTTTCGTTGTTATGACCGAGTGCCTAAACTGTCACATATCTATTGTGGATACTGGGCTCATTTATACTATCCCTTATTTTTTGGAGATACAGGGCTTATTTTACATAGTAAGCCTTTAACTTTTAATCACATTTTGAGTTTTAAGCTCGTTTTCGGTGATTACTCAAATCACAACTCTCATTATCTAATCATGCATTCATGTATGGAATGCATCTCTCATAATCAATCATGTCATGAAACATTTAGTTCGTCACATTCACATACAAGTAGCTTTTCAATATCTCATTCATATATCAGAATCATCGGACCTTCATTGTCTGGAATCAACACATTCAAATCACATTTATTCAATAATTCAAACATAATATAAAACAAACAATTAATTAAGTGAGACCGTCTAGGTTACTCACTGATCGTTCCCAAAACTAATGCCTGGAAGTTTTGAAAAATTCTGGAGGTTGACGTTCCAATTGCTCCTCTATAGCAAGAAATAGACACATATCACAATTTGCACAATTATAATTGTTTAACAATGCACATGTATGTAAATGAAAGATGCTCAATGCATATTCATGACAATCTCAGGTATTTTTCCATTATCCTCATCACATAATAAATCCTATCTCAAAACTCACCTAGGTATAATTTGTACTTAGGTTTATACCTCAATAAACCATTAAAATCACAATTCCTATCACATTGAATCACTTTCAAATTTTTCCTAAAACTATCTTTCAAGTCTATTATTCTTGATCATTTAGACAATGAAAATGTGGTAATTTGGCAATACTCTCTTCTAGAAAAGTGTTCTTCTATCTCTTAAATTTCTAATGACACCAAGAGCGTTCCATTTGATTCAGTAATCTGAAAGTTATACCTTAACATTTTCAGACTATTCTTATACTGATATAGTACAACATTATACTCAATTTCTATCCAGAAATTGAAAGTCTTAGAGACTGAATCAAAATTCAACTTCTTCATATAATTTGTCCTCCTATGTTTATAGTTTACTCCAAATCACAATTCATCTTATTTGGATGACTATAGAACAAGATATTGTTAAAATACTGAAGCCTACTCAATGAAATCTTCCTAGTTATCATGTTCCAACATAGTCAACATTTTCAACTTAAAACCAATAACACCATTAAATTAATTAAGTCACAGCCATACAACATAACTTATGGCTATGCAAGAGTCATGGGCATTCAAGAAAAACTCATGCCTATGCATACCAACGAAAATGAGCCACGGGTGTGCAACAAAAACTCATGCCCTTGCTCACTACTTCAGACCTGTCCCACATTTTTTGTTCGATCTCTCTCAAATGATTTCAGATGGAAAAGCTTTTTGATGGAGATGTAGATTAGTGTGTTATGAGTCCAATGGTTTAAGTATCATATCATTTGGAGGTCGGAAGAAGGAGATATAGCCAAAGATCGAAGGATATTGCGTCAGCCTTCAACCATAAAAGTCGCGATCCAACTTACAAAGTCGCGATTGTGCTATCTTCAGCCTTCAAAGGAAAGCTTTCCTATCCTCTCTTCAAAAAGCACTCCGAACCTCTTCACTTTTTCTTCTCCTTTCTTTATTTTTATTTAACTTCTCAAACTTAAATTCTTTCCTTTCTTTCAAGCCAACTTCCCTAACTCCTCTCAACCCCATTTTCGACTCCCATTCAAATAAAATCATTCATAAGCAACTCCAAATTCTATATTAAAACACATACATCAAAAACAAAAATTCATTCATTCATCTTCTTCATTCTCTATGTTTCTTCTTTCTTTTTCCTAAACTTTCCTTTTATGTACATTCTCCATTTTCATTTCACCATTTCAACTCCATTTCAACTCGACACATTCACAAGCAGATCAAAAACCATGATTACGCACAAACATTAAAACAGAACCTCATTATCGCATATCTTCGTTTTCTGTATTTCTTCACTTTCATTTTTTTGTTGCACTCTTTCATCTCCATCAACACTTTCATTTCTTCTTAACTTTTCATTTTAATCCTACTGAAAGCACGACATCATCTCACTCTATGCTTTCCTTAACTCTAAACCTATGTTTGTTTATTTCTAAAAACACCTAGAAATGCATATGAACAACCGTAAGAAAAGAAAACAAAGAATATATAAATATCAATTTTCATAAATTTCTACACTAATCTCATACTAATTTTTACTAATTTTTCAACTCCAAAAATCATTTCTACACTATTTTATGACAATCTTTATCATCAAAACCAAAAGTTAACAAAATCCGCATTTCCATCTTATATTCACAGCGAACCTGAGAAATGTTCATTTTTCTTTTATTCATGTTATGACAATAAATCACCATTTTTGTTTCATAAAACAACAACTCTAAATGATTAACAAGATACTTACTTATTAAGACTCCAAAATCTTCAAATATCAAAAGCCCTACTTTTTTTCATGCAACTCACGTACACTATTGTAGAGGTTGGCAGTTTTGGTTTTTCTTGAGGAAAATGAAAGAAAACTTAAGTTGGAAGTAGCAAAAGGATAGATGAGAACAAGGTTTTTCTTTAGTGAAGATTTGATGAGAAACTCTATGTTCAAGAAAAACTTAAGGAAAAAGCTACAAGGAAGAGAACTAGGAAAAGAACAATGATGCTTGGTCTTTCAATGTTAAGAAGGCTTAACTTTAAACTTGGACACTTGTCCATTTTTTAGACCTTAGTTAGTTTCCTAACTAACTAGTTCTTATTGAACTAGTTCCTTAATTCTTATCCTTTCATTCCAATTATCACCAAAGTTTTCAACGTCATCTTCTCACATGGTTCTTCAATATCATTACACTCATTTCTATTTTGCATACATTAATTTACTTGTTAAGTGACATTTTTTCTAGTACAATAATATCCTAAATTTTCAAAAATTATTCCTAAACTTCACAAAAATTCAAAATTAACAAGTACACTCACTAATTAAAATTTCAATATAACAATTTTACAAATTCTCAATAGTATCACATCACAATTCAATTATACCCGGAATTATCAATGAATGCATGTACAATTATTTTCATGTGCAAAAGTTCAATACTCTCGTGTATGTGTATATCATATAATGCATGAGCATGACATGTTTTTTCTAATCTCTCAATAATCTTTCATATTTACTATTTTATCCTTAACATGGGTAACAGGACGTTACATTTTCATTGCTAGAGTTGATATTAATTTGATTGCAGGTGACAGCAATACCTTATGTAAACAAGTAGACAAGTTAAAGTGTCCAACAAGGAGATCAAATCCATACTGGAAAAAGTGGTGAATCCGAACAGAAAAGATTGGAGCTTACAATTAGACGATGTCTTGTAGGCATACCAGACTGCTTACAAAACTCCAATAGGCATGTAGTCATATAGGTTAGTTTTCGACAAGCCTTGTTGTTTACATATGGAAATAGAGCCTAGAGCTTTTAAGCTATGAAGCAGTTGAACATGGATCAAGTAGAGGTCAGTAACAATAGGAAGTTGCAATTGCAAGAGTTAGAAGAGATTCGTAATGAGGTGTATGAAATTGCAAAAATTTATAAGGAAAAAACTAAAGCTTTTTATGATAAAATGATTTCTCATAAACAATTTTCAATAGGATAAAAAGTTCTTCTTTATCATTCAAAGGTTAAGTTATTTCTAGGAAAATTATGATCTCGCTGGTTTTGACCATTTATTGTTACTAATGTTTTTTCTCATGGTGTAGTAGAAATTCAAAGTTTAGATAATTCTAAGGTATTTAAAGTTAACAAACACCACCTGAAATCATACTATGAGAACTCTTCAGTCGAGCACATTAAAGAAATAGAGTTGTTATCTCCAACCTATCTCTAATGAGGTAAGTAGTGAAACATGTCCAGCTAAAGACTTAAAACAAGCGCATTTGGGGCAACTCGAAATTTTCAGGTTTGTTTATTATTTTTATTTTTTAGCAGTTTTCATTTTTTATTGTATTAGGTTTGTTTTATTTTAGTTATGAATTTAATTTTAAGTAATTTATCATTTTCAATATTTCTGCAATTTTTCTTCTTTTGTCTATTTTAAAAAAATCAAAAAACGAAAAATAAATTTTTCTCTTCCCACCACTCCCACACTTTACTACCTCCCTTTTCATTCTTTTTCTTTCACTCATTTTTCTTCTTTTACTCACTGCAAACTTTACACCAGTTCTGTAAAATCATGAATACCCAGCTCAATTCCAAACACAACCTACTCTTTTAATCTTTCCTTCACCATAACTCACCCATTTCTAATCACGATTTTGTAGTTTGTGTTCTCCCTTTTGCAATTTCAAGACTGCAATTTCACGAAGTTTGGAGTCATGCCATGGAGGAAGAGTGAATCCCGTAGGTTGGCCTCACCAATAAGGTCTTTTATCGACATTCAACCTCCACTACACCCCACCATGACCATACCTACTGTTGTAATATCCACTCAAACTGCACCACCAGTTTCAGCTACAACACTAGGGCCATCCACCCAAAATAGAACAAGAAAGGGAAAAGAGGTGGAAAGTTGTAGCCAATGGAGTACAAAAAAGTGGTGGCTTCACTTCTTTTTGGATCTCGGAAGATACAAAGCACTTTTAGCAATTTAGCAAAGGAAAATCTATCCTTGTAAGTGTATTCTTACCGATACTCTTGAAGCATTACAAGTCCATAATTCTTTTGCACAAATGATGGGTCCAATTTTTTGGAGTGTATTTGCTAGAATTGATTGTCTTGCTTACGTTGAATTAACAAGAGAATTTTACAACACATTTCAATTTAATTCTTATGAAGAGTTTGATGTGTTTATGGAAGGAATTGTGGAATTTAGGCTGATGGGAAAAGAGTTTCTTTTATCGATTGCTGATTTTAATGTGGCTATTGGTTTTGTTTCAGCCAATGATATCAAAAATGGGCCATTTATAAATTATACATGTGATTATCATGATGAATTTAATGCATCAAAATTATGGATTCAATGATCTGTTGATCCTAATCCTTACAATGCTAGTATTTCTAAGAGTTCGTTTTTGGAAAATCATGTTCTTAAAATTATTCATCGACTATTAGCATACAATTTTTTAGGATGTCGAGATTTAGCAAAAACATTGTCTATAGTGGAATTTTATTTTCTGTGCTGTATGGATTGGAACATTCCTGTTAATTTAGGGGTCATTTGGTTCTACTTTTATTTTTTTGTTGTAGTTTTCAGTTTTTGTTTTTGTTTTTCTTTTAAATAAAAACAAAAACCTGTTTGGTTGTTAATATTAATGTAGTTGTATTTTTATCACCGATAATAATTACATTTTAGATAAAATTTAAAGATAATTATTTTAATTAAATAAATTTATTTAATCTCTTATATAATATTATTACCAAATTATTAATAAAATAATGATATTTTAGTAAAATAAATAATTTAATATTTTATTTATAAATTAATATTTATTTTAAATATATTTTAATTATTAAATCAAATTTTATTGGAATATTTATATATTTTAAATTTAATTATATACAATTTAATTATATAAATTAAATTAAATTAAATTATTTATAGTTTTATAAATAATTAATTTTAATTTATTAAATATATAAATATAATCTTGAATTAAATTATTCATAATTTTATTAATAATTAAATATTTAAATGATAGTAAATCGATTATGAAAAAAGCTGAAACAAAAGTAATTTTATGGTTTTCATAATTTTTAAAAATTATAAGAAACCAAAACCAAAAACTAAAACTAAAATTCAAACAAACAAGATTTTTACTGAATTTCAAAACAAAATAGAAAATCAAAATAAAATAAAATGGAAACAAACACCTCCTTAGGTTTTTGGTTTTTAACACAATTTCAATATGTGTCAGATAAAAATTTTAAACCTTTAATTTTAGGATCTTATATAACTAGATTGGCCATAATTTGGATTTACTAGATCCTAACAACACTAACATGAATGTGGCGTGTGGTATAAAACCTTTGGATAAAGATTGCTCACACAGGATGGGAATCATAGACCTCAGCCATGGAAGAGTATCTTTCACCAATCTTAGTCTAACTACTCTTTTTACTCCACATCCTGCCACAAGAAGTTGGGTTTCAACAACTACACCAAGTAGTCACCAAACAAATTTAGATGACTGCCTTAGTCACCTCGAACACCGAATTCACCACATGGAGCTTAATTTGATGGCTTATTAGAAGTAATAAGGATTCTATCCTTCGGACCCACCAACACCATGATTTCGGTAGTCACAAATAAAGAAGCATTCTTTCCTCTTTTCTTTTATATTTGTTTCTTTGATCTTTTATCCTAACATTGAGGACAATGTTAGTCTAGGTGTGGGGGAAGGATAT
Organism: Erythroxylum novogranatense; assembly: GCA_029891385.1. NCBI lineage: Eukaryota > Viridiplantae > Streptophyta > Magnoliopsida > Malpighiales > Erythroxylaceae > Erythroxylum > Erythroxylum novogranatense. The sequence goes on along the minus strand of CM057225.1, from coordinate 4,427,999 downwards.
AAAGTTCATATGTGTGACTACCTCGGGTTATTTCCGATAGAGAATGATGAGCGAAGGGGTGAGGCCTTTTGGCTTATGTGTTAGATATGGAGGCAGATAGAGGAAGGTTGAAGACATTCCAAGAGTCGTGGGAATTCCTGATGTCTTTCCCGAGGAATTGCCAGACTACCTCCTCCTAGGAAATTGAGTTTCCCATCGAGCTTCATTCAGCATCATGCTGATCTCAATTCTGCCTTATCGGATGGCTCCTGAATTGAAGGAGCTTAAGGAGCAGTTGAGGATCTTTTAGAAGGGTTATGTTAGACCAGTTCTTCGCCTGGGGAGCTCCGGCTCCTTTGTGAAGAAGAAAGATGGGGAATCATGCCATTAAGAATAGATACCGCTCCATGCATAGATGACTTGTTTGATCAGTTGCAAGGAGCGAGAGCCTTTCTAAGATAGACTTGAGATCGGTTATCATCGCTGAGGATTAAGGAGACCGATGTGTCAAAGACGCTTAGGACGAGGTATGGCCACTTTGAGTTTTTGTTATGCCTTTGATTAACTAATGCTCCCCGCATCTTTATGGATTTGATGAATAGAGTCTTCAAGTCTTGCTTAGATCAATTTATCATTGTCTTTATTGATGATATATTGGTCTACTCTAAGAGTGATGAGGAGCATGAGGATCATTTGAGGGTTGCTTTGGAGACTTTGAGAAAGAATGAGTTGTATGCCAAATGAAAATGCAATTTTGGCTAAGGGAAGTGGTATTTTTGGGGCATGTGATCTCGACGAGCAAGGAGTGTACGCCGATCCACGTAAGATAGAAGGCTGTGGTTAAATGGGAAGCGCAAAGAATGTAGTGAAGTGAGAAGTTTCGGGATTACCGGATATTAGGGAGGTTTGTGGAGGCTTTTCCTTGATAAATGCTCTACTTTCCAAGTTGACAAGGAAGAATCAAAAATTTGAATGGACCGAGGAGTGGCGAGTAGTTTCGAGGAGTCAAGAAGCCGCTTACAACCGCACCGATTCTCGACATTGCCTTCGGTGATGATGGGTACATTGCAAAGTGATGCCTCGTGAAGGGTTTAGGGTGTGTATTGATGCAAGAGAAAGTGATTGCTTATGCCTCTAGGCGCTTGAAGCCTTATGAGATGAACTATCCGATCCATGACTTGAGTTGGTCGCTATAATCTTTGCATTGAAGATTTGGAGACATTATCTGTATGGAGTTACCACTAGGATATTTACGATCATAAGAGCCTTAAATACTTGTTGACCCAAAAAGAGCTGAATTTGAGGCAGAGGCGATGGTTAGAGTTGCTAAAAGATTATGACTTGGTGATGACTACCATCCGGGAAAGCTAATGTCAGAGTGATGCATTGAGTGAAAGTCCACCATGGCACATGTGGAGACAATGTACCTTCCGAAGGATTTAGCCAGACTTGATGTGATGTTGAGGCAAGATGGGCCCCGAGTGTATTTTGGCAAGTTTAGGGGTAGAGGCCAAGGTCAAGGAGAAGATCAAGGAATTTCGTGATCGGATGAGTACTGAGTAAGCTTAGGGAAGAGATAAAGAATGGAAAGCCGCCTAATGTAGAGGTAAAGGAAGATGGATTGATGGTCAGGTAGATTGTGTGTTCCGGCAAGTTAGAGTTGAGGATGAAATTCTTGATGAAGGCGATAATGATGAATGCATCCAGGAGTTCTAAGATGTATCTGAATTTGAAAGAGCATTTCGTGGAAAGGAATGAGGAAAGATGTAGCAGAGTATTAAAGATGTTTGGTGTGCCGCAAGTTAAAGCTGAACACTAGCACCTTCAGCAAGCTTAATCCCTTGCCTATTCCGGAGTGGAAATGGGAAAAGATAACTATGGATTTTCGATGGATTGCCGAGATCTAGCAAGAAGCATGATGCAATATGGGTGATTGTGGATAGGTCGATTGTCACTCACTTCTTGCCAATTGATGTATTCTTTGAATGTGTTGGCTAAGAAGTATGTGGATGAGGTGATTAGGCTTCGTGGGATTAGAGTTCAATAGTTTCGATAGAGATCCTGTGTTTACCTCTAGGTTTTGGGAGAGTTTGCGAGGAGGCCTCGGGGACTAGATTGCATTTTAGTACGCCTTTCCATCCGCAGACTGATGGACAGTCGGAGAGGACCATTCGGACTTTGGAGGCAATGCTGAGGGCTTGTGCTTTGGATTTCAAAGGTTCGTGGGATGATCACTTAGCTTTGATTGAGTTTGCTTATAATAATTCCTATCACTCGGGAATTCAGATGGCACCTTTTGAGGCTTTGTATGGTAGGAGATGTAAGACTCCTATTTGTTGGGATGAGGAAGGTGAAAGAAAGCTTGTAGGACCTGAATTGGTACAGGTTACAGTTGATAAAGTTAAGTTAGTGAAGAGGCCGAAAGTAGCACAAGATAGGATGAAGAGCTACAGATGTCCATGGGAAGAGATGGAATTTGAAGTGGGTGAGAAGGTGTTTTTAGAGCTTCTCCATGGAAAGGCGCTGAGGTTTGGTAAGAAAGGTAAGCTTAGCCCGAGGTATATAGGCCCATACGAGATCATTGAGAGGATTGGGCCTTTGGCTTATAAGTTAGATTTGCCATCGGAGTTGTCTAAGATTCACAATGTGTTTCATGTATCGATGCTAAGGAAATACAGATCGATCCTTCAGATATAGTTCAACCTTCAAGTTCAAATGAGAGAGGATTTGACTTATGAGGAGCAACCAGTGGAAATCTTAGATTCAAAGGAGAAAGTGTTAAGAAACAAGAGTGTGAAGTGGTTAAGGTCTTGTGGAGGAACCATTCGATCGAGGAAGCAACTGGGAACCTTTGGAAGCCATGAGGGAGAAGTATCCTACCTCTTCATGAATTAGTAAGGATTTTAGGACAAAATTCTTTTAGGAGGGAGAATTGTTCATCCCAAAATTTTTTTATTTGAATTAATTATGTATCTATTTATGGATTTATTCGTTAATTATTTTATTTTGTCTTAATTGATTTAATTATGTGTTTATATAAATATTTTTATGTTCAGCTTGGGATTAGAAGTTAGAAATTAATGGATATGTGGAATGGGCTTGAGGAGGAGGAGGAGGAGCCAATAGCAAAACTATGTAGTTTTGGGAGGAGTTTAAAGTGAGAATAAAAGGTTAAATGAATTAAAAGGAAGAGAAGGAGGAGAAGAGTGTCGTGAGTTACCAAAGGAAAGAAAGAAGAGGAGAAAACGTGAACTAGAGGAGGAGGAAGAATAGCTTCGCCAAGGAAGAAAGGAAGAGAGAAAATCGTGGGAGACTTGTGGAGAAGAAGAAAGAAGGAGAAAAGAAGAGAAATCAGTGAGAAAGGTAAGCTTTCATCTCTTCTGTTAGATTCGAAATGGTGTAGGATGGAAGTTGTGGTTTGTGTAGAGATGAAGAAAATGGAAGAGAAGGTGAGATCTATGGAGGTTAGGGAAAGTTATGGTTATTCTAGCTTAAATGAGCCATGGGTAGGTTAGGTTAAGGTTAATGTTAGTTTTCCTTTAAATTTCTAAATATTATGACCTTTCCTATGAAGTTAGAAATTGATTAGAGATGTGTTTTTTTCAAGGAACTCAAGAAAACCCTACTCAAGACAAGGAGGAAGGGGATCTTGAATTCGGATCTCTACGATAGGTGGGTAACATTTTATAGTTGTTGTGTAATGGGCAAATGCCCTATGCAAAGCTATCTTTGCTATAATACGTGTATATTGAAAGTGTATTTACATTGCTTTGAATGAAAAGTACGAAACCATGATGATTTGAAAGTATGAAAGAAGCATAAAATGCTACTTTACGTATGAATACGTGAACATAATTTGTTGTGTTTGGGCAGAGAGAACCTCTATCGTAAAGTCAATGCGGCACGCTGACCCCATTAGCCCTCTCCCTACGCACCTTTGAAGGCTTAGATCTAAAAAATGGACTCGCCGTGATTACGTGAACTTTGCTCTCCGTGTTTATGGAACTCGAGCCAATCAGGTGTATTTCATCATTTATAAGTGTTTATGATGCATAATATGGGTTTTAGTTGCAAGATGATTCTATGTTATGCCTTATGTGATGAGTTGAGTAAATTGTGAGTTATGTGATAAAGTTGAGTTTTCAACCTATTATGTAAAATTTCTAATGTTTTGGATTATTAATTGTGTGTGTGTGGCTCATTACGTGATGGCTATAAATTTGTTAGCCATCGAGCCGTGTTAGCTCACCCATTCTCCCTCCTTAGGTGAAAATTCAAGTTGAGAGTTGAACTCTGCAAGGCATCGACATCACTCCAAGAACTTAGGAACTTTTGTATTAAGTCAATAACTTTTTGGAATATGATTTTGTTCTTTTGGCTTTCTTTTCAGTTTTGGCATGCATTCTTTCCTCGATTTTTCTTTTATATTTGTTTCTTTGATCTTTTATCCTAACATTGAGGACAATGTTAGAATTGGACTTCAGAGTGTACAGTGAGGGGAAGGATATAAAGTTCATATGTGTGACTATATGATTTTGTTCTTTTTGGCTTCTCTTTTCAGTTTTGGCATGCTTGTGTTGTGTGTTAAGCCATGAAGTTTTATCATATTATTTTGGATGAGACTGAGTATATGCATGAAATTAAATTGGACTATATGAATCTAAAGTGAATCATGTGGACTGATTGCAATAACCGATCTTATATACTTAGTCAAAATTTTGACATTTGAGTGATTAGGTAATTTGTAGAATTAAGGTGAATTCTTGAATTAAACCTACGAGTGGATTTAAGCTTTAAATGACATCATCTTTATGTCATTCTATTTCTTTGTATTGTGTGATGCTTCTCTAATTAGATTTCAGAACTTGCATTGACCCAGATTGATTTGTTTGATTATACGAGTTATGGAAATGATTAAGACCTTCTTTATTTTTACACCTTTTAGGTTAAAAATGACCCACCTAGTTTTTTTCCCTTTGCAAACACTTTTGAGCCATTAACCTTATTTGTTTTTCAAGTAATCACTTTACATTGTGATCAAGAAACTTGATGGTGTTCCGCAAGTTCACGGGTCTCAAGTAGTACAGTATAATATCGTCCACAGGGAGTAATTGTGTAAGTACTAGGCTTGGATCACTCAATTAATTGGACTAAGCTATTGGGTAGGATTGGGAAATTAAATTAAAAGAAAATTTAACTATCAAAATAAATAAATAGATAAAACCGATGGCGATTGTGTAAAAATGGGGAAATAAAATAAGAAAATTAACTAGCAAAAATAACAAAATCAAGCTAACGAAAATTTGCGAATATTTCTAGGGGTTACTCGAATGGAATGTGGTAAGCTTCAAGGGTGGTTCCACTTTTAGCGCTTTTTATGGACTTTACTCGGATCAGTTTACGAGTTGAATTTTGGTTGATAGAAGGTTAAGCCTAGAATTTCTGAGATCCTTTTTCAAGGAATCAAAGAAGTATTACGCAATAATCCTAGTCTACTATCGTAGCCCTAGCAATCAAGCGTAACCCATTAAGTTCTTTGCTAACCTGGTTTTCTCTCATAAATTCAGTTTATGTCTAAATCTGAAATTTATAAGTTTCCTGTTTTGGAGTTCCGTTATTAATTTTCACCTTTCGATTCTTCAATTAACAACTAACGCTTAGTAGTGGTTAGCCAAAAACAATACCAGCAAAATTAATATCAAAACAGAAAAATCAAACTTACAAATCCACACTCATAAATCAACCGAAATTCAATCCACAAAAATTAACTAAAAGCTTCAGCCCAACCTTGAAGCTTTGAGGAAACTACTCAGTCATGATAGGATAAAAACCACAAACATTCAAGGCAACAAACATCATAGGAAACACTAAATAATAAATAGAGGATAAATGAATTTTCGGGTCTCCATTTTTGCGTTTATTATTTTCTGCCTCTCCCTGATGTTGCGTCCTTGCTTGGGTTGCCTTGCTCTCCTTCAGCTCCTCTTTTCTGCTCCCAGTTGTGCGTCTGCTGTAGCTCCTCTTGACGTTCTCGTTTACTCAACTGAATGTGCTGTCACGTTGGTGGTGAGTGTAACCTTTTTTTCTCCTTATTTTCACTTCCCTCATACATTCACGTTACTCACACACAACAGATCACTCCTTTGGTTTTTCATTTAAAGCCCCTCACTACCTTCAGCTCATATCACGCTACTCTCTCTATCAGCCCCTCTTCTTATTTTTCTTTTTAACTCCTCCTGCATTCACGCACAGCCCACTCTCATGTCTTTTTGCTACTCACCTTCTCTTCATTTTTTATTCTATTCATGCCCCTCTCACACATAATGCCAGCTCTCCCTTTAATTTTTTATTCACCAGCTCCTCCTCATTTCCATTCACAACACTCACACACAAGCACCCTGCAGATTCACCTTGACTCTCTCTTCTCTCCAACGCACACATCCTTCCTTCTCACTCCACTTACACACAACACTCCCTAGTATGGCTCTACGCACATTCCTTTTCTTTTCCCAGACCACACACTCACCCTTCAGCTCACTCTCCTTTTTCCAGCAACTGTTTTATCTTTTTCAGTTCACCCTAGTATATAACGCCCACTCCCCTTTGGATTTTCCTCACACCAGCCTCCCTTCATTCTCTCTTTTTTTTATTCCCCTACTCATCTCATAACGCACAGCCCCCACTTGTTTTTGTCCAACATCACTTTGTCTACTCCTTTAATTCACTCACCTAACGCTACTGGCCCCATAACGTCCAGCTCCTTTGTTTTGGTGGCTCCTCTTGTAACATCCCACCCCCTACTGGAAGGGTAAAATAGGAAATTTGTCATAGGATGGGATTGATACGGAATAATTAGTACTGTTCATGCATAATAGGATTGCTACACAGTATCAATTGTGCACATGGAATTACTGTACATGCATTCATGATAATTCCCGATAATTGGGCCTAATGCAATTTTATTGGGATTAACATGGTTATAGGGTTTGAAAAATTATTTTGACTGATCCAGAGTGTGTTTTATATTTTAAGAAATTTTTAAGAATTTTTCTAAAATTTTCCGGAGAAAATTTTCGGACCGGCAAAATCGCCGGTAAATGGCCTAAATGTGTTTTTGTTATGAAAAATGTGGTTTTCGTGTTTGAAAAATTATTGGGAGTGGACTGTTATATGTTTTACAATTTTGGGCAATTTCGGTAATTTTCAAAAAAATGATTCGGGGAAATTCCTGGAAATTCCCGGATCGGAAAAAAATCGCCAAATGGCGAACCGGTTGATTTTCTACTGTTATTTGGTATTAAACCCTTGCATATTTGGTGGGACCCATAAATGGACCCTTAAATTTGGTGGAACCGAAATTAGAGAGCTAGTTGCTTGGTCTTTGTTTTATTTCTTTCAAAAAAATGTGATTGACTTTTCTACATTCTCATCCATTTGCCAAGTGGTCCCTTCATTTAATGCATGGTTATCCTATGCATTCTCGACTCTTCTAATGGAAGGAAAGAAAGATGAGTTGCTTTGTTTATTTCACTCTCTCACGGCCATTAGGAATAAATGAAATAGTTTCTTGCTTTGTTGTGCTCCTCCACCGAAATTCTTCATTAAATGTTCCAAAAAATTCTCCAACCTTAAGTGCCTTCTTTCTTGCATATAAGCTTAAGCTTTCTACCTCTTACCATGATGATGTCGTGTATGAGGAGGAGGAATTAGGAAGTTGTGATGGTTGAGGGAATTGAAGAGTGGAAGCTTGAATAGGTAAGTGTATGGTTTAAGTTTTCTTATGCTTTGAGTATGCATTTAATGAATCATAGTAGTTAGTTGCATTGATTGGAAGTTATTATTCATTATATATGATGTATAATGCATGGAGTTCATGAAACCTATGGTTTAAATTGTTGGGTTTAAGACTAAGTTTAAGTATGACTTGAAAGTTGTATGATTGAAGTGTTTTTAGCTTGATTTTGGATTGTATATTGATGACTAAAATAGCATGAAATGTAAGGGGTAAGTGCTGCCAAATTATGATGGTTATTCCTAGTGAATGTAGGCATGATATAGAGACTGATTTTGTGTTCAATTGGATGCTTAGGGATGTATTATTGATATTAGAAGTGATATGAGTTTGGTTGTTGATGTAAGCTGGAAAATTGTTATTGACCCTATTGCAATGTTTTGATCATAACTAATTGTGTAGGTGAGAAAATGAGGTAAGGTTTGTGCTCAATGAAACTTTGGGATGTTGGCTTCAACTTTGTGTGAAATAGGTGATGTTAAATTGTAATGTTAGAAGGGTGAATCTTTGCATGGAAAGTTTCTGGTTGTATGGTCTGTGAACAGTACCCACATATATGACCTGATTACTTTATTGATTTTTCTAAATTAATTGAGATGGAATTAGGGAAAGTGGTCTTCATGAGAATTGAAGCCTACATTATTAGCTTTCCATTGCCACTGATCTTGCTTATTTTCTAGTTTTATATTGGGAGATATGAACTGATTTCTATTGATTGGTTTTATACTTCTTGGAGAAAACTAGTCAAAGTGTTGATTTTGTGAGCTTGCTGTTTGGGAGCAATTTTAACAATTTATGTGAACTGAATTGGTGTGAGTGATCTTCTACAAAGTTGTAGAGGAAGAAATTATCTTGAAAATGATATATGGTGTGTAATTTTTAGAGGTCAGAGTTGGGAGTTATGATTTTGGAAAAACTGAACCTAAACTAGGTTGTGAATGGATGATCATGACAGTAGCTTCCATAACAGTTTTGAAATTGTTAGAAATCAAATTGGAGTTTAAGTTCTTCATGAAAATTGAAGTTTGAGATCTTAGCTTTTCAGGGATATAAGGTAGTGAATTTTGTGACTTTTGTGCTAAGAGATATGCTGTTTGGAAAATTACTGTCCAGATTGGTTGATTTCAGAGGGCTGATGTTTTGGTGAATTGTTTGACCTAGTTAGTAAGTGAATTTGATTTTGGGTTATTCATAAAAGTTGTAGATAACATTGTGAACTTACTGAGAATATTTATTGTGTTATTGTTGACTGAGGAAATGAGTGGTTACTGAATTTACAATGTACTGCCCTGTTTTGATAGGTTTTGAGTGGGCAGTAGGTTTGATTGGATTTTGACACCCTTAGGGGTGAAATTGATTTTTATGGTCTTCATGAGAATGGTAGAACTTTTCATGATCTTTCCAACAAGCTATGGTTTGTATTTTTTCGATTTGTGTGCAAAGAGTTATGGGTGTTGGAAATTCGGATTGGAAATAGGAAAAAGAAAGGAAGGATGTGAGCAGAACCTCGCCGGATCGCTAGGCGACGCCGCCTCATGAGGCGAGGTAGGATGGCTTGATCGCGACAGCGACGCCTCGCCCTCATGACGAAGTGAAGCGAGTCGGCCTCGCTAGGCGACGCCCGCCCAATGAGGCAAAGCATATATATATTTTTATTATTTTTTAATTATTTGGCATTAAGTGACCTAATTGTTTCTTTTGTCAATTTCTTTTCCGTCCGACGTCCGATTGACCTGATTCTTGAGGCATCGGATTCTTAGAACATTTAATTTCATTTTGTGAGAAATTTGGAATTTTTGGACGGGAAATTGATGTGGCCCCGGGTAACGGAGCCTTTAATAACTGTTTTGTTTAATTGGGGACCTATAGAGGTCTGAATTGCGCACCGTCAGCGCCAATAGGTTTCTAATTTATACGGATTTTTATGATAGAAAAAAATGGGATTAGGGACGGGAATATCATGATCATGCATTGTGCACCTTCTAAGTATTACATGTGCATTCTGAAATAGTTCTGATTGAACAATTGATAATGTATGTATACTGTCACTGTTATAGAGTCACACTTGGAGCGTCGGTCCACCGACGTCATTGAGACGGCCAGATTTTGGCTCGGAAATACAGGTGAGTAACCTAGTTGGTTCCTCAACCTTTATGTGTTTAATATTTTGCAATTTTGCCATGTGGAGATAATGGAGGATTATGTGTGTTTGATTTTGACTGATTTTGGACCGTAGGTGTCTGAAATATGTGGAATGTGATATCGAAGTGCTATTTGTGTGTAACTATGCATGGGTGCTTCAATGGAATAATTTGTGAATATGAAATTTATTAGTGACTGAATTACCGGACCGAAGGTCCGAAGGAATGGGAATTGGTCTTTGAAATGTAAAATGTCGGTGAATGTGAATTGGAACATGTACATTGCATGCATAAAAGTATGATCAGATAAAGGCAGTTGTGACTGGAGCAGCCACCGTATCAGGGCATATCACGCCTAACGATATGAGAGCTTTCACCAACGCATACAGACCTTAGGTCCAACGTATTGAGCCTCGACTAATGTACCAGGCTTCAAGCCCAATGTTTTCGAGCCATTGGCTTAACGCAATGTGCCCATCATCGGGACGATTTGCCAGCCCACGGTCACAACAATGAAATGAAAATGAAAAGTGTCACATGTGCATTGCATCTATAAATGATTGAATATAATTGTATTAAAGGTAAACGCCTTACATTTGAGAAATGTGATTGTATGTATTATTTAGTAAATTGATTGAATATGCATGAGTTGAGTGAACCATCGATGATGGTTTCTCACCGAGTTCATAAAACTCACCCAAAATTTGCAATTATTTTTAGACTCAGAAGAATACCCGTTAGGCAGCAGGCGATAACGTTGTTGGGTATTGAAGTAGAGAAGAGATCGGGATCAATTTTCGCATTAGTGTCCAATAGAATTGTATTCCAAAATGACTAATTGTATGTGTAATGGGCCAATGTGGTTCTGTTTTGTACATAAAATGGTTATTATAATTTATGGTTGACCATTTGTAATAACTGTAACTGATTGTATTAACTGAAAATGTTTATCTATGTACGTTGATGCAAATTGTCTATTGTGTTCCGCGCACATGAGTGTAAATGAAAGAAAAAGGAAATGGCTCTGATGGAATGAATGTTTGAAAAAAAATTTTACTGAGTTTCGACTGAGTGATGTAGCATGCCACCCTCGCGGGGCTCGAACTCGGATATCACCATTGATGTCGGGTTCGGGTCACGCGGGAATGGGGTGTTACATTTAGGTAGTATAGAGCCCAGTAGTACGTAATGTATCTGGGCACAGTCTGAAACATAGGGTGCATACATTTGAGTCGTGTCGTTGCAGACCGTGACAACTGATCCGTAGTTTGAGTCGCGCGAGGATAAATCATACGTGTGCGTACCTGTTAAGTGACTAAGTGAGAGAAAAGTGAAACCGTATTTAAATGTGAGCCCATGAATGTGTATGGGCAATGAGGAATGGGAAAAAGGAAACATCGATAATGAGAATTATATTGTATTGTGGTTAGAATGACTATGTTTGCCTAGACTGATTAAGGAAAGATTTGATATCAAACTGAGTCCCCTGATTTATGTGGCAATATTACGGAGACAGAAAACGAACATGTCTAGAACTTGGAGAGGTCCACGGGAGATATGAGAAGCATACTGGTTATAGTAGGACTAAGTGAGATGAAAAGTCCGGGATGATTAGGGAATTAGAGTTCTGACTGTAGATGCGAAGAAATAGGAAACATTGGAACTGAGTAAAACATATATGGTTTGATAAGGCAAAGATGGATCCACTACATGTGTGTTAGTGGATATCATAGATAGATGTTGATAGAGAGATTGTAATAAGGTCAATATTGTACCGTAACGATCTACCTAGAACTGAAAGAACTGACAGAGCAAAGTGCCTAATAGGGTAAAAAAAAAGAAATGGTGAGATAAAAGTGTACAGATAAACTGAAATAAACTCGTGAAACAGGTATGATTATGAGCGCATAAGCTTGAGATTGAAATGGTTATGCGAATATGGTGCTAAGAGTTTGGAAATTAGTATATATATATATATATATATATATAATAAGAAGACAGACTGACATGTGTATCGAGAAATTCTAAATTGGTTGAAAAGGTGTATATGGACACAGAAATGGTAAATGGATGGGTAAATAGATAGAGATACAATGGAGTTGCATCAACGATTTTGTCATGTTTTGGGGACTGTGAATACCCTATTATAGATTGTTTGAGGATACTAAAGAGATACGTAGTAATAATGCGATGACATTGTATAAGCCAAGTGGATATGACCTTAAAAGATCAAGCTGACACATGATATGAAAAGAGTTGTCGCATTTAAGTCGATTTACCCTTGGGAGTATCTATTGGACAGTGAAGTTGAAGCGTATGTGGAAGATATATGGAAATCACAGAGGAAATGATCGGTGAACGATTAGAGTAGTTATAAATTGAAAGTTTATACTGGGTTAAAGTAAGGCATAGGAGGATTGAGTGTACCTGTAGGAGAAGAAATGAAAAAAATGATTATAGCATCAGTCATTTGTTCGAGGATTAGCATAAATGGAAAAGATTTTATGGAAGTCTGAATTGTATAGGTTACTAATTGGGTTCCGGATAAAAAAAAAATTCTGCTGAGGTGTAGATTACGGAATAAGTGTTGAAGAAAGTGTTTATGTGACTGTCACAAGGAACCTTAGTGTAAGGAATGTTCTGATCTTTAAATTATGACATAAAAATTGTTCTCGTTGAGATAGTGCTCAAGAATGATTGAAAAGCAATAGGGACATTAATTAGCTGATGAGACTTTCGTGAACAGCATAAAGATGGTAGCAAGACTAATGGAAAAACGGAAAGAAGTATGAAAGTGAAATTGAGGCTATCTGAATTGTGTGTGCGGAAATGTAAAGTATCCGACGACATGAGTGGAACTTTAATTTGAGATGATTTTATTGCAATGTGAAGTGAATAGAGCTCCATATGTGATGTAAAACTGTTGAAAATCTAGATTTGAAACTAAGAATAAAATAGTCCCGAACTGTGAAGTGAAATACTCAAATGAAGTGAAATTTATGGAGGTCCAAGTACGGATGACTAGGTATTGGCATACATCGATGTGGATGACAGAAAATCAATTGAAAAGAGAAAATGAATAGAGATAAGCAGTCCTAAACGAAAATTGACAATGACGTGATGTAGTGTTATCTTCATAAAGGGATTGTAAATTCATTAATTGTGGACTTAATGAGAAGGTAGAATGTTGTTTAGTGATGTTTGGAAAAGTCATCAAGACCCTAATTGGGAAGTATGCGAGGTAAGCAAATGATAGTGATTATGATGATAGACGGAATGTGTTTGAAAGTGTTGAACAGTGATAAATTGAATTGACTTTGATAAATGGTATTGGTGTTATCATCGCCATTGTTTAAAGTCTTGGAGACTTTAGATTCCTATAGGGATACATAGTGTTAATTCGAGGAAAGAGAAAGGCATAAATACCGACCATGCTGAAATGAACGAACAATTCTGCCTACTAAACTCAACTAGTGAACAGGTCATGGGAGTTTCAAAGAATGTCAAAGTAGATTATGGGTACTTAGGAAGTGTTGCTGGAAAATTGAAGTTGTAGATCTAGGGATACTGGATAGAGGTAAGAAAGGTAAGAGTGCAGGAGTTAAAGTGGTAAGTCTCATGAGAAGTCAAAGAAGAAGTTGTGTACCCGATAAAAAGTGACAGAACAAGAAAGTGAATAGTCGAAGCTCGACATTCTAGTAAGCATATGCGAAAAGTGAAATTGAATAACTACGGATATAAAATGAAGTGATGATTGATTCAAGTGTTTATAGGTTTGAATGTTCAGCAGAAAAAAATGCTTAAGTGGTTTGAGTTTCACAGGATTATGATCGTGTTATAGAGTTCTACTTTACTGTAGGAATACACTGCTACACTGTACAGTGCCTAATGGGAGTCAAAAACCACAATGGATTTGAGACTGTGATGAGTAAAACAAAAGAAAGTGACTTAGGAAACTGCATGGATTAGCTAAAGTGGATCAGGATCGAACAAATGAAACATAGTAAATGCATATCCGAATAAAGTGCGTGAACACTATAGAATAGTGAATTATCTAAGGAGAATTGCATTTGAACAGAGAGTCAATGGGATATAGAGAATGACTGTATTAGGTAAAGTGTCACTGGTTATAGTGGAATGAAGCTAAATGTCATTGTATTGGTACCAAAGGAATGTGAATCGCCCCGACGAGATAAAGGAGGTTAGGGTAAGTATCACCTTGAAAAGATGTACTCAATGGAATACGAATTAGTCTGTATGTTCCTTGGAAAAAAAGGTATTGGATGGTAGTGAGAATAAGGTAATATTAGTAACCTAGACTGGATGGATAACACGTGATAAGTGAACAGGTTCGGAAATAAGGAACTAAATCATAGCATCGGAACCAAAGGTAATAGCTACTCTGAAAATGGTAAGTGAGATAGTTAAGAGAGTGAGATCGCCAACTGACAGCCTTGTGGAGTCTATTTACTATGATGAGTGATAATGAGTTAGCGAATAAGTGACGGAACAATGATCGAATATGGTTCTGTGACCTTTCGGAAAATAAATTATGGAATGGAAAAGTATATGGGACATGTAGGAACATATGATTACTGTCATACTGAACAGTTGATTGAGAATTTCGATGACGAAAGTTTTATAAGGAGGGAGGAATTGTAACATCCCACCCCCTACTGGAAGGGTAAAATAGGAAATTTGTCATAGGATGGGATTGATAGGGAATAATTAGTACTGTTCATGCATAATAGGATTGCTACACAGTATCAATTGTGCACATGGAATTACTGTACATGCATTCATGATAATTCCCGGTAATTGGGCCTAATGCAATTTTATTGGGATTAACATGGTTATAGGGTTTGAAAAATTATTTTGACTGATCCAGAGTGTGTTTTATATTTTAAGGAATTTTTAAAAACTTTTCTGGAATTTTCCGGAGAAAATTTCCTGACCGGTAAAATCGCCGGTAAATGGCTTAAATGTGTTTTTGTTATGGAAAATGTGATTTTCGTGTTTGAAAAATTATTGGGAGTGGACTGTTATATGTTTTACAATTTTGGGCAATTTCGGTAATTTTCAAAAAAATGATTCGGGAAAATTCTTGAAAATTCCCGGACCGGAAAAAAATCGTCAAATGGCGAACCGGTTGATTTTCTACTGTTATTTGGTATTAAACCCTTGCATATTTGGTGGGACCCACAAATGGACCCTTAAATTTGGTGGAACCGAAATTAGAGAGCTAGTTGCTTGGTCTTTGTTTTATTTCTTTCAAAAAAATGTGATTGACTTTTTTACATTCTCATCCATTTGCCAAGTGGTCCCATCATTTAATGCATGGTTATCCTATGCATTCTCGACTCTTCTAATGGAAGGAAAGAAAGATGAGTTGCTTTGTTTATTTCACTCTCTCACGGCCATTAGGAATAAATGAAATAGTTTCTTGCTTTGTTGTGCTCCTCCACCTAAATTCTTCATTAAATGTTCCAAAAATTCTCCAACCTTAAGTGCCTTCTTTCTTGCATATAAGCTTAAGCTTTCTACCTCTTACCATGATGATGTCGTATGAGGAGGAGGAATTAGGAAGTTGTGATGGTTGAGGAATTGAAGAGTGGAAGCTTGAATAGGTAAGTGTATGGTTTAAGTTTTCTTATGCTTTGAGTATGCATTTAATGAATCATAGTAGCTAGTTGCATTGATTGGAAGTTATTATTCATTATATATGATGTATAATGCATGGAGGTCATGAAACCTATGGTTTAAATTGTTGGGTTTAAGACTAAGTTTAAGTATGACTTGAAAGTTGTATGATTGAAGTGTTTTTAGCTTGATTTTGGATTGTATATTGATGACTAAAATAGCATGAAATGTAAGGGGTAAGTGCTGCCAAATTATGATGGTTATTCCTAGTGAATGTAGGCATTATATAGAGACTGATTTTGTGTTCAATTGGATGCTTAGGGATGTATTATTGATATTAGAAGTGATAGGAGTTTGGTTGTTGATGTAAGCTGGAAAATTGTTATTGACCCTATTGCAATGTTTTGATCATAACTAATTGTGTAGGTGAGAAAATGAGGTAAGGTTTGTGCTCAATGAAACTTTGGGATGTTGGCTTCAACTTTGTGTGAAATAGGTGATGTTAAATTGTAATGTTAGAAGGGTGAATCTTTGCATGGAAAGTTTCTGGTTGTAGGGTCTGTGAACAGTACCCGCACATATGACCTGATTACTTTGTTGATTTTTCTAAATTAATTGAGATGGAATTAGGGAAAGTGGTCTTCATGAGAATTGAAGCCTACATTATTAGCTTTCCATTGCCACTGATCTTGCTTATTTTCTAGTTGTATATTGGGAGATATGAACTGATTTCTATTGATTGGTTTTATACTTCTTGGAGAAACCTAGTCAAAGTGTTGATTTTGTGAGCTTGCTGTTTGGGAGCAATTTTAACAATTTATGTGAACTGAATTGGTATGAGTGATCTTCTACAAAGTTGTAGAGGAAGAAATTATCTTGAAAATGATATATGGTGTGTAATTTTTAGAGTCAGAGTTGGGAGTTATGATTTTGGAAAAACTGAACCTAAACTAGGTTGTGAATGGCTGATCATGACAGTAGTTTCCATAACAGTTTTGAAATTGTTAAAATCGAATTGGAGTTTGAGTTCTTCATGAAAATTGAAGTTTGAGATCTTAGCTTTTCAGGGATATAAGGTAGTGAATTTTGTGACTTTTTTGCTAAGAGATATGCTGTTTGGAAAATTACTGTCCAGATTGGTTGATTTCAGAGGGCTGATGCTTTGGTGAATTGTTTGACCTAGTTAGTAAGTGAATTTGATTTTGGGTTATTCATAAAGGTTGTAGATAACATTGTTTAACTTACTGAGAATATTTATTGTGTTATTTTTGACTGAGGAAATGAGTGGTTACAGAATTTACAATGTACTGCCCTGTTTTGATAGGTTTTGAGTGGGCAGTAGGTTTGATTGGATTTTGACACCCTTAGGGGTGAAATTGAATTTTATAGTCTTCATGAGAATGGTAGAACTTTTCATGATCTTTCCAACAAGCTATAGTTTGTATTTTTTCGATTTGTGTGCAAAGAGTTATGGGTGTTGGAAATTAGGATTGGAAATAGGAAAAAATAGGAAAAGAAAGGAAGGATGTGAGCAGAACCTCGCCGGATCGCTAGGGCGACGCCTCGCCCCCGCGAGGCGAGGTAGGATGGCCCGGTCGCGAGAGCGACGCCTCGCCCTCGCGACGAAGTGAAGCGAGTCGCCCTCGCCTCGCCCCAGCGAGGCAGGCGCAGATATATATATTTTTATTTTTTTTATTATTTGGCATTAAGTGACCTAATTGTTTCTTTTGTCAATTTCTTTTCCATCCGACGTCCGATTGACCTGATTCTTGAGGCATCGGATTCGTAGAACATTTAATTTCATTTTGTGAGAAATTGGGAATTTTTGGACGGGAAATTGACGTGGCCCTGCAACGGAGCCTTTAATCACTGTTTTGTTTAATTGGGGACTTATAGAGGTCCGAATTGCGCACCGTCAGAGCCAATAGGTTTCTAATTTTTAGACTGATTTTTATGATGGAAAAAAATGAGATTAGGGACGGGAATATCATGATCATGCATTGTGCACCTTCTAAGTATTACATGTGCATTCGAAATAGTTACGATTGAACAATTGATAATGTATGTATATCGTCATCGTTATAGAGTCACACTTGAGCGTCGGTCCACCGACGCTCATTGAGACGCCGATTTTGGCTCGAAATACAGGTGAGTAACCTAGTTGGTTCCTCAACCTTTATGTGTTTAATATTTTGCAATTTTGCCATGTGGAGATAATGGAGGGATTATGTGTGTTTGATTTTGACTGATTTTGGACCGTAGGTGTCTGAAATATGTGGAATGTGATATCGAAGTGCTATTTGTGTGTAACTATGCATGGGTGCTTCAATGGAATAATTTGTGAATATGAAATTTATTAGTGACTGAATTACCGGACCGAAGGTCCGAAGGAATGGGAATTGGTCTTTGAAATGTAAAATGTTGGTGAATGTGAATTGGAACATGTACATTGCATGCATAAAAGTATGATCAGATAAAGGCAGTTGTGACCGGAGCAGCCACCGTATCAGGGCATATCACGCCCAACGTATATGAGAGCTTTCAGCTCAACGCACAGGACCTCAGGTCCAACGTATTCAGAGCCTCAGGCTCAATGTACCAGGGCTTCAAGCCCAATATTTTCAGAGCCATTGGCTCAACGCAATGTGCCCATCACTGGGACAGTTTCAGGCGCACGGTCACAACAATGAAATGAAAATGAAAAGTGTCACATGTGCATTGCATCTATAAATGATTGAATATAAATTGTATTAAAGGCGAAACGCCTTACATTTGAGAAATGTGATTGTATGTATTATTTAGTAAATTGATTGAATATGCATGAGTTGAGTGAACCATCGATGATGGTTTCTCACTGAGTTCGCAAAACTCACCCAAAATTTGCAATTATTTTTCAGGACTCAGAAGAATACCCGTTAGCAAGCAGGCGATAACGTTGTTAGGTATTGAAGTAGAGAAGAGATCGATCGATTTTAAATCGCATTAGTGTCCAATAGAATTGTATTCCAAAATGACTAATTGTATGTGTAATGGGACAATGTGGTTCTGTTTTATACATAAAATGGTTATTGTAATTTATGGTTGACCATTTGTAATAACTGTAACTGATTGTATTAACTGAAAATGTTTATCTATGCACGTTGATGCAAATTGTCTACTGTGTGTCCGCGCACATGAGTGTAAATGAAAGAAAAAGGAAATGGCTCTGATGGAATGAATGTTTGAAAAAAAATTTTACTGAGTTTCGACTGAGTGATGTAGCATGCCACCCTCGCGGGGCACGGACTCGGATATCACCATTGATGTCGGGTTCGGGTCACGCGGGAATGGGGTGTTACACCTCTTGACATTCTCTAGCTCACTCTCCTCTAAATCCTCTCTTCACGCTAACTCCTTCAGCCCCTTTGCACACACCCACTCTTCATGTAATGCCCAACACCTACCATGTGTCAGTCTTTTTATTTTTCTCTTGGCAGTGCGTGAAGAGCAGGTATTCTTGCATGGGTGTCTTGGCTTTCCAGCTATCCTCCATGTTGTTCATGTCTTTGGCATGGTCTCCTTTGTTTTCCAGCAGCTGCTCACGATCTTCATTCAGTGTCCACCATGCTTTGGTGGGTCTCTCCTCCCAGCAGCTGCTAACAGCCACTCCATGCTACCCCCTTCCTCTTTATTCTTTCCAGCTGATGTTTTGTTTTTGTGTGGGTCTCCTTCAAGTTGTCTTGATGGCTTGTTGTCCTCCTCCTTTTGCTCAACTTGCGTTTTCCCTTGTTTTTACCTTGGAGAGCTGTAAACAAATCAAAGTTGGTGAGTGCTCCTTGCTTTTTCCTCTCTTGTAACAGTGGTGGGTCTCCCATGTGTCAGCCTCGTGGTCCCTTTTGGTTGTCTGCTGTTGGTTTCTTTTTTTTTTTTGGTGCCGTTGATGAGCTGCTCTCCCATCTCTTGCTTTATTTTCTTGTAAGTTGTCGTGTGTCTTTAATTTTCCTGGAGCTTTTTGCGTAAGTTCTGCTCTTGCTCACCTCCTTGGTGTATGCATTTTTATGGTCACTCTCAAGCTAGCTGTTGGCTGTGTTCCCTCCTTCCTAATGTCTTTTTTTCATTCAAAGTCATATAAGTGCATATTCAAATGGAACTAAACAAATTAGTGGGTAAAATATGAATAAAACCCAATAATTAATTCAGGGATTGAGGAAAAAAATGCCACTCATTTCAATGATAAAAATGCCTTTAACAAATGCCCCCAAACTCAAACTTTTGCTTATCCCTAAGCAAAATTAAGAAAACTGTTCAAAACAGATTAAGGAGCACTCAACAATTGAAATTTTCAGAATTACTGTAACTAATTAAAATTTACCTTTAGCCACTTATCAAACCATTCCCACCTTCATGGTGTAAGGATACCAATGCTCGCTCAAACACACACTCCTTGATTCAAGTATAATTAGAAACCAACCAACTCACAAGAGTAGAGAAAAACCAAATAAACTCAAAGGCAATTTACAACCTAAGAGACTCTAAAGATATTATCAAATTAACCAATCCCATAGGCAAAAATTCTCCATCCCATCTCCACTAATTTTTAGCACTCCTTCTCAAAGGATCAAAAGGTCTTATTAGGGTTGTAATGGGGTCATTGGGGTTTAAACTTAGCTAGACCAAAGAAAAGGAAAATAAAAGCTCAAATGAAATGGAAACAATTATTCAAGAAATAGGAAAATGTAAGGGACCTCTTTTTTTCTTTTTTTCTTTTCCCTTTTTTTAAGAGCAAGTAAGACCGTGGAAACAAGTAAGAAAGTTTTTTTTTAATAAAATGACAAAACTCAACATGACAGTATGTTAACGAAAACGGTAACAATTACAAGACTCAACTCAATTGCAATAAATTCCAAATTCTCAAATAATTGACTCTCCCCCAAACTCAGTTTCGTGAGTACTCGCCAGAAATATTTTATACCTTTATCCCTTGAAGAAACTGAAAATACAAAATACCTGCAAATTCATCAATTGCTTGCTCTTTTTTTCTTTTTTTTCTTTTTTTTGTAATTTTCTTCCTTTTTTCTATTCTCTTTTTTTCATTTTTTTAATCATTTTTTTTCAACCCCCCACATAACCTACTCTTAAATAATCATTTCCACATGAAAGGTAGGGAATGTTTGGCTTATGGCTTGGTTAAATGAAGGTGCCAAAGAATTAAGATTTTTACTTAGGCTCAACTTGGCTCCAAAGGGAATGTAAGGTTATTTTAAGCCAAAAGTAGGAATGTGGTTAATAATTCAAAGAAAATGCCTTAATCAATTCCTTATCAAATTTGTGCTCATATTTCGCCTCGATAGGCCTAGAGAATTTGTTCTAGGATTGGCGAGATCTCACTAGGTTCTAACTTGCCTAAAAATTTAATGGATAATCAAAACTCAAATAAAATGGATGGAAAGACTCAAATCAAAGAATATGAGTTATTAAACAATTAGAAACCGAGCACTAATCCGGAACAATCTATCCACAAACCTTCTAAAGGTAAACCCAATTAGATCCCAAGCAATTCTCAATTTTCCAAAAGTGAGGCCAAAATCAAAACCTTTAAAGATCAAATTTTCTTAATGAGGTTTGACTATGCAAGAAAAATAACTAAAAAATGAAAAGTAATGGCAAATTTTTTTATTTTTGTAATTTTTTTATTATTTATTTTTTTCTCTTTTTTTGTGAAATTTTTTTTTTGTGAAAAATTTTGAAAAATTGATGAATTTTTTTTTTTTTTTGAAAAAAAAAATTTCGATTTTTTTTTTTTGAAAAATTGATACACTCACCCCCCAAACTCAGATAGGATATTGCCCTCAATGTCAAGGTACGCAGGTACAATTTGAAGTAGGTAAGCAAGCATGGATATGCATAGTTAAGGACAAAAAGAATGTTGGCAATGATGCATGCGAAATAAGAATTTGCTGCAGATCATACTCAAACACAAACAGTGCAAAATTCAACAATATGCTAAGACATGAGTAAGAGGCACAAAGAACGTCCCTGTAATGAGTTGGATCATTTTCTTCAAAAGTGTAATTCTCCCCATCAAAAGTCGCTTGTAAGGTCCAATTTCCTACAAATAACACAAAGAGGAACGTGAATTTAAGGTACAGAAAAAAACATAAAATAAAAAATAAAAATAAAACAAAACAACGAAGTGTGAAACTTGGGTTGCCTCCCAAGAAGCGCTAATTTAAAGTCCATAGCTTGACTTCGCCAATTTGTGGCTCAAGGGTCGGGGTTAGAGAGGGATTGAGTGATCCCTGTTTCTATTGGAAATCCAGCCAGATAAGGCTTTAACCTCTGCCCATTAACCTTAAATACTCCAATTTTGGGATCCTCAACTTCTACCGCACCGTGAGTATAAACCTTAACAATCTTGAACGGTCCCGACCACCTCGAATTCAACTTCCCGGGAAATAGCTTAAGTCGTGAATTAAATAGCAAGACCAAATCTCCTTCCTTGAACTCCCTTTGGATAATGTGTTGATCATGCCATCTCTTCGTTCTTTCCTTGTAGATTCGGGCATTCTCATAAGCATCCAAGCGAAGCTCCTCTAACTTATTCAACTGAAGCAAACGCTTTTCTCCAGCTACCTTAAAGTCCAAATTAAGCTTCTGAATAGCCCAGTATGCTTTATGTTCTAACTCGATGGGAAGGTGGCATGATTTTCCATACACTAGTCGGAATGGAGTAGTCCCAATTGGAGTCTTGTACGCTGTTCTATAGGCCCAGAGAGCATCATCTAACTTCAAAGACCAATCTTTTCTTGAAGTGTTAACTGTTTTCTCCAAGATGCTCTTAATCTCCCTATTTGAAATTTTCGCTTGCCCATTAGACTGAGGGTGGTAGGACAATGCTAACTTGTGGTACACCCCATATTTCTTCAAAAGGTTGGCAAAGGAGCTGTTGACAAAATGACTTCCCCTATCACTGATAATGGCCCGAAGAGTGCCAAACCTGGTGAAAATATTTTTCTTGAGGAATCTAATGACCACCTTGGCATCACAAGTTGGTACAGCAATTGCTTCTACCCATTTAGAGACATAGTTGACCCCTACAAGAATATATTTGTTGCCAAGAGAGGACGGTAGTGGCCCCATGAAATCTATCCCCCAAACGTCAAAAAGTTCAACCTCCAAAATTCCTTTAAGGGGCATCTCATGTTTTCGAGAAATATTTCCAGCTCTCTGGCATTTGTCACATGCTTGCACAAAATTTCTTGCATCCTTGAAAAGTGTAGGCCAATGGAATCCGGCTTGGAGAACCTTTGTTGCTGTCTTTTCAGAACTGAAATGGCCTCCATAGGGGGATGCATGGCAGTGATTGAGGACAGCTCCTACTTCTTCACTTGGTAAACATCTTCGAATCACCCCATCACCACAACGCTTGAAAAGAAAGGGCTCCTCCCATATGTAATGCTTGAGCTCCGAAAAGAACTTCTTCTTTTGCTGGAAAGTAAATTCAGGTGGCAAGACT
This sequence comes from Erythroxylum novogranatense, assembly GCA_029891385.1. Taxonomy (NCBI): domain Eukaryota; kingdom Viridiplantae; phylum Streptophyta; class Magnoliopsida; order Malpighiales; family Erythroxylaceae; genus Erythroxylum; species Erythroxylum novogranatense. Next base: position 4,404,952 of record CM057225.1, on the reverse strand, counting down.
CCTGAAACAAGAAAATTCATATAGTCAGCATACCATGGAACTTTTAATGTTGCTGTAACAATTTTGTATAATGAATAACACAATTCTGGTAAATCTGCACAGCAGAACAAATGCTCATCATTGAAGGAGTCATTAATCGGTGGTTCTTCTCGAAAGGGTTCCTTCTGATCTGTAGTAAGCCTCGAGAGGTGATCCGCAACCCAATTCTTAGCTCCCTTTTTGTCCCGAATCTCAAGGTCGAACTCTTGAAGGAGAAGGACCCATCTTATAAGCCTTGGTTTAGCCTCCTTTTTGCAAGTAGGTAGCAAATGGCTGCATGGTCTGAGTAGACTATCACTTTTGAGCCCACGATATATGACCTGAATTTATCCACTGCAAAGACTACAGCTAGCAACTCCTTTTTAGTCGTGGCATAATTGATTTGAGCATTATCCAACGTCTTGCTCGCATAATAGATCACATGGGCCACCTTGTTCCTTCTTTGGTGTAAAACAGCTCCCACAACATAATCCGAAGCATCACACATGATTTCAAAGGGGAGGGACCAATCTAGGGGTTGAAGAATAGGTGGCGAGGTCAAGGCTTGCTTAATCCTGCAAAAAGCATCAAGACAAGATTGGTCAAAATTGAATGACACATCATTACTCAGCAAATTGGTCAAAGGCTTTGCTATATGAGAAAAATCTTTAATGAAACGCCTGTAAAAACCTGCATGTCCCAAGAAACTTCTGATCTCCTTGACTGAAGTCGGTGGAGGCAGATTCGCTATCACTTCAGTTTTAGCTTTATCCACTTATATTCCACGATTGGATACTAAGTGGCCTAGGACTATTCCTTCTTGTACCATGAAATGGCACTTCTCCCAATTCAGCACTAGATCAACCTCTTCGCACCTGCTTAAAACCTTGGCAAGATTAGATAAACAAGAATCAAACGTCAGTCCATAAACAGAAAAGTCATCCATAAAGACTTCCATAATTTCCTCAATAAAATCTGAAAAGATTGCTGTCATGCAACGCTGAAACGTAGCTGGTGCATTACACAACCCAAATGGCATTCTTCGATAAGCGAAGGTACCATAGGGGCATGTGAAAGTAGTTCTCTCTTGGTCATTAGGGTGAATGGGAATTTGAAAGAAACCAGAGAAACCATCCAAATAGCAAAAATAATCATGCTTAGCAAGTCTTTCCAAAATTTGGTCAATAAATGGCAAAGGGAAATGGTCTTTACGGGTGGTCTTGTTCAATTTTCTGTAATCAATACACATTCGCCATCCCGTAACTGTCCTAGTTGGTATTAGTTCATTACCTTTTTGCACAACTGTTATACTACCCTTCTTGGGCACACAATGGACAGGGCTTACCCAATTACTGTCAGAAATGGGGTATATAATACCCGCAGCTAACAACTTTAAGACCTCTTGCTTGACCACGTCCTTCATGTTTGGATTCAGCTTCCTTTGATGTTCAATTACGGGTTTTGCATCATCCTCTAGATGAATTCTATGTGTGCAGAAAGACGGGTTGATTCCCTTCAGATCTGAAATTTGGTACCCAATTGCTTGCTTGTGCTCTCTAAGCACTCTTAAAAGTTTATCAACCTGCACAGGGCTTAAAAGAGCATTAACAATGACTGGATAGGTCGAATTAGGGCCCAAAAATTCATACCTGAGGTTGGGAGGCAACGATTTCAATTCCACATTCGGAGGTTCTTCTTTGTTCGAATCAGGTGATAGTTTCAGTTCTTGCACAAGTTGTGTAGATCTTTGCATAGGCTGTGCATCGAGCATCTACGCAAATTCAAAAACCTCTGATTCCTTCTCTATAAATTCTGTAGTACCCCCTGTTGTTACAGCCTTCACTAAGCAGTGTTCCAACGAATCCTTTGGATGAGATTTTCTGAATTCAGCACGAACCAGCGTGTCAATAAGGTCCACCCTTAAACAAGAATCCTTTTCATCCATAACCTTCATTGCCTTTCCCAAATTAAACTCAATTTCTTCCTCGCCCACTCTCAAAGTCATTTTTCCATTCTTAACATCGATGATTGCTCCAGCTGTCGCTAAAAATGGTCTCCCAAGTATAATAGGTATACTCGTGTCCTCCTCCATTTCTAGCACAACGAAGTCTCATCGATAAAAGACTTCCAACCTTGAGGGCACATTTTCCAATATCCCAATGGGAAATTTTATGGACTGTCACTAGTCGCAATGATAATGTAGTCGGTTTAAGCTCTCCGATGTCCAATTTCGATGATAGATAATGGCAATAAGCTCACACTTGCCCCAAATCACATAATGCTTTCCGATTGTTGTGGTTCCGATTTGGCAAGGTATTGAGAAACTTCTGATCTTAAAGCTTTGGAGGAGTTTGTTCAAGAATGGCACTTGATTCCTCTGAAGAGCCACGAACGATATTCCTCTAGCCTTCTTTTATTAGACAAGATTTCCTTTAAGAACTTGGCATAAGTAGGCATTTGGGTAAGGGCTTCTGTAAAGGGGATGTTGACATAGAGCTTCTTCAGAATGTCAACAAATTTTTTAAACTGATGGTCTAGCTTAGCTCTATGAAATCTCTGAGGGAATGGGATGGGTGGCTTATATGGTGGTGGTGGCTCCGACTCAGGTGATTGTTGCACAGGCTGTGCATCGGATTGCACAGGTTGTGCATCCTGGTTTGTTCCTTCGGATTCCTTTTCAGGTTTGTTCTTCTGCACCATAGGTTTCAAAACCTTTCCACTCCTCAATACCACTGCCTTGGTTTCCTTATGAGCTTTTGATTGTGCTGGTAGCTTACCCTTGTCCAGCCTTAGTGATGCAGCTTGTTGCATAATCTGAGTCTCAAGCATCTTATTATGGACTGTTAGTTGGTCCATTCGAGTAGTAAGTTGCTGGATCAAGTCTCCTTACTTCTGCATAAAGGTTTCCATCATTGATTCAAGGTTAGACTTAGGTTCAGGTGGCTGGGCTTGTTGTCTCAAGCTTGGGAAACCTGGGGGGGCACGGTTTTGTTATTGCTGGGTCTGTTGGTAATGTGGTTGATTTTATGGGTAAAGGGTTTGGTTAGGGAAATTTTGGGGTGGCTTGGGTTATTGAGACCAGGAAAAATTTGGGTGGTTTCGCCATTCAGGGTTATAAGTGTTTGCGAAAGCTCCACCTTGGTTCTTCTGCCCATAATTTGCCACAAAATTCATATGTTTAGCCCCAAATTCTTGCCCAATGTTCTGAAATTCTATTCCCATACTCGACCCAAATTCCTGATCCTGCAAGGCATTCACATTACTCACAGCAGCTGTAGCAAACTTATCCACTTTCCTTGAAAGAGCTTCAAATTTCGAATTCAACAAGGTAAAGGCGTCCAATTCGAAGACTCCTTGAGGTTTCTTCCCTTCCTGCTTAGCCTCTTTCCGATCATTATTCCACTGGTAGTTGTTGTAGGCAATTTTCTCCAATAACATAAATGCCTCATCTTCATTCTTGTCCATTAGATCACCTCCAGCTGCAGCATCTATTGCACTTCGCATAACCGGAGAAACTCCATTGTAGAAAATCTGCACAATCATCCACTTTGGGACACCGTGATGTGGACATTTACGTTGAAGCTCCTTGTACCTCTCCCACGCTTCATACAATGACTCATCTTCTTTGGGCTGAAATGAGGTCAGCTCACTTCTGAGTTTTGCCATCTTCCCGGGTGGAAAATATTGAGCCATAAAAGCTTTGGACAACTCTTGCCAATTATTTATCGAACCGGGTGGTAATGAATGGAGCCAATCCTTAGCCCGATCTCACATAGAAAAAGGAAACAATCGAAGCCTTATTGCATCCTCAAGTACCCCGTTCTGTTTCAACATTTCACAAATTTCCAAGAATTGCTGCAGGTGGACATGTGGGTTTTCTGTTGGGTGCCCTCCGAACTGATTCTGTTGTACCATTTGTACAAGGCCAGGTTTCAACTCAAAATTATTTACTTGTACAAGAGGCCTTGTAATGCTTGGGCGAAATTCCCCAAAATCTGGGACTGCATGGTCCCTCATAGTTCTCTGATTCTGTTCGGCCATGTCCAACTCGACTACCTCTTCTGGTGGAAAAGTTGTAGTAAATTCGGGTTCGATTTGACGTTCCTGCACAGACTGTGCGTTAGATGCTCTTGCCCGTACTTTTCTAGCTTTTGCTTCCTTCCTTAGTGCCTTAGCTGTCTTTTCGATTTCAGAATCGAATAATAATTCTTCACTAAGACTAACGTGGAAAACCCTTCGACGATAGACTAAAACAAAACACAAAGCAAAATCAATTGCAAGGTGCAAGAAAATGCAAAATAAAAAGTAACAAGAAAAGAGAAAAAAAAAATAAAAGAAAAGAAAACAAAAATCAATTTTAACAAAATTTATTAACACAAAACACAAAAGAAATAAAAAAAAAGGAAAAGAAAAAATGTCCAATTTAACCAAACAATCACGCCTAATATTACTCGTGGATTACTCCCAAGAACGACGCCAAAAAACTTGATGGTGTTTCGCAAGTTCACGGGTCTCAAGTAAGACAAGATAATATCGTCCACGAGGAGTAATGTGTAAGTACTAGGCTTGGATCACTCAATTAATTGAACTAAGCTATTGGGTAGGATTGGGAAATTAAATTAAAAGAAAATTTAACTATCAAAATAAATAAATAGATAAAACCGATGGCGATTGTGTAAAAATGGGGAAATAAAATAAGAAAATTAACTAGCAAAAATAACAAAATCAAGCTAACGAAAATTTGCGAATATTTCTAGGGGTTACTCGGATGGAATGTGGTAAGCTTCAAGGGTGGTTCCACTTTTAGCGTTTTTTATGGACTTTACCCGGATCA